>VYXD01010893.1:453623-576731 GCA_013397195.1 Hylia prasina
GGTGGCTGGACAGTGGCTGGGAGTTGCTCCCCACTCCAAAACGCGCTGTTTGCAGGACGGGTGTGGGGCCCGGCCCGGCTCCTTCTCCCCGTCGTGCCTGGGGGGATCCTGCCCGGTTACCGCTCCCTGGTCCGCCTCGGGAAAAAGCTTAGGCACTGGAGTGCTACGAAAGTACTGTCAAAGACATCCTTGATTTTGCCTTGTCAGGAAAAAAAAAAAAATTGCTTTTCTGAGGAGAGAGCATGAAACTGTTTCAAGTTTCATAAATTCCAGCGAATTTTAGTTGGTTGTACCCTACCGTAAATCAGCGTGAACTTTGTGGGACCTCCCTGTGAAGTCTATATGTATGTGCATTTGTCCCATGGGACAAATCTGCCCATCACATTTTATGGCTGTAAGGAAATAGAACTGTCTAACTTAGAAAATTATTGATCATCTTCTTAGAGGAACACCGGTGTTGTGTTTAATGAGGTTTCTCTAAGTTCTGGGAAAGCAGAGTGAGAGACCCTAATCCATTCTTCCTCCACCTAAGGGCTTTACTTAGCTGTTATGTCTTGTCTTTGGCAGTGGCTGATTTACCATCACTGGCCATTATAGCAGTAATACCTGCAGAAGAAAGCCAGCATCTCCTGACAAAGCAAGTCTTTCTACAGTAGATGTAGTAATATAAATATCTACACATGCACTTTTTTTTTTTCTTTTGGCACCTTTGCTAAAGTGTTTCTGAAAATTAATCTACAAAGGTTCTTTGTATGTATGCAGTCAAAGGTTCTGCATACTGAATAGTGTGCTCTGTAGTCCTAACTATACCAATAGATTTCATTAGCAAATTTTTGTAATTGTTTGGTTTTCCTCTTGTATAGGAGCTGCTACGTAATAGTCACCTGCACTAAATGTTGAATGTACTGAAACCTGGTTAAGTCTGATAGTATGCTATCTGCTTTGTATGATAAAGTATTTTGTGATTAGCTTGAGATGGCTGTAACTTGTACTTCAAAATTAATGAAACTTATACTTAAATCTCTTTTCCAAAAGAGAATATATATCATGTACTTAATAAAATTCGTATCTTGTTTCTAGTAAGTCACATATAATCCATCTTCCAGGAATTTGGGCAAGCTAGTGTGTGTTGTCTGGGACCTCCATGGACCTGTGTATCCTGCCCCCTCCCATACCATGTATCTCCTACAGACTTTTTCTCTCCTGTGAAGTATGTAACTTGTTGGAGTTGTCTGGTAGGAGGATAAAGCAAAAGGATGAATAAAGTGGCTGTAATAAAAAGAAATTGCTGATAATACAGATCACTTAGGGAGAGGGTGAGGAAAGAAGAGATAGTTTATGTGTAAGTCAGGAAGGGAGCGTAGAGATGAAGGCTCCGTTGCTGATCCCCATTAACTCCTAGTGTGGCTTTAAAGCAAATTGCATCTCTGTGCTTTTTGAAAATGGAGACACTAATATAGAAACTTAAAGCTAAAACTGTTCTGGTTTTTCCTACTTCCATCTCCAAGTCTAGTAAGAAAGATTATTATTTTTTTTAAACATTGTTTCTTCTGTGTTGTTAGATAATAATCATTAGCTGTATCATCACAACTACTGCTTTTTGCCTGAAAGCATCTCTTCAGACTAATTTTTCAGCCAAGTTTTAAAAATTTTGGCTTTGCTTCTTACGTTTAGGCTCCAGCAGTCAGTGAAAGTCCATCTTTGGCCACTGATGGAGAAAGTGTAGTCATGTAGATGTGCTTTTCATCTGATCTAATGTGACCATGTTTATAGGAACATAAAGCTGATTCCTCCTAGGTGCTATCCACCAACTAACTTAAAATTATTTCTGCGTGGTTTCCGTTCATTTCTATGTACAGAGTGTGTTCTGATGTATTGTTATACATATAAGGTAACTTAGAGTAATGAGCAAAAACCTTCTCTTTTTTGGTCTCTTGGGTGTGTCTGTGAGCAATATGAACATTGTACAGACATGCAAATTATGTGTGAATTTTAGGGTGTATGACTCTTTGTGACTTAGAAAGACTATCACCATAGTTGCTCTGATTGTCTGACTGCAGTGAAAATGAGAAAGTTACAGTGGGCAGTGAATGAAAATGTGAGATACTGCTTGAATTAAGGTACTGAGTGATGCGACTGTGGCTTGAGATGATGAATACAAAGCAACAGCAGCAGCTGCAGAACATTTCAATACCAAGGTGGTTCTTCTGAAAGGAATTTTGGTAGTAATAATGAATATCCTGAGTTATAAGAGTGTGACAAATGTGGTCCCAGGAATATCGCTAAGTGCTGATTTTGTCAGTAAAATTATGTTGTTCTTGTCCTGTGTAGAGCTGACCTGGCTTTAGTCTCTAACCTGAAATATATGGTAGGTCTACCCCATGTTGAATTGGCTTTCATTTTCAGGGAGTTGCAGTTTCCCTATGTGTTTCATGAAGGTTTAAAGAGTGATGTTTTGAGCAACTGTGAAAGCACCACTGAATATCTCAAAATACCGTATTTGCCTCAGGTTAAGGTTGACTGGATAACATTTACAGCCCTGGAAATGACCAGTGGGGAGAGGTTATGCTTTCTGGGATAGGCATTTGGCTCAAGCCTACATCTTGCTTGTTCAAAAGCATGCAGAAGGCAGCCAGCATCATGAGATGAAGGAAGAGGAACATGACTTATGCCAGAGAGTGATCATTTCGGAGCATATGTTTGGCACATTTAATGGATTTTTGGGGATACCACAACACTGAGCTGAATTCCAGCATGCTGGATACTTGTACTGTATGTTGCATGTCAAAAGTACATAGAAGGACAATGAGCAGGGGGCAAGGACAGCAGAAAGCTGCCTGCCTGAGCACAGGGCCACGGAGAGCTCCAGCAGCACCCTGAGATAGGGTCTGGCTGAAGCAGGCTTGAAAAAAGTGCACTGATGCTTTGATAGTTAGCATTCTGCATTGTGGTTGTCCTGCTTCTTGAATAGGCAATACTTGGCCTGGTTTGTGTTGTCTGTTAGTTGTTAACAGGTTTATGAATCTGAGCAGACACTTGATTTTTAGGACTTGACTGCTTGCAAGAATAAGATAAAACTTAATTTCCCTAAAGTCAAAGGTGTTTTCTTAGAATAAGAAGCTTAAAGCCAAATGCCAACTGAAATTGGTCACAGGTTTTCTACAACCTATGTGTGTACACCTATTGTAATCAGTATGTATTGAGAATATCTCAGCTGGCTTACCTGTGATGGAGTAAAAGCCAGGTGTAAATTTACTAGAAGTGGTAAAAGGGGTGTTCCCTGGGAAATGTGTGTCACTTGTGAGCTCCCAGGGAAAGCTGTGCTGGCTTTCAGACTTGGCTCTGTTCCCAGTTATGGGAGGGCAGAGCCTATAGCTCCTATTGGCAGTGGTGTTCTCTTCCCTGGGGGAGCTTTTCTGGTCTCCTGTGGGTTCAGAGAGAGTGGCCTAAGCAGAATGTACTTGATCATTTTGCTCCAGCTTTAGTAATATCTTGGAAGATTTACTTTGAAAATTGAATCAGTTCAAGAAACTGTATAATAATGTCTTACTAAAATTCCTAGCTTTTGTGTCAATTCTCTTTTTTCTCTAAGATTACTTGCCTCATGAGTGCCAATCCTGTATATTTTAAACCTTTGTGGTTTAAAGTGTTGCTGGAGGAACAAAAGTAGCTAAGTGGCAAAGCTCTCCTAACTAATCCCCCAAAGATCTTTGTAATGCATGAAGTGAAACAGTTGGAAAGTATTTTTTTAGGACCCTTAAGCAATTAGTAGGGTCTTTCTAATGTTAGGTATGGTACAGAATAACAACAATATAGAGGTACAGTTAGGTGAACTTGAAGGAACTTTTATATGACGATTGTTAACTTCATGACAAATGAATGAGTTTTCTGAGGATGATTGTGCTATGCAGGTCTTTGTGTGCAGGTTGCATTAGTTTTTGTGAGGGTTTACCAAATCTGTCAACCTTTGGAATAGGGTCAATGCACTAAATAAGTGGTGGGAACTCTTGTGCTGTGAAAGACTTGGGGAAAGCAGCTGTCTGAGAGCATTGAAGGTTACCTGGGCATGTGTGCTGCCAACCTTTTCAGTCATAGTCACTGCAGCTTATTAGAACCACTGAGAGAGTCTCCTACTGTGGTGGGAGAAACAAGATTGTCTTACCTAAGTAAAATTCAAAGTGTGCTTACTTGAAAATTGAAATTGTGCCAGAAGGCAAAAATAACATTCATGACATCGGCAGCCTGGGGCTTGTCTGGGGGAGCAGGGACTTGTAGTCTGCCTCAAGAATGAGGCATCAGCAAATGCAGCTCCTCACCCCATATAACAGTACACTAGTCCTGGTTTTCAGCATAGGCAGATGGTCAAATAACTTTAAATGCAGATTTAGAGATTTCAAGCCAAATACTGTATCCTCACATCTTGCATTGCAAGTTCATGGTTTGGTAGTACAGATTGATTGTATGAATTTCAATTGATGCCTGGTTTGCAGAATATTTTTTGTTTGTCATAAATGTAATACAAATATTCAAATGTTGGGGTCTCTTTGTTTTCTTGTTTGTTAATACCAAACCAGTGCAATGCATCAACATGACAACTTATGTATTGGACGAGTACTTTTTTGTTTGTCTATTAATGCCCTAAATGGTAACAGTCAAATTAACAAAACAATCAAAAAGCCAACCCAAAACTTTGTGCATTAGATTGGTATTTCAAAAGATAGTGAGTAAAAGTTTTTCAGAAGAAATTAGGAACAAAGTGTAGAGAATCAGTGCACTGATATTCCATAATGCACTTAGTTTAAACCAACCTTCTTTACCCTTTTGAGGTTTGTCATTGTATTCTTCTGGGTCGTCTCTTGGTGTTGTCAAGTACAACAGCCTCTATTCTGTTTCTTTTTATCCAAGGTTTTTGTTATTCTGCAGGTGGCCTAAATTGTCAAGGGCAAGGTAGAAGGTGATATTTGCCCAGCATCACACCGAGCATGGTTTAGGCAGACATGATTCCCAGTCTCCAGTTAGTCTTACCTGCATCCTGCTGCAATGATTGTTGTCCTTTATCTTGATACTGCTGTCTGTCATGCTTGTGTTATCGAGTTTTAAATTTCCTTTGCATGTCTATTGATTGTAGTGGATTTGCAGTTCAGTTGTTGCCCTGTTTTGTAAAACTGCTTGCTTTAAACTATGCATGTTTCCTTGTAGGGCTATTGATAAATATGAAATCTGGACGTGTAGCCAAAAAGTTCTTTATGGTTCAGAATGTTTTAAACCTTGCTTGGTAATATTTTTTCCTACAGTTAGGCTTTCTTTAGAAATGAAATGATGTAATTGCATAGATTGTTGCATTGTCTAGCACTATCAGTTAGATGGGATGTTGACAGTATGTGTAAGGATTGCTTGTTTTCTTGCTGTTTGTGTCTTTCAGATGTGTATTTCAGTTATCTTGTAAGCACTATGGCAGTGTTTTTAGTAAGTACTAGTTTAATACCTTGGGTAGATTCATAAAATGGTTTGGATTGGAACAGACCTTAAAGATCCTCCAGTTCCCACCCCTCCCTGCCATACCTTCCACCAGACCAGGTTGTTCAGAGCTCCATCCTGCTGGGTCTTGGACTCCAGGGATGGGGAGTCCACAGCCTTTCTGGGCAACTTGTTCAGTGCCTTACCAATCTCACAGTAATGATTTTTTTTTTTTTTTTAATATCCAATCTAAGCCTTCCTTTCTTCAGCTTAAGGCCATTCTCCCTTGTCCTGTCACTGTGTGCCCTTGTGAAAAGTCCCTTTCCACATAAGCCCAGTAGTAAACTCTTTTTGGGCTAAATACAGTTCTGTGGGGGCAGACTTAGAAAAATAATAATTTCTATTGGTTTAGATTAGTCAATATTGATTTTACTACACTTTTTTGCTTATTTCCTATCTATGATCTGCAGTCATAAGGCAGGATGCTTTATGAAAGATTCAATTTGCAACCTGCTCTGACAGGTTACAGTATAAGATGACAAAGTTAAGGCACTTTCCTTGATCTTGACAGCACTCCAGATTCAGCTGTATTGTTCATTACAGGGATTACTTGGTGTCTTCATCTGTTGAAAGAACTTTTTTTCCTCAAAGCAACTCAGAGTAGACAAAATTACACATATCTTTGTGCAGGAGACAAGTGATAGTCGATTGTGCTGATATTGATATTATGAATCAGAGTCTTCCTGATTTGTGAAGGCTTGGGTTTGAACTTAGTATCCTTATTTATGGATGTTGCAGGGGATTTTTTTTGTCAGAAATAGTTTCTTCCTGTGAAATGTGTCTATTTTTTCTCATGTCTGTTTGTTTTTTTCTTTTTTTTCCTGTAAAATGGAAAATTATTTTAAGGAAAATCTAGAGAAGCTGATGACATAAATGTTACTATGTACTTACACCATTTTATTTTGGGCACTTAGTGTCTAACTATGCATTTTTGAAAGCAGACTGATGAGACCTACTTGAAAAGCTTTGAAAGGGCTGGAAACCTCTTTTACTTCTTTATTTTATTAAAGATCCTGGAGGTCTCTCCTTCTCTTTGATGTGTAGAAACAACAGAAGCTTCTTTGATTGAAGGAGATGCATAGCTGTTGACTCATTTCTAGTGTTTTCTCAAAATAATTCAAAGCAGGTCTTTTAAATGAAAAGAAATAGTTGCAAAGATCTGCAGATGTAAATTCTGTTAAAGACAAAAGCTTTTCTGCAGTCATATTGGTGGACTTAAGTTGTGTCTGTCAATCAGGAACACTCTAGGCTTTTTGTAGATGAGTGCTGTATAAATAAGAAAGTAAAGCAAATCGGATGGATTCACGCTGATCTTTGATCTGCATTTGAATATTTTGAAGAGAAACCACTCATTATGTTCTCTAGTTCTTTCTTTTCCCCTATATAGATATTATAAATGTAGGTATAGGCTATTAGCCTGTACCTCACTAAGCTTTTTGCATTTTTAAACTTTTGATGCTCCATCTTATGCAAAATATTATGCTGTTTAAATCACACATTTCAGATACCAGAAAAGAAGTATCTGCTCTATACAAGCCCAGAGATGATTCTGAAAAATAAGTTGTTTTGTATTGCTGTTGCCAGACAGTGGCTTGCATGGCTTTGCTTTATTTAAGAAAGGTCAAATATCTTTAAGTTGCTTTTCTAGAAGTAAATTGCTCTAAATTTGGGATATATTATATTCGAGATATTACCTTCCAAGCTTTTAGGCATCTTTTTAATATCAATTTTAAAAGAAGTTTCAAATGGAATGATATTGAATCCTAAATCCTGAAGGTAGCAGGTAACAAGCTGCACAACAGGATGGCAGTAAGTAGGGCTGTTCAGCAGTTACCTGAATCCTTCCAAAGTATTTGCTTGCAGTATTGACCTTAGTGTCCGGAGAGATCTGAGCTATTTTATGCCAAATAGGATGTGAATTGCAGAGGTTTATTTTTAGATTTTAAAAAAATCATATTGAACATAATATTAAGAGTATCTTTTTCATGGGCAAATAGCAGATATTCCTCACAGTATATGGTTGCTAAAAATGCCTTAGAAATTTTAAAAATGGAATGAAATTTTAAAAGCTTCCACTAAAAGTGGAAGTTTACCTTCCATTTACTCAAAATTATCTAAGAGAGTCTCTACTGATGACTAGTGCAAACTAGTGATAGTGGTTGTGGTTCAAGCTGTGCTTTATCAGTGTCTCTCATGGCTCTTAACTGCTTTGTTTTGCTTCTTCCAAGACTGTGGTTGGTATAAGTTGAAGAAGCAAGCAAGCATTCTAGCAATGCCATTAACATAATACAACAAAGAAATAATATTATGACAAAAGTTTTAAAGATAAATAACAAATTACTTTTCCCATCATTCAGACAATTCTTATCTCTAATGGGCTGCAGTGGAAAAGAGGAGGCTTGGTTTTGAATTTGCCTCTAAACATGGTGAATAATGGTGAGAAAAAATTTTTACACAGGTATATTCAACCTGAGTAGTGTGAAAACTTCTGTAAGACGAGCCTCTTTCTTGGATATCGTATTGTTTTTTAGCAATAGTTTAAAATTGTCCACTTTCCTGTGGAGGTTTTTCAGATGATAAAGAAAAATTATTTTGGAAGAGATGCTGCATTTAATGTTATCCCTGTTATAATGAAGTTCAGGTAACATGTTTAGCACCTGTGTTCCTCAATCCTCACAAATGCGAGAAATTGCACAAAAAATGTATTAAGCAAAATGGACATAAAGGCCAGGAAAGTCTGCCATTTGTAAGAATGTAATGCTTAAAATGACAATTGATATATAAGTTTCAAGATTTTTGCTGAAATTAATGTATTTTATTAATTGTACTTTTCTAATGGCTTTCTTCTTCCCTAGGCACGAGCTTTAACACCTCAGACAGCAGAAACAGATGCAATAAGATTTTTGGTTGGAACACAGTCTCTTAGATACGATAATCAGGTAATTCTTCTGTCAAATGTCAGTTTTAATTTTTACCACTTTTTGTAAACTTGTTCCGATATCATCCCTCTTCCTTTCTCCCCCCTGTTGAATATGAACATTGATAGTCAAGTTGAAGACTGTGGGTAGAATGTAAAGATGTTGGTAGGAAATGCAGGTGAATGAAAGCTGTCTTTATTTTCTGAAAATCATATCACTCCTCTAAATTGTATGACTAAATCAGATTGGTTTAGTAAAGAAACTGCTATATTCTTGTTAATTTGAATCTGTAGATACTTTGGAGCCATGTTTAAATCCCTGAAGAGATACAAAGTAAAACAAAAGTCTTTAAGCCTTAATTGGTTCTAATGGGACTCCTGGTACATGCACAGTTCAGTGTACGTGATGCTTCATAAACTGGATTTTTCAATATTCATTATTGGAAATTAGCCGTGTCCTTTCTGATCAGGAATGTAACAATTCAAAATAAAATTTGAGTGACTTTCATGGCTCAGTTTCTCTTGGTCTGTTTCTTTTGAAGTTAAGTGTATGAGTTGTAATTGTACAGCAATTATAATTTTTGTGACTGAATTTCAGTAGAAATCATACTGGAACTACTTCTTGAGGCTGAAAGGGCTAGAAGGCTGTACTGAGTGCAGGTGGCACGGCTTGGATAGCAGGAGAGCTGCAGTGGTGGCCTCTGAGAAGAGGCCAGGGGTTGCCTGTGCCAGACATGGCTGGTCCCAATGAATCCACTTCAGGACACAGGTGGGTCAGTTTCCCATGAAGGTGCTGTGCTGAGGCAGAGGAATAGAGTGCAAAGAGCATCAGAGAAAAAACACCCATAACCACCCCTGCCCCACTTGAAAGGATCAGAGGAGTCTGGGGTGAAGTTCAGCCTGGAAGTGAGGGAGAGAAGGTACTTGTTTATTTTAACTGCCAATGAACTAATTCATTCACCCAAGGCAAGTCTGTTTTGCCCAGAACATTAGTGAGTAAGTGACTTCTGTGTCTGGAGCTTGGCACATAAACTATCTCATTCCTATTCTTCCTGGTTTGTCCCCCTGTCTTTCTTGGGGAGAGCAGGTATCTGGATAGGAGCCTGTTAGCCAAGGCTAACACCCACCACAGAAGTCCCTGGAACTGAATAGAGTGACTGACTCTTTTCAAATGGCCTGTAATGGCTGCACAAAATGCACAAAATTGGAACTATAGCTTTGGGATATGTAAGCTGGCAATTCCCAGTGGGGTTTTGAGTTCATTACTCGATGAGAATACTGGATGAGACTCAAGAAGTTATTCCAAGGTATAAGGGGGATGCAGTATTCAGTTTATTTACATTTCAAGTAATACTTGGGCAAAGAGCAACAAAAGAAGCGGCAGACGAACTTAGTTAAAAGTTCAATACCCACCGTTATATTTTTGATTATGCTGTCTCTTGTTCTTTAAATATTTGTTATAATGTGTTTGTTTTTTTAACTCTGATTTCTGTGGTGGTTTTACAACTTGCTCAACTATTTAAATCCTGATACAAAATTGTTGTTGAAGAGTGGTTCTCACTTATCAGTTGATAGCCAAGAGATCTTTAATAATTTAAATTTCTGATTTTGGTAAGTTTATTGGGTATATGCCATGTATTTTAGAAATGTTTGCATATGTTTCTGCTTTTCTTTTTCCAGTGAATAACATTAACAATAGAAATGCGGGACAATTTCTAGTATATTCACAAATGTTTGGAGGTTATTGGCCTTTAGCTGTGCCTCAGGCCATAATTTCTTCTCAGCTAGTTCCTCAATCCCCAAGAAGTGCCCTAGGCCTCAGCTCATTATAACTTAATTCAGCACTAGGTTCTCTACATTTGCGTAAAAACTTTTTTAGTTACCTGACCAAACTTATGAGCTTTTTTGCAACACTTAATACTTTACTAAGTCCTGCACAGTGAGAGGTTTTATCATGTGCAGATTATTTCTTCCCTTCTGGTCATGAGCAGATGTAGTGCAAATGAAAGAGTAGTAATTTTACATCTGGCATGATAACTTTTGCCTCATTGAGTTTTTTTGCTGTATGAAGCAATTTTAGGTATTCATAGTGGAATATATTTTAGGTGAAAATATTTTCCTATTAATACTAATATTTCAAAGGAAAGGAAAGTTTTTATAAGCTTTTACATTATGTTAATATTTGACATATTAATAGTGTATAGTACTTGGCATTTGGTCCTCATAACATGCTGTGAATGGTTTAAGTAGTAGCACTGTGTTCTACATGGTGTAATTTTGCAACTTTGTCCTCAGTACTTTCGTTGTTGCTAAACTTAATGTGTTTGTTGTACACATTGGAAACATGCAAGTATGTAATTTGTTCTTTTCTCATCTCATTCTCAGAAGTTATTTTCAGTCTTGCGTCTTGGAACTTAAAATACTAATTTTCATGTTTACATAGTGCATTGCATCTGCTGTACTCAGCACCTCAAGCCCTGTGTTCAGTTCTGGGCTCCTCACTGCAAGGAAGATTTTGAGGTGCTGGAGTGTGTCCAGAGAAGGGTGATGGAATGGTGATGGGTCTGGAGCACAGCTGTTATGAGGAGCAGCTGAGGGAGCTGGGGTTGTTTAATCTGGAAAAATGCAGTCTGGGGGGAGGGGAGGGGGTGTCTTATCGCTGTCACCAGGTACCTGAAAGGAGGTTGTAACCAGGTGGGGGTTAGTCTCCCAGGATGGAGACCCAACAGGTGAGAGGAAATAGCCTTAAGTTACATCATGAGAAGTTTAAGCTGGATATTGGTAAATGTTTTCATGAGAAGAGTTGTAAGGCGTTGGAAAAGACTGCCCAGGGAAGTGGTGGAGTTGTCATCCCTGGATGGAAGAGCTCAAAAAAGTGTGAATATGTCACTTGAGGACATGATGAACATGGGGCTGTACAATATTTGGTATTAGAATGCTTTATATGAAATTTCTGTTGTCCTTAGTATTTAGTGAAGTGACTATTCCATATATCATGTATTCAAATCAGGTTGAGTAGGAAGATTCTTAACAAAAAACATTGGGGGAACTTTTACTGTTCTTTCTGTTATGCTGATCAACTTATTCTGGTGGTGTTGATTGGCATAGCTGTGAAAGATGTAATTTTTCAACTCACTAGATGTAAACAATACTGCTGCATAAGAATTAAATTTCATATTTCCCAAAAATCTCAGTCTGGGTCTTTCATGAGCTACCTGTGTGTTCCACCAGTTTACAGCTATCTATGTTGCCAGCTGAATTGGAAACACAGCAGCAGAGAGAAGTTGGTTATCTGTGCCTTCAAAAGGCTTCAGATGAGGTAAAGGGCACTCCCTTATGTGCCTAGTGACTCTTAAACCTGGTTGGTTTGGGAAGAGATGTGTGTGAATGTAGTAAATGGGATTTAGATTTATGGTTCTCTTTCTTGGGTGAGAGACTTGGCCTGAGCTGCCAAAGGAGATTCCAAACAAAAACAAGGTATGAGGTTAAACTGAACTTTTTTGTCACTCTTTGAGATGGATATGCAGTTGTTGGGGTTAGATGGATAGTGTTCTGATTGTTGAATAGATTCCTAGGTTCAAGGCAGCAAATGAAGTCTCAACTTGCTAATCAACTGCAGAGGCAGTTCTGTGCCTGGGATGACAAAATGGAAGAATAATATAGGTGATGAAGTTAAGGATTATATTTGAAGAAGAAGTTTCTGATGACTCTTTGGGCAGTAGAGAAAAAGGTAGTGTGTAAACCCATCCCCTTAAAAATAATAGTGTTTAGATGAAGTTGAGACCTGTATTGCAGCTTCTGTATTTTAAAAAATCTCCAATCTTCTGTATTTCTGCATAGGTGAGATTTTTGCAGTGATTCAGTAGTTAATTTAGTAAACTTGATTCAGTCATGATGATAGGATAACTCTTGGCTTTTTTTCCCTCCTCATTGCTCACCCAATTTTGTAAGTGAATTTTCAATGAGGATACAGTTCCTTAAAATTTGTGAGTCTTCTAAATTTATTTGTCCACTGTTAAGCTTTGGGGAATTAGTATCATGAGTAAAGTTCCTTCTGTATGTAATGTCTAAAGTCTTCTTAAATTTTGTGTATTTCTGCGGCAACTATAGAAAAAAAACTGACTAAAAAAAGGGAGGGAACAATCATAGTAATGTAGACCTATTAAAAATAAAAAAAATAGCAAAGAAACCTGCAACAAACAAAAATGAAAATAATAAAAAGCAAGCTTAGTTCTGTCTTTTAAAAATATTATCTATATATTTAAATATTGTTTTTCTTCATCTTTCAGTACTTAATGTTTCCATATAGTATGCAAAGATTAGATTTGTATCTTGGTAAAGGTATGTGACTGCTAAAGTGAACTCTTGAAAAGTTTCTTACTGAGTGTAAAGTACTTGTTTCATAGAAGAGTCCTTTCCCTCTCTCTCCTTCTTTGTTTGTAGATAGTTTGAATTAGATGATTTGGATACAGATTTGGTGCAGACATTTAGACTAAGGATTGTAACGTTGTTATTTTTGTTTATTGATGTAAGAAGTGTTGAATTGTAATATGTTCCTTATTTACTATTAGGAATAAAATGAAAGATCACCTTCAAGCTTTAAGTTGAAAATTGAGGATAAGTATGGTGTTTCCTCAAACAGGGAAATTGCTTGTGTTTTCCTAGAAAAGTTAATCCTGCATGAAATCACTGATATAGTAAATTGTTAGTTATAACAATTAATTGAAGTAGATATCGGTTATAAAAATCTCATTAAACTGTTCCATGTAGTCATCATGTATAATTAAGACCCACAGGAAAACATTTGAAACCCTAATGTTCTATTTTATTGTATTTGCAGATTCACATCATAGATTTTGATGATGAAAATAACATTATAAACAAAAATGTTCTCCTTCATCAAGTGGGTGAAATTTGGCACATTAGTACAAGTCCTGCAGATAAAGGTGTACTAGCAACCTGCTACAATAAAAGTAAGTCCTTTTAAAATATGCTCAACTTGTACAAGTGTTTTGATACTTTTGATTGTGTAAAGTTCGAACCTCTAGTTATGTGTAGACACTTTCAGCTGGAATTATCAACACAAACATTTCTAAAAAAATCTGCAACACTTTTACCTATACTTCATTTGTGTCATATCCTTAGGTTATCTTGGTTAGAAGTCAACTTCTACATTCATGTTAAGAAAAGCAGCAAAATAAACCTTTTGCTTGGCTGATGAATGCAAATCATGGCAATTGAAATATATTCCTGTTACTTTAAGCATCATTTTTATTGGTTTATATGTTTGCTTTTGACTGTGCAAGTAAATGTCTTTCAAAATATGCTGGCATTAAGCTTTGCTTAAAACTGCAGGTGAAGTTTGTATATAATGTTATTTTTCATATGTGAAATGCAGGTATGTGCCCACAGCTTCTTACCTAAATATTTCTTCAGTAGGAATGCCCCTTGTCTAACCTTACTGTAAGTGCACAACTATTGAGATTAAGGATCTCTGTGCAATTCCTGAGTGAGGCAGGTGTGAAGATTTTTTGTCATGAGGCTTGAAAAATTGACTTGAATCTCTTGGGGAAGGAGGTGATTTTTCTCTCTGGCAAGAAATCTGAGGTGTCAATTGAAATAAATGTTATTGCTTCTAGTAAATATTAGTCTGTTCTTTCATGGAAATACAGTCCAAGAGTGTAACAATTAAGGAGTGAGTTTCAGGCTTTGTACATCTGTGAACAGTTGTAGAGATGTGTGTTCCTGCTGTTCAGCCTTCTGGTTGTATTAGGGAGAGGATTCCAGGATTGCTTAGTTCTCCTAATTCTTTTGGATTGAAGTAAAACAGCTAAAATTTGAACTACTTTCACAAATCTTAGGCGATTTTTTAAAACCAATGATAGAAGATAAGTTAAGTAGATTTTTTCCCTTGAAATGATTGTGGGCATTTTGATTGAGAGCCTTTCTGTGAGATTTCCAGTTCTTTTATTGGACTTAATAAATCATATGAATGTTTTCTATTCCAGACAATTTCTGTTCTAGATTTAGTTTATCTGATTTCTTAATATTAAGCTCTGTTATTTATTCTTCATGTATCTTACTTTAGAATTATGATCTGTTAACATTCTGCAGAAAACAAGATCTCATTCTCAAATGGTGATTACTGACTCTAAATAGCAATGTATAGAACTGAAAGCACACAGTGTGTGATTCTGTAATAAGGAATACTGAGTTCAGCAGACAACTTATTTCAAGTAGTAATGCAGCCAAATTAAGCAATGAAAACCTTTACAACACTTAATGTATTGCATTTCTTTGTTGTTTTAAAAAGACTCAACTCATTTTCTCATTGAACTACAAATCAAATGGGATGATGCTTTCAGGAGCAGCTGTAAGTATTCTGTATGGGCCCAGTATTTCTGTCAAGACTTGAAGATTGTTGAAACTGGGAGATGGAAGAAATGTGATGTGTGCCCATTATTAATAGCTGTTTTTTGAAGTTGCCTAAAGACGTGATAAAATGTGGCATTGAAGAGAAGTGGAATTATGTACATTTTCCATTTCCTAGATCACTGGATGAGCTAATGGAATAGGGTGAAATTTCCTCCTTTGTGTTGGGAAAGATACTGAGTTTTTTTTTCTCTCACACTTACAGAGTTATCATAACTGAAATATGGAAATAATATGTAGTAGGTACAAATAGAAGAGCATTTTGTCACAGCTCTCCTGATCTTTGATTTTTGTTAAGATTTTTATATAGGAAGTTTGGAAAATAAAAGTTTCTGTTTTCAAATGCTGTGAAAAATCTTTCCATGGTATCCAGTTGTTATCATCCCCTGTTATGTTATTGAGACATTGAGACTCTTGTTTATTCTTTTACTTAACTACTTGATAGTTAATGCTACTGCCTGAAAGTCACAGGTGATACCAGCAATCTTGTTTTGTGTTTTGAAATACAAATGAGGTGCTAGTGTTTACTTCTCTTTTCTTGTGAGGAAATAGAACTTAGCAAAATAATGTAATATGCAAGTTTTTTGATAATATCTGCTGTGTGCTAAGAATTCCTCATGGGAAATGGGTGTGTGCATTCAGCTGGTAACAATGGGTTGTTTCTGGGGTCAAGCTTTGAACAGTAAGTTTAAGCCATCTTTGTGTGTTTGAGAAGAGTGCTGGTGCAATAATGCTTGGAAGTTTTTACTATTCTGGTTGAGAGATGGCTTGAATTGGTATACTAGAAGTCTTAATCAAAACTCAAAAAATCCTCTTGTATGGGGAAGTTCCTGCATTTGGTTTTATTTTCTTCTTGTTGTTTTGTTTGGATTTTTTTCTTCATTTCTAAGACATAATTTAAAATCCCACACCATCATGCTTAGAACTTTTTTTCCATGTGTGTGGATATGTAAATGTGTATGGATTATTTTCTCCTGAATCATACAGGTAGGAAACCTCATTCAGAAGCAGAAACAGTCTGGCCCTGTCACTCTCTGGGAGCATGATTTTTTTTTTTTTCCTGCCTTCATGGATATGTGAAATATTTTTACTTGTCCTTGACTTGTAAGTGAAAGAGGCATAAAGAGGTAGAACTTAAAATGTATTTATTGTTATTACACCTAGTGGAAAACAAAGTCATATACTCATGAGTCATAATAGCTATGCTTCTGTGTCAATAAAAAGTAATTTCTTTGTTGTCCACTAGATTTTTTTTTTAAGTGCTTACTTTTGATAAAATCAGATTTTTTGCCCATAAATGGCTAAACTTGCAGCAACTACAATTCAGTCATTGTTTTGAGATGAGCTTTTGCTTTTAGAAACTCTAGGCAAAATATGTCAAAAGTACCAAGTATAGCACATTTCGATGATTGGATGCAGACTCTCCACTTGTATTTTTGGCTTTACTGCCCTTTTACATAAAGCCCATCAGAATATTTACAATTTGACAATGAATCTGCTTATCTTGAAATTCTGTGCTTTCAAGAAAATAACATCCCCCTAAAGAGTAAAAATAAGATGGCTCAGATAACTTTCTTGTTCACAGGAAGCCACAGAGAAATTTAAATCCTTGCTGAATAGTTCCCAAATTGCGTAAGCAGTCAGTAAAGTTAAATTAAATGGTGCTCTGTATTCTTTGTTCAAGATCTTTTACTAGAGTATCAATGTATAATTAGGTTTTAAAAAGGAAAATACTTTCCTGACTCTGAAGTCAAAACAAAGGAAAAAACCTTTTTTTGTTAGTATCAGTATTTACAAATTTGTCTAATTTTGACATTGAAAAAATACAAGACTTTATTAATGATGCATGCTCAATTATGACATTAACTAGAATAATAGTGGTTCCAGTAGCACTGGAACAATTGTGTCTTTGGATATTTACCAGAATTCCATTTTCTGTGACATTTTGTCTTAATACAAAGATAAAATTTTGGAACTATTTCTCTGCCCCTCCTCATGCACACATTTCAAAAATATTGACTTAATCACATAATTACAAAGGGAGAACTTACTGGACTCAGTTCTTGCCTCAATTTTAGTGGTCTTCCTCCTCACCCATCATGAATATGCCACTTAGGAAATTTTATACTGTTACAACTGATATTATTGGAAGATGATTTTATTCTCAAGTGATAGGCTTACTAGTTATTGTCCAGCCTCCAGAAAAGATCAGGAATTTACTGTGCTGGAAGCACAGCACTTGCCTGTGCTACACATTTCTAACTTACCAATATTGTGTGCTAGAAATGTATTAAGACCATCCCAGAGTAACTGCCATTGCTAAGAGACAAGCCGTGTCTCGAGGAGACACTGAGAAGTAGCTCCTCTTTTTGCAAAGGTATTTGGCAGTTATTTGATCTTGTGAGAACTAGGAATGTTGTATTTTATCACAGATTCTGTTATTGAAGAGAGAACGTGCATAGATATGTGAGAGAAGCAAAGTATAAGAGGAGAAAAGAAGGATTATAGTCTAAATATCTCCAGGACAGGGGAAGAAGGCTTTCTAAAATTAATATCTGAGGTATCCAGAAGTACTCATGCGCTATTAGTCAGTTTTGTGACATGTTGATGCATCATTTTTCTCTTCTACTACAGCAAATCGACTGAATTAAAAAAGGTGGTGTTGTTTGGGTTTTTTCCCCTGTTAAAGAGAATAAGATTGTAACTGACAGCTTTAAAGTAGGTAAAACTCAAGGGGAGAAATGAATCTAGTAATCTTCTAGCTTTAGAGGTTAGATTGTTAAAGTTCAGTATGACTGAAAAAATCAAGAAGGTTGGATTCTTGAGAGAACAACGCAATTTAGAGGTGATTTTTGGGTGATGTTAAAAGTGACAATAAGCTAGAGTGCTACAGTTGCATTGTAATTTGTTTAGTGCCCAATCTCTGAAAATTTACATGTGCTTATTTGTCTATGATGCTTGTTAATATCCTAAAGTTATGTTCAGCCAAGCAGAAATCATATAATTTGCTTTACAGTAGTCCAGAATTAAAATGGAGGATGCTGCATTTCGTGGAAAATCCCTGTCAGAGCAATTCTAGGACCTTTGCACCTTTCTTCTTTTTTGCTGTTCTGCCTAGTTGAAGTCAGTTGACGATTCTCTTTTTTATTAGTTTCATCAAATTAAACTAGGACAGGAGTGGCACTTCTAAAAAGTGAATAAGAAAGGTGACAAAACAATTAAGGAGATTACAGCATTTGTTAGTAGAAATGCACATTTAAATATCAGAAAAAAAGAATTATGCAGTGGGTTGAGGGTCAAGAATGCCTCCAAATGATGATATGAACCAATGAGAATAATGGTACACTAAATATAATAATAAGTTTAAAAATGAAGATAAATCAGTCTTCAAGAAGTTGGTCACTAACTAAGTGCTTCCTTCAACTGCTAAGGGGAAAATCATTTCACGTCTATTCCTACTCCAAGTTTGAAAGACACTTCCTTCATTATTTAGAAGAGCATCCTAGCCTACTCTAGGATAATTTTTTCATTGTGAAAAAGTGAAATGCCAAAACCCTGTAAATCACACCAAAGGGGAGTCACTTGGGAACTAGAACAGTGGAGACCTGACAAAGTGACTCCACTGGAAAATTACCTTTATACAGTCTCAATATTGCTCAAGTTTCAGACTGTAGGAGGGGAATTCAGAAAGCCATTGCATGGACTTTTAATCATGTTCTGAGGCAAGAAGAAATACCAACAGTCAGCGGGCTAGGGTGTGTCTAACAATTTGTATGTAAAATAGGTGATGGAAGCCTCAGCTCTAGAAATGGCCAGAAAAATCTGGATCCCAGCATTGATACAATGATTAATATGATGTTGGGTAATACTTAGAAATATGCTAATGATGCCCTTTTTGTCATTCCAGCTTATCATGCACTGTTATGAGGGGTTTGAAAAATTTCTGAGTTAGGTGGATGTGCATTGGTAGGTGCATGTTGAATGTGGGTTTGAGGGCTGGGGGAAGTCATGCCTTGCATTTGCTTTGTTTCATACAGAACTTCTTTTTAGTCTGTTGCCTTGTTTTTACATCCCCCCCTTGTCTCTCACCTGCTGTTTTAGAATACTGTTAAAATGGCAGACTATTTCCTGTGGACTTATAAACTTCAGCTACATCATTAAAGGAATGGGAAGTTCAGGGGGATATTTCTGTAAGCTATTTAAAGAGTTCTGGAGCCATTTGCCTGTTTGCCAGCAATGGATGACTTCTTTCTGAGTGACTCTTGGATCTGGTCTCTGTGGACCAGAATACTAAGTAGAGTTGAAATGAATGATCATGGTGATGAATTTGGGGAAAGCTGTCATTCTAAAATAATATTTTATAAATATAATTATAGTTTATACAGCATTATTTGCAAAACCTGAAAAACCTGAAAAAAAACCCTCTGAATTTCATTATATCCTTTAAGCTAGAATTAACCCCCAGATTTATGCAGTGCTCTGAGATACAGATGAATATATTTAGCATGTTAGCAAAGAAACTAGTGGTTTGTTTGGATTTTGGTACTGTGTAATGATCAGCTGCTTGGGTAGGTACTGTGTTCTGTTAGGTGTTCTACAGATACTTCGAGATGGTAAAATTGTTTGAGAAGTCAAGGATGAAGGCAAACTGCTGGTGGATTTGCATGACATGATGGGCATCTAACAGGGAGGAAATAGAAAAATTATCCAGACCAAAAACTCTACATAGGTGGAAAATAGTTTGCCTGCTGAAACTCCAGTAGAGTCTAGGTAGTGGTCTCCATTACTGCAAAGGTGAATTTTCAGGATGTGGTTGTATGCAGCTACCCTGGGTGCAGGGGAAAGAGGCTTGGAGGGGCAAAAGTAAAGGACCATGTCTTGCAACATACTTGTAGTCAATTGTGCTGTTGCCTGTCATAGGTTTAATAGGGGAAATGCTTGCTGAAAGACAAAGGGAGGAAATTAAGGCAGTGGTAGAGTTGGAGAAATAAAGAGATCCTGAGGAAGGAGATCCCAAAAGCAACTTAGGGATATGTGAAAATACAAGAAGGTATGAGATGGTAAAATAGCTTTTGGGGGGAGGCTGGTGAAATGTTAAAGATATGGCTCTGAGGTGTTAGCAGACATTTAGTGTCTGTCAATACAAAAATCTATTATTGTGGTTAAATGTCTATAAATGTCTGCATGTTCTGGGTTTTGATTAGCATTTTTGGTTTTACATTTTGTTTCTTCTCTATCTGTGGCAACTTCCACTGTTTTCCTGAGACCTTGTTTTTTTTTTTTTCCTTTACATGGCATTTGCTGAAAGGATCAGTGAAATAATTTGCAAAGTCTTATATTGGTGGTTCTAACTTCTAGTTTTGATGTTGCTGTAAGATGAATAGTGGTCTAGAGATTTCATCTTCTCTTTTAGCTGTTTTAAACTGTGCCAGCAAACTAAACAGGATGATTATGCTGATTGTTTATGCAATTGTGAATTGGGTTGCAAGGGTATTTTCACGACCACAAGAGTACTTCTATGTAATTGAAAACCTGAAAACTAGTATGTCACAATACAGACAATAAAAATAACAGCATTCAAGTCTGATGTTTGGAATGATTTACTCTAATGATGTCAGGTAGGGTGGAAGCAGATGTGGAAAGTGTGTGTGTAAGCTTTATCAACACTGAAAACAATTTAAGAAGAAAACAACCCTTAACTGCTGTTTTTTGGGGGATAAAGCCTGCTGTCTGTGAAAATCTTAATGTTCAATAATCAGGTTTTGGTATCAGTCAGCTGACTGCATGTTTGTTGGAGCTTTTTTTTATTTGGATGGTTGGTTTTTTACAGCAGTATTGCTATAATAACAATTTTTGTTGGAAATTGTAACCTGTAGAGTAAAATAAATAATCTCAGGATATTAGACTATTTTTTATGGTTATATATGTATTCTAATAACTTGGAACAGGGCCATGGCATTGACCTAGGGACTGACTTGCACTAGAGCCTGCTGTTAAATTGTGAGGGTACTCCCTGAACAGTTTTGGTGTGGGCCAAATTACAGTGTACTTTTAGACAATGATTCCCAGTCGTAGTCCAAGAAATTTGTGGGTAGTTGGAGTGTAGCCTCCTTCTTACCCTGCAAAAAAAATTCAGCTTGATTGTGCTTTCTGGCCTCAGGGCTGGAGAGCTATACCTGACATTATCTTAAGTTGCCCAAAAATAAAATACCTGCCACAATTCTTCATTGCAGACTTTTTATTTTGGAGAATGTATTGAAGGGAAACATGCAAGTACTTCAGAAGTTAAATGAAAGACATGATAAAGATGTATATGAAATAAATTACGGTATGAAGACGTGGTCAAGAATTTCTGTTTTGCTGATACCAATAATATGGTGGTTCTGTTGTGTGGCTTATTCCACAAAATTAAGAGTAATCATTTTAGAGATAATTTCAGCCTTCTAGAGAAGAGGATATTTTGAAACAGTTACCCTTTTTTGTTTAGCATTTTTACAGTGTCTGATGCTATGGGGTGGTTTTGTTGTGATAAGGATTAGTAGGTGGTGTGTAGGCTCGTCTTAAGAATCTTGATGAATTAAAGCAAAAGCTTTGTGCTGCTCAATTTGAAGAGAATGTTTAATTACTGGGTATTAGATGCACACATTCATTGAGGCAAAATTAAGTTTCTAGCAATGATAATTGTGTTCGTACTAGTTCTTTCTTCTGAAGAAGGTACTTTTTTTCTATCTGCTTTCAGATAGCAAATTCTGAATCATATAATGAACTGGAGTTGTTGGCCAGCTTGATGATTCCTGAGTTCGTAGAAATAATTTCTGTTTTCTGAGTTCATTATTAGGTTTTCAACAGGCTGTGAAACAATCACTTCTCTTTTATTCTTAGTGCCCTTTGTAAGGATGCTGATATTTTGCTGACTTCCTCATCTACCGCTGCACATAAGGCTCACAAAACCGTCAGTCTTAATATAAAGAGCTTTTTCCTGAACTGTAGCTACCACTTTAGAGTACAGCATCATGTTGGGGTGGCTTGAACTGTTTTTCTGTACATGCATTAACTAACTTTTGGAAAGAGAAGAGCTCATCTTTTGAGTCCTTCCATTCTCACCTTTTGCATGGCATGAAATTACCTAAAAGTATCAGGTCTGCAGGACTAGGTAGTTGACACTGTTACACTAAAAATGCCGTTTCAGGAGCTCACAGTGGAATGCCTCCTCTGGTTTTAACTTTAGCTTTTCAGATAATTTTTTGTTTTAAATCCATAGGATACAGCTACATTAATTCTTTTCACTAGGAAGAGGTAAAACTAAATTTAAAAGCAGAATCTTTATCTAATCTAAATTTAAAAGCATAATTAGTAAGTTTCTATGTTGCTGTTACCTTTTGTATTTGTGCTTTTCCCTGCTTCTCCTAAGAATTCAAATTCTTATTCAAATCTGTGGAAACATATGTGGAAACTCATTTATTGTCCCAGTTAAAATGTATTTTTAAACTCCTACAAAAATAGATTCTGCACTTCTGTTTCATGTAGGGACATGGAAAGCCACCAGAGGGCAAAAAGAAGTGTGACTGGACAGAGCTGTTACCTACAAATTCCCACATGCAGGCAGGCACGTGTGCGCACACATCCTGGTTTTCACTTGGATTTTTTCAAACGAGATAGGTGCCCTGATGCAGTGGTTATAAAGATTTCATACAAATAGCTTGCATTTGTAGGTCCAGAGCATACAAAAACAAAACGGGTGTTTAATTTTGTTGAAAATAGTTTGCCTTTAAAATCCACTGTTTCAAGACAATAAATCTGCTATGAGTTATGGCTGGTGCATTGCACTTACACACAGTGAACTCATGTATTAAAAAAACTTTCTGCAGAGAAAATTCATCATTAAGGGTATTGGAAATAATGCTGCTGGTGATGCTTCATCTGCTTAGTATTGAAGACAGCAGGTGACACTTTTGCTTTGCTATAATGAAAGCACTCCGTGTAGGGAAATCATTGTTACAGCCATGGGATATGCTACAGTCATTAAAATGGGTACAGAAGTGGAATGCATCTTTAAATATTCCCTTTTCTCAGCAGTAGTAGTGGGATATACAGAAGAAGATTTATTCCCATAGTTTGAAAGAAGAAATAAATGTCCTTGGTGTTCTCCTAATGTTCTTTTATTGGGTTTTTTTTCCTAGGAATTCTAGCTGTTCCATGTAATTGGAGTGTTCCTTTACAAGTAGTTTGCCGTAAGGTTTTAAGTGAAATGGTTGACTATCTGATCCATGTGATAAAAAAATGCTACACAAGTGAGGAACAGCTTGAGAAATTGTTTCATGTTAATTCTGTTCAAATTTGAAGGCCTCTATGCATAGATGCATAGATTGAGTTCTGTCCAAATGAGAGGTAATGTAGCTGTCATATCATAGTCTGTGCTACAGTCTTACTTGTAGGTAAGACTGCTGCAGGAGTTAAGCTCAGTAGTGTCTGAGCCAGTGTGCAAGAGTACATGCATAGTGAAAAGTGTAAGAACCGGGGGATCGTGGACCATGTATAATATCCTTAACTTGAAGCACAGATCCTTGTTATCCTTTGATTTAGGATTTCATCTTTATTTGACAGTGATTATCAGAATAATTGCAACATTTTTGGTATGAAGCAAAAGAGAATGAATGTCAGAAGAGGGAGGAGAGAAAATGACAAATTCATGTATTACAGAATGGTCATGATATTGAAAAGAGTGCTTTAAATGCAGAAAGTGGAAATGCTTCTGAATTAGTGCTGTCACTGAGGGATAATCTCTTGAATTATCAGACTGCTCTCTCTTTCGCTGTTAGAAGGTTTCATTCTCTTCCCCTTTTTTAATTTTTTTTTTCTGGCTTAGAACAAAAGAAGTGTTTTTCTGTCTCTAATTTAAAATAGTTTTTTAACTCTATTTTCAAATATTGATCTGAGATAAAAGACTGCAGGAGAATGTGTTCTTTTGCCATCTCCAGTCAATGCTATTTTTGCGGTATAAACACATAAATTTTTACAGTTTGTGTTTAGGCATTCTTGTCCAATGAGCTTGTTACATAAGTGAAAGTTATAGGCTTGCTTTTCTTTGTATTAACCTAGTTTTCCATTATCCCATCCTTCTTGAAACCTGGAGAAGGCTGAGTGTTTCTTGCTTCCCTTAAGAGAATGATAAAGATTTTTTCTAATTTCTTCTCTTTTTTTTCCCTCTTGCTGACTTATCAACATCACAATTCAAGTACTAGTAATATCTTAAATAGTTAGCAAAATAGTTTTTGTATAAAGTAGCAAATCTTGAGTCATTGTAGTTATCTGATGACATCGATTCTGTAGCATATTCTGTTATCTTCATGTCCTCATATGAAACCATCTTAAAATGTTTTGAGGACTATTTTAATTTGAGATTTTTCCCCTGGTTCTGTGTGATACTTTGCAACCGTAATTCTCTTGTGTGAGGGGTTTTTTTTATTTTGTGTCATCAAACAAGCATCAATGTTTCTCCCCATTAGATATAAAATTTAGGACATTTCTGCTACTGCAGCAGTTTGAGTGACAGAGCTACAGAAAATATAAGAATTTGAGGTTATTATTTGTGTCTCTTTTGATACTGTGAATACTACTTTGCAGGACAGGATAGTTTTATGATATCCAGTGTGGGTGCACGTGCCATCTAGTAGACCAACAGCACTTCTCCACTGTTCCTTATGCTCAAATTGCTGTTACCACGACCTTCAGGAGCTTTTCTGCAGAGCATTGTTGAACTTTGAGGTTCCTGTTGGTCTGTTTCTCCAGCCTGTTTCTGTCCCTCTGATGTTCCCTGAGGTCATTAATGAAGATGCTGAACAGTGCTGGCCACACTGCCAGCCCCTGAGACAGACCAGTAGTGACTGCCTCCAGGTGACTTTTATGCCACTGATCACAACTCTGAGAATGGCAGTTCAACCAGTTTTGAACCCAACCCTCCTGTTCTTCAGTTTGTCTCTGAGGTGGTTATCGACCAAAGGCTTGTTAAATAACATCAACTGCTCTCCCCATTTTTACTGAGCCTGTTTTTAATTTAATTTTCACTGCAGAATGCAATCATATTTGTCAGATGTGATGTCTCTATAAATCTGTCCTGAGTAGTCCCAGTCACCTTATGTTTAGAAATGTTTTTCAATTCTCTTAATCTATCACCTTCCTGGGGACTAAGGGGAGACTGACTAGTGTATAGATCCTTCTTGCCCATCTTAAATGAAGGAATGCCATTTACTTTCTCAAAGTCCTCAGGAACCTCTCTCCAGCACCATGACCTTTAGAGTTAATTGAAATTTGCCTCATAAATACCTTGGCCATTCCTCAGTTCTTGTGGATGCATTACTAGGATCCAATTTCTTTAAATCTTCCCTAACTTGACTTTCCAACTGGTCTTGGCAGCCTGGGATCCCTTAGTGCTGAGGATAGCAAAGACCCCTCCACTAGACACTAAGCTTATTAAAGTCCTGCACAAGGATCAGGATTATAAATATGAAACTCCTTCTCATTGTCAGAAGATTCTGTTAGCCTTTTTCTCCTTCTCCTTTCTAGCAGACACCAACTGCGTGTTGCCACTTTGAATCTACCTTCTAATCCTAAACCATAATCTCTCATTTGAGCTGGGAGCTCCATGGTCTCTAGTTGTTGATGTTCATAAAGGATGATTCTCTCTTCTCACCTTCCAGATCCATCCCTTCTAAAGATCCATACCTCTAATCCCAGCGAGATTATACAAACCAATAAGATTCTGCATTTGAAATAAACATAAGATGTGCTTGGTCAGTACTAGCAAAGGAATTGTATCCCACCCCTGAGCTGAAGATTTGACCACTAAAGTATTCCTAGGTTTGTTTCTATTTGTTTATGTTTTCATAATTACTTTTCTTAGATTATAAGCCTTTTTGGAAAGAGCTATATATCTTTCTCCACTTGAGTTCAATTAAAAAAAATGTGGTGGGGTTTCTCTCCTGTGAGTGTTTCTGAGGTGTAAACAAATGAGAACTGCATAGTTCTTAGCAGCCAACTAACAACATGATGTATTGTTTGAATGCCCCAAGCTGAGAAAACTACTGAATATCACAGGGCAATATTCAGTCTTTTTCTTTCTCTAGACTTTTTGGATGTGCTAGTTGTTGATATTTGAACTAAGAAAAATTCCAACCACAACTTATTTTTTTTGTATTAGTAAAAATACCTTTTATTCTTATCAAGCATTTGTAATTGATCTAATGAACAGAAAACTAAATGTGTCTCAAAATAGTGTATCTAGCTGGTAGTTGTTTATAATTATTTTCTTCCATTAATTATTTTTGCTTGATGTGTGAGCACATCTGGAAGCTAGCTACCCAAATTGTCCACGTAATGTAAAGAAAGATACAAGCTGATTATGATTCTGAGATCTAAGCTTTGAATCCCAAGTTATTGCTGGAAGAAATTTCAGTGTGTTAGTTGTGGCCACACATCTGGATTTCTATTGAGGGGAAGTACCTAGTGGAGACAATGGAAGGTTGATGTATGGGGTAGTGAATGCACCTTTTCCAACCAAGCTAGTGGTTAGAACTTGGATTGTCAACCTTCAGGCAGCCACGTAAACTGCTCATGTTGGGTGGAGTGGCATTTGTCCTGCTTGAGGTAGACGTACTACAAATGTTATATTTGTCTTTGGAACTCCTATGGAGTAGAATGGGAATGCTTGAGGTTATTTAAATATCTAACTGTCTATTAAGGTGCCTAATTCAATGGGGGGATAAGTGGTCTGCAGTTCCCATCAACTTGTTAAGGAGTACAGTTTTTAATACTTTATGAAATATCAAGTGGAAACTTAAGTGCATTGGTTTCATTTCACCTTATTTCACCAACAGCTGCCATGTTTTTGTTGGGGATGAAAGTGAGTTACCTCCATGAGACAACTGTTTTGTGTGTGAAATGTGGACAATGCTGTTCAACTCCACTTGCTTTTGTGATGATGGAAGCCAACATGTAAATATCCCTTATTAAGTTTTATTGGTGCACTGTGCAGCTTTCCTCAGCAGAGTTAAATCTCACAAGTGATTTTTTTATATGGCCAGCCAATACCTTTTTGCTTGTGTGGCTCTCACTGTTGTTACAGCTTTTTCATTATTGCAGCCAAATTCTGCCTGAAGAGCAGAGTTCAGCACACCAGCAGAGCGAAGGTTGCAGTTCTTTGCTTGGGCTGTCCCCGTATGGCAGAGTTCCAGAACTGCAATCAGTGAATTTTGACCTCCCTCAAACAGATGTATATCTGCAGAGTATATCATCAAAAAAGGTCTGTGCTGAAACATTGTCTCAAATCACCTTGGGATAGCATAAGAAGCATCAGACTATAAAAAAGTGCAATTTATGCCTTTTCCAAATTGACTGCCTGCTTTCTGCACACCGTCTCCTGTTCTTCCATAGAAAATGATGGCTTTACCTGTCTCTCCATGTCATACCCCACACCTTTGCACACTCTCAGATCATTCTATCTGCATTAGTGTGCAGCGGGTGAGGTTTTTAAAACCTCCTTGGACATTGTTATATACAATGCAAACATATACTATTATTAGGATAAAGAGCGAGCTGCTGTATTTCCATGTTTTGAAGGGATTTTTTTGTTGTTTATTTGTTTTCTTGTTTGTTTTTGGTTGATTGTTTTTTTGTTGTTGGTTGGGGGTTTTTTGTTCTGATTTTTTTTAAATCAGTGTCTGGGTTTTGGTAGCTAAAAAGTTCATTTAAGTAATGGTAAGAAAAATTAAACTGCCTGTAGCTCTTTATTCCTACATATATCTCACCTTTTGTATTTCAGAAAAAAATGTAAAATCAAAGACTACACAGGCTCTTAGGACAAAAAATGAAGTTACTAACCCAGAAAACAAATGGTTTGTTTTCCCTCTCTTTTTTTGCATGTGAAGGACATGATGTTGAATAAAAAGAATACATTTTATTTTTTTAATTAATTGATTAAAAAGGCTGAAAGGCATATTCTTTTTAAAACAAAATATGCATACCTGCGTAAGTCTGGTTTTATTTCTTAATTCTATTAAACTGAAGAAGGATGTTTACATTGATTGATAAGGACAAGTGCTAACTGTTTGTCAGTGGAAGGGAGGAGGGTTCTGAGCTCTAGCTGCTTGTTCCTGTCATACTGAGAGCACTAATGGGCACCAGCTGGGCTGCAGCTATAGCAGCTTCACCACTTCAGCCTTGCACAGCACGAGCTGCTGTGGCAATGCTGCAGAAGGGCCTCCTGTGCAGATTTAGGAAGTACACACTTCAGTTGTTGTTCCCTGGGCAACAGAATAACTGCAGACAGCTGGCTTTGCACCACCTGAGCTGATCAAAGAGCAAACCCTGTCAGGCACTGATACTTCAGCTCCTCCAGCTTCAGTGTGAATGTCTGCAGGCAGTGATGTAGGAAGCATTGTCATTCAGGTTTCAAGGTTAAACACAGGGGAATGAAGTAGAATGACAGCAAAAATTAATATTAAAACATTTTTCCTGTAGGTTGTACAGATGATCAAGAATTAGCTTTAAAATACTAAATTACTGGTGTACATATAAAATGTTTCTTGGAATTTTTCAAAAAGAGACTGGGAGGCTAGCGATAATTGGCTTGAATTTTGGGAGAAGGAAGAACAATCAAAGGTGATATGTGTTTCATTAAGAAAGACCAAAAAGAATGATTGAACACAAAGATTAAAGTGGTATGTGAAATGATATGACTATTGAGGACCTATATCTAGTCTGCTGGAAGCTTCTGACAGGTCAGTACTGCAGCAGCATGGTGGGTTTTATTCAGCAAGTGATGCCAGAAGCACAAAAGGTGGACAACTGAACAACAGTGAACTGTAATGTTGTCCAATGTGAACCTGTATAATTGGGATTAAGATCCACTTGAATATGTTGGATAAGAGTGGAGGGGTGGGAAGGGCAGGCAGTAATGTTTCGTAAATGTCTGTTTAACTCTTTTCTTGTACTTTTTATATTATAGTAATATCTACTTAACACTTTGCTTAAGAGGGGTGCTACGTTCTTAAAATACTATTTTAAACTTTGTTGTGAAATAATAAAGATTGTTTTTAATTACGCCTCTTAAAATAAGTTTCTCCTTTATTTTTTTATAGTATCTGTATATGTTTCAGAAGGTAGTAGCTTCCCTTCTGGAGAGGCGGCTCCAGTGAGGGTGAGCGATAATACTGATTTTTAGCAAGTCCTAGATGTGCATCATTCCACACCTGAAAGAGGAAGGCAAACAAAGTTGGTGTGTTTCTAAATGTACTCAGTCCTCGTTTGCTGAAACTGCAGAATATTGATTAGTATCCACACTTCCATGTAGGGTTTGGTTTTTATATTCCATATATTCTTTGGATTTTTTGTATTTTATATTTGTTTTAGTAATATTTGATGAAAGTCTGTCTGAAGTAGTTTCAGGTGGGGTTTTTTTGCCTTTTGTTTTGTTGGGGATTTTTTTGGTTTGCCTTGGGGATTATTTTGGATTTTTTTTTTGGTTAAAACTCAAACCACTAAACTTTTAAATAGAATAGTTTCTTTCTCTAGCTGTCTTACAAAAAACATATCTGAGGACTGAGAATTTCAGTAAAGGGATTCAGCATGAGAAAATAATGAAATTACTGGATTGTTTTCAATTGGAAAATCACTGGTTTAACATAGCAAATATGACATTTTGTATTTATTAATATAAAACCAAATAGAGGTCTGAGTAAGAGCCCTTACTCTCTATGGTGACAAATTACTGTGTATTTCTTGTTTGGCTATTCTGATTTACTGTATCAGTGGTCCAGATATCAATTGATTTCTTAGGACGTTTACTGAAGTTGCATATTAAGTCCTTTATAAAGCTGTAATTTATTAAAAGAATAAATTAAGAAGACAAATTTTATGATATCTGATGTTCAGTTGCATTCTTTGTATTTTTGTAGTCTGGCATTTTCTGAAGGATTCTTTATAATAATTTTGAAATCCTTAAAATTTTAGGTTCTTCTGTCAAAGTCTGGAAATATGACAAAGCTTACTTTTTCCATTCTGCAAGTGTTCAACTGTAGGAATTGCTGATGCAAAATCAGGAGCAGTGTGAAGTGCCCGAGCCATCCCTTCTAGCATAAAAAACTAGCAGTTCATAAAAAATTACAATTTTCTGCAACAGCAGGAATGACTTTCAGTGTCCTGAACAACTGTATTGCATCTGGAATCAGCAGTATTCATACATACACAGATTTTTCTTTTTGCATCTAATCCAGAAATGATTGTGTAGTTTTTAAGGAATGTCTGCTGGCTACGGTGTTCCAGCAGCAGCAGCGCAGTGGATTGTTTTGTTGTGCATGAAGAAACTCTATCAAGGAGTAATAAGTACTTGTAGTTAACCTTACAGATGTTTCTTCTTAAACTCTGCTTAGTAACTTCCTGTTATTTTTAAATTTTAGGCAGAGATTTTTTTCCCCAGGCGTATTTCTTTCTCTTAATTTAAGTTGGAGCAATTCTCCAAGGGGAACAGTTTTTCGAGGAAGATTAACAGGGTGTCCCACCAATCTACAGCTTTTACTTTTTTTTATGTGGTGGAACCAGCTGGTAGTATAAAGCTAAAAATTGTCATGGAAATAGTCCTCATTGAGAAGTCCTTTTGAGTGCTGCAGGGAAAGTTGGTATTGATTGACCATGTTGTGACCCTTTGCTAATTGTACACTCTGCATGCAGAGGGTTTTCTGACTTGCTCAACTTGTAAAGTGGGCACCAAAGATGGCCTCATGTTCTACAGCCATGATTATCTCTTAGGCTTTAGCTGAACTCAGCAAAGTTTGAACTCACCGAAGTTTATTTCCTACGTTTGATTATTGTGCCCTTATTGCTACCAGCTCCATGTGTAGTTGCTTCCTAATTTAGTGCTGTCAAAGTATGGGATTACTTGTTTATTCCTTAAATTCTGTTTTGCTGCTGTTTGTAAGCCTGGATTGTTTCAACAGAACTAGGCAGATGAAACTATGTGCAGTCACTCTAGCAGATGCTATCTTCTCCCCAGGAGATAATATGGGTGGACTTGGGGAAATGGTGCTTAACAGAGGGTTGTTGCAGTTGGAACAAGTACATTTAGCTCCCTCCTTAGCTATACCTAGCAAAAGATATACTGAAGATGTATGATGAGCTAGGTAAGGGATGAGGAGGAACAAGTATTTCCCCCTCTTGAATGAGGAAGAACAGATATGACAAAGATTCAATAGTTCATTGTTTCATTTCTGGTTCATTTGATGTGAGCAATGCATGAGGAATACAGTGGGGCATCCTTCTTCAAACCTTTGACTTCGCTATGTAAGTTCAGTAGTGCTTAGTAAACCCTGTAACATTTTTCTTAATATACTCAGTGATAAAACTTCAACACAACCTTGTCTATTCTCTTCTGCATTGGTGCTGTGACATAATTCTTGTTTCAATATAAATGGTTTCTAACTATATAAAGAGTTTTAGGGAAGGCATAGAAGCATGACATCGAGACACTGTTTTTCTTTCTTTGACAGAATAACTGGTATTGCTATTTAAATATTAGTTTCATACTTGTCTTTTAACATTTTGAAGAGATGCTATGAAAGCTGGTAGATAAAAACATTGTTTTGTATGCATATGTGCAGTAATGTGATGTGAATATAGTAAAAGATGGGAAAACCTGGAGTTTCTCTTTGCCTGTAGGCATTCTAGATAAGCAATGGTACTACAGAGGTGGTAGTGAAATTACCTAGTAACACTGGATTTTTAAATTTTCAAATGATCACTTGGGAAATAAGGCTATATGGGTAATGCCACCAATACTGTATACTGTTCATGAGTTTTTCATGTGGCCATGGGAAGCTTGTTGTGGGATTTTGATTTCTGTGTAGTGAAAGTTCCTGTTTGTGTTTATGGATTTCTGCAGGTTTGTAGCTAGTGGTTATTTGATTAAGAGGAACTGTGACCCAGAAAAAGCTCCACTTCAACTATCAGTGGCACTTTCACTCAGCACTTAGATTTGCCCTCTCTTTTACAAGGGTATCTCTTATGGTATCTTATAAAAGAAAATGATATCTTTTAAAAAGTTCCTTATATAAAGGTAAAATAAGCCTTCCTTACAGCCAGCCATATGTCAAATTACTTCTCTGGGTGGCTGTGGAAATTCCACTTTGGTTTCACACATCTGGGAATTAAGAAAGTGTCAGAACTGTCCAAGGAGAAGTTAGTAGTATTCTGAATAAAGTCTTTGTTCTACAGATTTCAGCCATATATCTAATTCCAGAATTTCTCCAAAGTTTAAAATTAGAATATTTGCAGTGCATGTTTAGTTGTTCAAGATGGATGGACATTCAGCGGCTGGAAAGTGGTCTGTCACTTTTCCTGAGCATCATCAAACCCAGCTGAAAGTGGAGGATAATGTCTGTTCTGAGTGTCCAAGTTCTGTGTTTGTTGGCTTTTAGTGTTATCTCTTTCTGATGTGCAATTTAATTTATCCCTCCACTAGTCCCAGTGAAGAAAAACAAGCATGGAACTGCACAAAATTCTGCGTATGAAATTCTGCCCCAACCTACTTCAGTTTTCAAACCACCAGAGTGTTCTAGGAGCCTGGATCACATCAAGTTTCTGAGGAATTTTTCTCTATATATATATACATATACACTTATGCTTTCACCTCCCTCAGTCTTCAAAATAATGCTTGTTTAGTTGTTTTAGGGTTTTCAGTCTGGAAATCTGCGCAAGGAACTAATATTCCAGTTTTAAGAAGGTAAACTGTAATTTCAAGGCTGTCTTTAAGATTGTGGTGCTGTGGTAAGAGGAAAGATGTCTTGAGAATGTGTTTCACCCCACCTTCCTCCATCAAAAACCTTTGCTGTACAAAGCAGCAATACTTGGAATTTCAATCTTTTTATGGAATATAAATTTGATGTTGCTCTTAAGTTTTTGGTTTTCAGTCTTCCCTCAATTGATTTGGCCTATGTGGAAGTAATTTTTTGTTTGTTAAGGACGAGAATTCTTATTATATAGTGCCTGTTTAACTACACATTCCTCTTGCTTAAGACAAGGAGAGCTCAGTACTGCAGAGCTTATTACAGGGATTTGTTTCCTTTTCCTTTCTGGTATTCAGAAGAAAGCTAAATTTGTCAATTGTATATTTGAAGTTTGCTGCTTTATGGATGTGCATATATGACACATTCTCACTGCTTCCTGAACAGATGCAGGGCATAGATATGTTAATAATATGCTTGCTCAATGTTTTAGCAGCCATAGTTTGACATAATTTTGGGACCACCTAGCCATCTACTAGCAAGAAAAGTTAAAACCATAAGAATGTGGTCTGCTGTAACTTTTCAGAAAAAATATGGTGTGGGAGGTGATTATGCCAGTTTTACAGGCAGCTTCACAATTATCAGAGAAATTTTAAGAAAAGTGGAATAACAGCAGATTTTTGTACATCAAATGAGAAGTCTGAATTGAAACTGAACCAGGATAATGAAACGTCACTGTTGGATATTGCTGTACATGTCACACATGAGAGTGGAAAGGGCCTCTTTGTTTTCTGTATTCAGACACCTGCTATATAAGATGGCCTTCCTAATCTCATTATACCTACATATATTCTAGTGGGAGCAATTTTAAATTTATCAAAAGTGAACAAGTCTCAATCCTTTTCAAAATCTGGCTGCATAAAAGTTTCTATTTGTTAGCTAGCTTGTAAAAAGCAATAAAATACTCCCTCCCCCTGCAAAAACAAATAAAAAAACCCTCCAAACCAAACAAACCCAAACCACATCCCTCCATCCCAAAATGACTCCAGATGTGATAGTTGATTCTTCATTTTAAATTATGTCTTAGATTGTACTGTAAATTCTAAGAATTTATCTTGCCACTGAATACTAGTTGAAGCCTTGCAGGTTAAATTTCAACTAAAAAGAAAAAGGTAATATTTATTAGGTAATTCTTGGAGAAGATAGGTCCTATCAGTGCATTGAAAAGTGTTTTGTGCAGGCTACTTGTGGGGTTTTTTTAATCTGTTTCCTGCATATTAAATGTCTTCGTAACATTTTAAAGTTCTCTTAGGATTTGTAGTATTGTTCTGGAGAGGAAAGGTGGCTTGAGGAACATGTAGTTTGTTTTCCATGATTTGCTTTTGTAGTTCTCTGCCATGATCTTGATAATAGTGGAAAAGCTAATGCCTTATATGTGTGGTATAGACCTTTTAATAGTTATAATCTACCAGAAACTGTTCATTACTGTTTTGTCACATTGAAGTGAAACATTTGATAAATCTCCCCTTCTTCAGCCATATTGAGCTTTAAGTTATTAGTTACTTGCATGGTGTACAAAGCACACTGTGTGTGGGTTTGCCCTTTCCTAAGGAAAGGCAGCCATCCACTGCTGCTTTCTTCTCAGTGGCATGTGGATCTAGAGTAAACAGTTTGCCTGAAATGATTGGGAAATAGCCTTTTAGTTATCATGCTCTACAATTAGCAAAAGTTCAAATAAGTGTTAATAAATAAGGGATTTTCTATCATCTTAGATGTATGGTGTCTTTTCACTGTATTCAGCTTGTATATCCAAATTCCTGTAGAACAATTATGTGCATCATACATATAATTTATGCTCAACACAATCTATCAAATATCCAGTGATTCTGTGTTCTGAATTCATATCCTCCTCCTATCCCTGTTACCTGACACAGAAATGACCTTTTTTTCCTACAGATTTGACCCTAACTGCCTTTTTTTTTTTTTCTTTTATTTAATATAACTGCATTTTAAACATGTCTGCATTCTTGTATTCAGGACTTACTATGTATCAGTTACCTTTTGTCCTATTCTGTGTTGTTTGAGTGCCTCTTTTTCCATACAGCATATCCAGATTGGTGACCTTTATAAGACTTTTTTTTTTCCTTCGTTAGTACCATTTTAGCCTGAGAAGGCCTTTTCAGTGTCCTTCCTTCCTCTTGAAAACACTCTGCCATTTTCCTTTCCACTGATGAAGTTGGTCACGTTTGCTCATAGGTCTGTAATCAGACATTCTTGACTAAAATCAGTGAAAATGTACTTGAAGATAGAGGCCTCTAAAATGCCCTCAGAACAGAAAATGTATCATTTATTGCTGCTTATCCTCTGGACTTCTGATTTAGCTCATCCTGCAGCCAGCAGTCATTCCTCCTGCTTTTGCTTACCATGGCTGTGGCTGGTTGCTTTGTTCCTGCTGGAAGTGGATTACACTGACCCGTTCATCTTTGGTGAACCCTGGACCAGTGGCTGGAACAGTGTGTGAACGTATGCACTGCTGCTCTGGTCTCCTCCCATTCTACACTGCTACAAATTGCTCTGTTGGGTGATGAGCAATGCCATATGTGCACATATGGTATTTTCTTCTCAATCTACAGTTGCCTTGTTCTTCATACACTTTAATACTTTGCTATATGCGTGTAAGTTCGGTTTGTCTTTTGGAAGCCGTTTTTGTTTGCTGGAGTTAGAGGCATGTACTTACATGGGAAACCTAATTTTGCAATAAACAGTTACTGATAATAAAGGATATGAGATAACGCTCTGGATTAAACTGAAGATAGCTGTTAAAAGAAAAGTGTTTAAATTATGTCTGTACCTTTACTGTTAAGGAGTCAAGCAATGTAACTTGTGGGTCATTTTCATTTACTTCAGCATGAGGAATGAAACTTGAAAAACATACATCCCAAAGAGTTTTCATGAGCACCTAATTTTGTTTTTGTTCAGGGAGACACACATTATATGCATGCTAATTATGAGTTTTGCAGCAACTTGACTGCTAACTTGAGGTCTGTGTCTGTAGCCACGTTCTGCATTCTTTGAATTCATCTTGGTATAATATTTTTAAATATTTCAAGCAGCAGATGTGCATTGCTTATAGATTTGTGTAAATGTTGGTGCAGTGTGTACAAAATACGTCTCCCATACAATGATCTGTTGACATTTTTCTCTGTTGCTTAGCTTCAGACACTAAAGTCATGACATGTGCTGCTGTTTGGAGGATGCCGAAGGAATTGGAATCAGGCAGTCATGAATCCCCTGATGATTCATCAAGCAACACTCAAACCCTGGAGCTACTCTGTCACCTTGACAACACAGCCCATGGCAATATGGCCTGGTAGGATTCTGCATATTTTATACTCCTAGAAAAAGCCTGAAGGATAGACCCATGCTGTTAGTTTTGTGCAGATTTATATTGTAGAAGCTATGCTATGCACTTTAAAAGTATTCCATCTTAAAAAAAAAGTATAAATGGGATTTTTAGTCCCAGATGTTTCATAGATTAAAAACATTTATTATAGTCCTGCAAACACATACAGAGTAACAGCCTGTGTACTGTTTGAATGTGTTTTTCCCCACCTGCCCCCATCTAAAGCCTCTGTTGCACAAAGGTATAATACTTAGAATTTGAATCTTTTAATGGAATACAAAATTGATATCGCACGTAAGTTTTTCTTTTTCAGTCTTCTCTCAACTGATATGGCTTAAGTGTGAGTAATTTATTGTTTCATAAGGATAAGAATTCATTATGTTATATGGTGCCTGTGTAACTATTTATCTGTTGTATAGCCAAGACAAGGAGGACTGCAGTACAACAGAGGTTATTACAGTGGTTTGTTTCCCTTTCTGTTATTTAAAAGAAAGTTAAATTTGTCCATTGTGTATTTGCAACTTTGGTGCTTTATGGATGTGCCTATATGACATGTTCCCACTGCTTCCTGACCAGATGCTGGGCATATCATTAGTTTTAAGCACCCATTTCCAGCCACAGATTACTAGTTTGAGCCTTCCAGATTAAATTTTAACCAAAGAAAAAGGGTAAGTTGAAGGTAATATTTATTAGGCGGTTCTTGATAAAACAGGACATATCAGTGCATTCAAAAATGTATAGGTGACTTTTTTCTATGACAGAGGTTTTCTGAGTGTTAAATTTCTTCATAGTAGTATCTTTTAATTCCTTGCTACATATTTTAATATGACTACTCCTCCTTGTAATTATTTTATTATTTTAATTCAATTTTTATTATTATTGCTTTTTGTTAATTAATATTCCCATCTATATTGGAGAAGTTTTGTTGTTTTGACTTTACCTTTTACCCTTTTAAGCTTTGTGTCTTTTGTCTTAAAATTTTCTATAGTCGGTTTCTATCTGATGCTGGAATGCCAGAACTTTGTATGGTAGCCAGATCACTAAAGGAGGAATAGGAGGCAATATCACCACTTTTTATCAGGATCTGAATTATATGAATGCCCAGAATATTTTTTTTCCTCTAATAACAGCTTATAACAAGCTCATGTGCAGTTTTCAGTCACCTGCTATCTGATTTTGTTCAGTATTCAGTGCTTACAAATGTCTGCTATTCAATGCCCTTTATCTATATGTGCATGTGTATATATATATATGCATAGAGATGTGACAATGTCCAGTGTTACAGAGAGATTAAAGGTGGAAACAGAATACTTGGCATTGGTACTCCTCACATCATCGCAGGCAAGCACAGCTGAGTTAGAGGATCTTGTTTTAGAGCAGACTTTTCTATTTTTGTCTCACTCATATTGGACACAGCTCATAAATGACTAAATAGGCCTTTTGTGCTGTGTCACATAACAGGCCACGCCCCACTGAGTGGTGTGTTGGCTACAAATAGCAGTGTAAATATTCTTTGTATTACATTTCTTAAGTGTTTAGAAAAACCATGAAGCTATTTAGACACTGAGGTTTCAATTGTTGTTGGAACCAAACATAAATCAGAAAAGCAATTTTCTTCAATGCACAGTGTAAATACTGTTTAAACCACAATGTAAGACCAGCTTTCTGGTATACACAATTACTATGAGATCAGTGGTGGTCTGGCACCATACACCTGCAGTAAGAAGGATCTGTCATTTGCCTTCCCATTAGAGCATACATTTTACCTGGAAAACCTCAGGCTGAACACTGGACCCAAGTTTAGTATGACCATGTGTACTTTAAGGAAGCAGTTTCCTTAATCCACAGCATGCAGTAAAGCAGTGTGAATGCAGCCACGAATGATTAGATACAGGCTTCAATTTTTAAGTTAATTTTGAATATTATTAGTTAGAATGTATGCTAAAAAAATTTAAATAAAAAACTGAGCTTCTATCATATCCAGGCCCATATGTTGGGCCTGGAAGAGTGGAGAGAGCTGCCAATGCAGTTTAAAGATGCAGCATGTAGTGTTGGTGTCAACCTTTGTAACAGTGACTTCAGATAGCAGCTCATAGGAAGATATTTTTGTGTGTCTGGTATCCAAAGTACAGTTGCTTCATGAGATTTATGGATCGATCTGGTTGCAGATTGTGAGTAATTGAGTTTTCGTTGTAAATCAGGAAAAAAAGCAAATCTTGAACATGCAACTGGTTATGTACTCTGGCATCTACCACCCTCCTCAGGACTTTATTTGCTTGTAGTTTTGCTCATGTTTACCCTGCTCTGCTTTGTTCCTTATGCATTTTTCAAGGTAAGCCTTGTAGCTGAAAAGTTACCTCACAGATTTTTCTAGTATCATGCGCTAGGAAACACAAGGCTTCATTCAAGGGGGGATTTTTTCCAGGTCTGGCATGTCAGGTATTGGTTTTGTTCAACTCCATACTGATGTTAAGAACTGATTCTGCATTTTTTACCTTTATCTCATCTCCTTTATGGAATGCTGTGCTCCAATGTCTCTGAAATTTCTTACTAAAAACCAGCAGAGACATGTTTAATACCAGTTCTCTTTTGTGAACCAGGACCAAAATAGTTTTCAATTGATCGTGACTAAAATCTTATACTTCGCTGGTGTGTGACTGAACACTGTGCTCCTCCTGCTCAAGATCTATTGAAATAATTTTCTAGTCTTGACAAAACCTCTGGCAAAAATCTAATCTCCAAGACATTACAGGCAAGTGAAAAAAAGAAATTTGCTTTTCTACAGTTCCATTTTATCTGGATTGCATGAGTTACTGTGTTTAAAAATGAGGCATAACCATTCATTTTTACTTGCGGAGATTGTTTACTGACTCCAAGCTTTGAATTTGGGACTCAGCAGCATTTTTACTCAAACTCTTGTATGGCATAAAGAGTCCAGAAAATTAAACAGATGCTTAAATTAGGCCAACAAATAGGCCTGTTAATTGTTCTGTTTGATTTTAGCCTAAGAGTTTTTTCATCCTCCGCCTGCTGTTCCTCATGTGAGCCAAAATGGAAAGATTTCAAGTGCAAAAATCCTGAGTGAAATACTTCCAGTATGGAAAACCCCAGATACACATGGAAATGTGTGTTTAAAAAGAAAAAAAGTGTCTTCAATAAATTCCTTCTGTAGATAAGTATATGTATTCATATAGAGTTAAACTTGCATAACAATAAGTATGTTAGTCTATGCAAGGTTGTAAGATTCAACTAAAGGAACTTGCCACTGGGTATCTTGCAAGAAGCAGTCCAAGGTACTGTCTGCACAGGAGAGGCCAAGGAAACAGGACAGCAGTTAATGAGATTTTGATTATTCCTCTGAGTGCAGCATGAAGGAATCCCCAGAGCTCTTGTCTGTTAAACCCCTGAAGACTTGTATTTTAGTATTTAGAACAGTAACTGAGAAGTTGTTCTACTTCTCTCTCAGTTTTGCTGCAGACTTTTTTGGTAGTAGACTTGACAGGATAGTCCTTGGAGAAGAAGGATACTACAGGCCATAAGAGAAAGTATAATCTGTGAGATCTTGAATTCTGACACAGCAGGGAGTTTCTCTTGCATCTGCCAGAAGCAGGCTTGCCTCTCAGTGCTTAACATCCTATTTTTTCCTTTCCAAAGGTGGCAGGTATAAGATAGGGTAGATCCTGTTCAGTACTAAGCTATGTACTTCAAAAGAGAGGGGGAAAAGTGAAATAAGTTGGATTGTGATCTATGGAGTAAATGTAGAATAAAATGAATAAGGGGAAAGTGTTAGATGAACAATGAAATACAACTGTAAAGGGAAAATAAATGGAGGTTACGGAGACAATATAAGTGGACGCTCAATTCTGAGAAGCCTGAAAGGTGAGGAATGAAGAATTCATGTTTTATATAGAAAACAAGAGCTGCTAAAAATTTGTCTGAAAGGGATGAATATGTTAGGTGTAATGATAGGTTACTTCATTAGGCTGGTCTACTAGCTCAGGTTGATTTTTTTTTTTTTTTTTTTTTTGTTTTGGTGTATCCCATTCAATCAATCCTAGATACGAACATGCAAGTATTACCAAATCTAACAGAACGTAGAGAGGAAGACAAATTATAAATTTTTAGAGTCACACATGTTTCAAGAACTCCAGGATGTTTAGCACTAAAATATTAAATTAAAACTTCGAATACACAAAGGAGAAAGTTATTATAAATTATCTATTCCCAGAGATTTTAAGTACTTCGATTTTTATTTGATATTTCATTGAACGTCTCCAAATAGAGCACAGAGAAATACATCTCTTCCTTGGCCATACACAGTACAAATCAACCTCATTAAGGTTGGCTTTTTACAGAAGTACAAAATTTGCTGTTATTGTCCTTTCAACTGGAGTAAAGATTTAATTCATTTAAGATAAAGATGATGCTATGCATAACGTTTTATTGCTTCACTTTCATCATATTAATTCCATTAATGCACAGTCACCTGATCAAAGTTAGGCTAATTCATAATTGATTCCCTGAAGACAGATGACTGAAATCCAGTAGTGTTTTACTTACTTTTTTGGCCTTTAAATTTATTTTTAAAAAACCAAAACCCACAAAAAACAAACAATCCCAAAACATTTTCAGGTAAACAAGGCAAGAAGTAAGAGCATCTAGAACTCAAAAGAAAAGTGGAAACAATGTTTTTAGTAGCTCTAACACTTCATGCATTATTCAGGTATCACTTCTCTTTCCTGTCATGATGTTGGTAGTGTTACTTCTATAGTACCTCTGTGTAGGCTTCAGGATATATGTGTAAAAGTTCTACCTTAGGGTTTCATAAAAAAAAAAAAAAGTCTAAAACAATGAATATAAACCTGAAAGTAGTTTCACTGGGAATGTATCTTAACAGCTGCTTATCAGTACTGATAATGCCCTTTATATTCTGATCCATCTGAAACTGGTAAAAGTTTAAACTGTACTTATGTCCCTGCTCTCTTCATAATTCCATGTGATCCTGAATTCTTCACAGGATTTTGCTCGCTTGAATCTTTGATTCTTCTATATTGTAAATAAAATAATCTATTATATATAAATCCAGATGTTCAGTGTTCAATCATTAGTCGTCTTTCTTATATTTTTCTCTCTCCTTTTCCACTTCTGTCATCCTCTAAAATATGTCTTAAACCAGCAGAGTGATTTAGGACACTCATTTTCATTCCCTTGAATGTTTGTGGTAATTTTGAGTGGTTAGTATTGTGTAATTTTAAAACTTTTAAGCTCTTCAGTGTAATCACTTTTTCCAGGGAATAAATGTGATTCATTAATTGGATACTGAAGTAATAGAACTTTGTATTATATGACTTATTATGTTAGTTTTTAATCAGAATTTATTTGACGCTATTCAAGTAAAGCAGAAGGAAATTTAGTCAAACTAAAATCTGTCATTGAAGCAAATACTAAAGGGAAAAATATTTATTTATTCATTTTTGTTAACTTACTATATGTGTTCAGTTAACTTATAAGTTAAATAACTTATTAACTTAACTGATAAGTTAAATAGATTCCATTTGCTTGAATTAAATTAGTTTTTATGAGGTTCTTTGCAGTTGTTTGTGTTTAGTCTGGATTCATAAATCATGATACAGAAAATAGTGCCGAAGTTCTGTTATTCTACAAGTAAAAAAAAAAAGGGTTTATAGGGTACTATTTCACTTCTCTGTCCTGTCCCCATTTGAACATAGTTTAGTTTCTGTTCTCACCGTGCTGTTATATTCCCCAATTTTACTGCTAAATTAGTTGAGATTTTTCCCCAATGAAAGAAAAAAATGAGCTATTTTTAGAAGGGGTTTTCTTCCTCTTTGCAATGTCACTTAAGCTCTTCATACCACTAGAAAAGTGAGGATTGAAGTCTGCCTCAACTGATTTTGCAGGTGAAATAGATATTTTTGTTTGTTATACTACTATTCTTTTTATTCTAATAGTTTTATTTTCAGTCTTACTGAACTGCTTAAAATGTTAGTGGGAACTGTTAAAGAAGAACAGTGTTGCAAAACTGTGAAAAAAATTAGTTATGCAGGAAAAAAATTTAAATGTTCATGAGGAACTAACTGAACAGGTGCCCTGGTTTTCTTGGTATTAGATGCTAGTTTGCTCTTCAAAACCCCATTAAGCATTTATTATTTAGGATATTTATCCCTTAGAGTAGAATTCTTTCCAGCACAATATTCTGGGATGGCTATAGATGTAGCAATGTTGCTGCTGCCACTTGCTTACATAGTTGTTAAAAATTCAGGGGTTTGAAATGTCTCTTGGACGTCTGTTGGATGAAAGAATTGACCCTTGTACATTTGTGATTAAGTGCATCTATTTGGTAAAATGTCTGTGAGACCTGAAGGGGTGCCCTGCAGCCTCCCACAGTCCATCATCCCAGTGTTCAGTCTTGGGCAATGGTGAGTGAGGTAAGTTAGAGAGACCACATTAGTTACAGTCCCAGCTGCTTCTTGCAGTCTCTTCACCTCAAATTCCCCCAGAATGAGCAGTTTCTGGGTTAGAGGTGTTAGCAGGTACATCTCTGCTAGGTCTGTGTAAACCTTTACCATTCTGCTCTTCTGAACCGAAGGAGTGGTGATTTTCTTCAACTATCAAAGCAGATCTAGGCAATCATCATTTTCTTCTTAGGCACTTGTTTTAAATCACTGGAGAAAAATACTCAGAGGAATCTTCTGCTTTGTTAGATATTATTCCCCTGACCAACCATGCAGTTTGTTACAAACAGCATAAATTAGTAAGCATATGCTATATCCATATTTCCATCTTTGAAAAATCCCTTATGAAAATACTCAAATTGTTCCTCTCAAAAGTAGATACGTGTTTTCTCTAAGATAAGTCTGCAGAGATTGTTTTTGCTCACTCCATCTGTTTTGCAAATAAGTTTGTTTCAGCCCTTAATTTTTGCCTTAGTACATGGAAAAAAATATTGTCATGCTGATGCCTCCAGAGACCGGGCAGGAATTTTACCTGTGTGCTTTCCTAACAGACATTGATACTACAAAAATGTTTTTCCTAGGCTGACCACCTTACTGATCTTTGACAGACAAGCCAGTTGTATATATTTCTTTCCTGACATGTCAAATATCCGTAATATTCACTTTGGGATTTTTAAAGCCCTGTTCAGGCAACAGAATAGAAACGATGTCTGACAGCAGCTGCTCCATGAGTAGCGTGGTGTACAGGCCTATACAAGGATAATTTAGGTAGAAAAAATATTATAGAAATAAGTGATTTTTCAGTGGCACCTCCTTGTTGGGATGCTTTTGTATTTGTTTGTAAAACAGTTTAATTTTTCTGAATGTAATAATAATGCAAGAGTCAGAATAAAGCCCAGCTGTCTTTGGGGGTCTTGTCCAAAATAATCTTTAGTTTCTCATTTCAGCAGCTTTTTAGCTAAAATGTTTGCCATACCCTTCTAGGGTTATTTTAGGAAGCTGTGGTTCTTGTTTCACTGCATCTTAAGGAGTTGGACTCCAAATTAGATCTCATTATCTGAGAATTTTGAGATAAAATGTAACTTGTGTTCCCTGCAGCAAACTTCAGTGCACTGTAAAATAGCCAGAACTGATTTCATTCAGAAATATGTCTGTTTTGTAGAGCACTTGGGTAGGGAACAAGAATCATGGGTTCCAGGTTGTACTTGGTCTGATGTCCTGCCTCTTAGAATTAATGTCCTGGTTATCTGATAAGCAAGAGTCATCTTTATATTGGAATCATTGTAATGCAAGAAGGCACAATATTTGAGTTCTTAATATGTGAATTTTTCTCATGGGCTACATGGAAGCTGAGGGATGGTCTGCTGAGTTACCAAATGTGTGGGTGTATTTTCCATTTTTCAGTGCATGAGGGTTTTCACTCTAGCAAAAATTTTCCATTTATAGAAATAAACGGTTGTCACTTCTGTAATTGCAGTTAAGAAGTAGTTAATGCTTGCTTTGTCCAACACTTGTGGCTTAACTGCAGTTCATGTCATCGATGAAAGTGTCTGCATGTTGCTTTTTTTCTTCAATAGTCTATAATGGGGGACCTGGAATTATTCATTTGTAAAAGCTCAGTATGTTTATTGACAAAGGTGTTAACTGTCTTTTCAGCATAGAAGAAGATAATGGGGTCCTTTCATATGTGCATTTGCGTGAATATTTTAAATACTCTTATTTTTTGTTAAGGTAATGTTCTCTGCAGGATTTAATTTTATTTTTTTATACCAAAAACTACTAGCTGCAACCTTAATTGAGGCATCCTGAGTTACATGATAAACAAAATAGGGTAAAATACAACATATATAATTGCTTGTCTTCTGTTTATAGATTATTTAAAGAGCAGCCCTGAAGTTGCCCCTCAGTTTCTGAATGGCAACTGTGAATTTGACAACTATCTTGTCCATTTTGAAAAGTGTAAGCGTCAGCAGCTGTTGGCTCACTGAGGAAAATGGAACTGCCTGGTTTATCTGTTTTCCTTTTTAGACATTATCACTGCTATGCTAAAAACTGTTCTAAATGAAAACTTCAGTTTCTCTAAAATTTGTATCTTACTTCAAAAGTAACTTTTCCCTTTCATCAATAGCTCTTCTCCATAGTATTTCATATTTAACATCAGTCATGAGTACAGAACATAGCTGAACATGTCATGAAGGGTGATTTGAGTAACCTCTTCTTGAGATTATAAAATCTGAATGAATGATCACTACAACCACACCAATAAATGAAAAATGAAGTAGAAGTAAAATGGACATGTGACAAGGATAGAGTGGATGTTGGAGAGATGTTTTCATTGCAAGGTATGTCAGCTTGGTTATAATTGGCTCTAATTAGCACACTGTCTTCAGCTGTAAAAATTCTTTTACATTGAAGTTCAGTGATGCTTGAAGATGTGAAATTTCTTCCTACCTTTGAAAACATCAAAGAAATTGTTTTCAGTCTAGCTTTTACAATTGAAAATTGAGTGATTCATGTAGGACAGGTGCAGATATATCAACAGGCATAAAAAATACTGATCTCTGCCTGAAAGGGCTCTTAAAGGGTTAAGTGGTCAAACCAGGTTTCATTGTCTGGAATTAAAAATACATCTACATAGATCAACACCAAAAACCAGTTATATTTTCAGCAATATGTAAGTAAAATAATGGACTTAAATAAATGTGATCAGAATCAACTTGAAGATTTCTTAGTTACCTATTCAGCCAGGTGATAGCCCTGGGCTGTGGTCTCCACCCCAAGGTTCTAAGCTTGATCCCTCTGTGAATGTCTTTTTCCCCAGCCCAGGCCTGAGTTACTTTATCTTATCTCCATCAACGTGCAGTCCAAGGCCCCATTCAGCGTTTGGGTGGTTTTCTCTGCAGCTTTTATACAGTTTTGCTGTAATAGGCAAAAGTCTTTCATGAAGATGTTTAAGCCATAACATTTCAGTCTCCAACCATCCAATTACTGAACTAATTCACGCAAAAAGCAAAACAAACTAGAAAACTTGTGTCTAGTCATGGGCCTCTGATAAGCTTCAAGCACTGGGACTTAAAATAGACACTGAAGATGAAAACTGCATATCAAATGCTTTTACATAGCTGAAGTTTCAGTCTTAAAATGGAAAAATGTTTCTCCATTAACCCATTGATACTAAAGTTGTGATTTCTACCTTCAGGTATATTGTTGCTCTAAGATTATTGGGAGGTTGCAAAACTTACAAAAGTGTTACAAAATTTCAAAAATAGAAGGGTACTCTCATAAAATGTCTTTCAATCTTACTGTTAAAAGTGCATGCTGAGCTGCCCATACTGGCTGACTTAAATACACAGCTTTTCATACACAGAATAGGAGAGGGCTGATTTCTTGTATTCCTTCCGGTATAGTATGAAGTGAATCACAGATTAAAAGTATATGCTGATTAAGTCATGATGATAGCTGCAGAGCTGGAAAAAGTTTGCATCAAAACTAAGGCTTATGGGTTTTGGTGCATCTTCAAAAAGGATGCATAACACTCCATTTGAACAACTCTGAGGTTTCAAACTAAAGCCTTCTAAAATTTGTGTACATCAATGTCTCTGGTTGTATTTCTGTGTGTGTATGCAGAATGACTGCTACAAATTGCTAGTTAATGGCAGCTTTTGGACTTAAAATATGTGATGGATTTCATCTAAAGGAAACCAGAAGGAATATAGTTGTAACATATTTTGGTGTAGATTAGATCTACAGAATTAAAATGGCTTTCTAGTTGAAAATCTGATGGATTTTAATATTTGGTTGTTTGCTTTATTTTTGTTTCTGTTTTACAGTGTTATGTGGGAACCGATGGGAGATGGTAAAAAGATTATTTCACTGGCTGATAACAACATATTATTGTGGGATTTGCAGGAAAGTTCAGCCCAAGCTGTGGTAAGAAATTTTCTTTTAACAAAACATGCTATACTTGAATATAGTGCAAACAACATTTCCTAACCTGGAATATGCTAATCTTTTAACTATTCCTTCAGAATTATCTCATTGCCTATAATTTAGGTGGGGGAAATGAATACTCTACCATTGTCTTAAATAAGAGTGCTTAAGAGTAGTATTTTAGTATGTGTTGCTAGTGGGTAAATGTTTTCTTTGTTCTAGAGTTCCCCATAACTGTCCTACTCTTTTTATAGTGAGTAACCTAGAATAAAGCAGTGCTGATTTGGTGAATGTCTGCAAGTGGAAAAATTGATGATCTGTAAAGCCAAAGGTTACTGAATTCTGATAATGGCGTAGTAAGTTATGTTGGTTAATACCATGCAGCCCTTTATTTAATTTACAATACTTGATTGTATAAGCTTAATATAAGTTTCTCTATTTGCTATGTACTGCTTTGAATTTTCAATGTTACTTCAATTTAGTAATATACAGTTTATTCAGATTATTTCACTTATTGTTAAAAACGTCTTGTTCAGGAACATGTATAAAAAAGCATCATTGGCATAGATTTTTGTCTGATTATGCCATATCACACAATGTATATAGAAAAATTTGAATGGTTCTTTATAGTCATTTAGATCAGTGTCTGTGCTTATAAATGGAAACTCATTATGTCAAGGGCATTACTATTCAGTTGATCTGTTGTCACATTTAACTCCTCAGGTCAGGGTTAATTTTTTTTCCGGGATGCTGCAGGATCAGTTTTTTCAACTTAGTCAAGGCACTGTGTCCATAAACTCTTCCCTGTTGGTACCATCTGACTGCATGCAAATAGATGATGTCTTGAGTTATTAGTATTTTGTTAGATTTCACATTGTAAAAATGTAATATAATATTATTTAATACTTTATGTTTATAATTAAGCCCTTTGGGTTCCTTCTGTAGATGAGAAACTTTAGCACTTTTTTCACCTGCAACTTCAATTCCAAGGCTTCAAATTAGTGTTTGTTTTCATCAAATTGATGTTGAGAATTTCTGACAGCTTGCCTCCAGGAGCTTGTCTGTAGTATTGTATCCCCTGGATTTGCATTACACCTGCATTAGCCAGTATTTCTTTCCTAATGTCTGCATAATACACAAACATTTCTACAATACTGAAAAATTATTTTGGGGTTGGTAGTACTTCCATGCTGTAGGTCCTCATGTCTCTTTGAAGTACTGAAACTGCTAGGCAAGTTAGCATTTTCCCTTTCTCGTACTTTCACTCCTTGTGCAGGTCTGTACACACTTGCTGAAATTATTTTGAATGTTAATTAGTATTTTCACTGTTCACCACATTCTCATGACTCTCTCATATTTTCTCTTGATCCTAACCTCTCTGCATTAAATGATCTTTAAGGCCCCTTCAAACCCAAACCGTTCTATGATCCTGTGATTTCCTTTGCAGTGCTATCTTCTATATTATCAGTTTCTCTGTGTGGAAATCTTGTAATGAGCACCAAAAATTATGTGGTTTTTATTCTTCATTTTATATTGCTTGGGAATTATTTACTAGAATTTTGTATGTTGTGTCTTCCTTATACTATTCCTTTCCTCAAAACTAAATCTCCACTCTGTCACACAAATATTTGTGCAGATAACTATGATTTTCATCTTCTTTTCCTTCCATTGCTGGAATTATTATCTGCATAATTTTGGAGAGGAATAAACTACCACACTTTAAGTTCAGTATGATTTGGGGAATCAGTATTTTTGTCCTCAAAGCAACATTCAGCTTGCAGATTCTTTCAGTATTTCAAGTAGCAATCCTTATGTAGAATATTTTTTAATTGATACTTCTAAAATATGTTTGTACTACATCAAATGTTGATGGCACAGAAGGACTCTAGAAGGCAAAGTAAGTGATGAAGGAATTAAGGGGATTTAACCTGTAACATTTGTTACATGCTTGCATTTTTTATAAAAGGAAATTAATATAACCAAATGTGAAATTCTGTATCAAAGAAACTGCTTCACCTGATGAAGTAGAAATATCAACCCTTGACTGACATCTTCAGATAGCAGCAGTTTGTTAAAAATCTTTGTTTGAGAAGTTATGAACGTTGTTCAGATTTTAGAATCAGACTCTTAGGAGGCTTGATACAGAATTTGACTGATCCTCTTTATTTCCATCTAAAATAGTCTAATATCTCATGTAATTGCACTGTAAACAATAATTATTTGTGGTTAAAATTTTACCTGAGAATAACTGTTTAGCATAATCAGTCTTTTGCTCCAGCAATTTCAAGTTGCTTTTAGATGATACTTACTTCAATACCAAGTCATACATGCTTTTAAAGTGAAGTTTGATAGAGAAAGTTCCCTGAAACTTGGCTCTCAGAAAACATATCTCCATGCATCAAAATCTTGAGCCCAGTGAATCACTTCTGAGATGACTGGAATTCTTGCAATTTTTGAATGTTGAATTTTTGTCTGCAACAAATTTGTCTTAAACATGTCTGGATTCCTGAAGTATTTGGAGTCCTGCTAAACAAGACTGAGAAATGCATAAGTGTCTCTTTAAGAGGCCTGCAATAGGCTTTCTAGTAATGAAAATTATGACATTCTGAAGTCCACTCTCATAGGCTTTTTCAGGACTAGAAGTAACAGTGGTGCATTTCTGAAATCTTTAAAGATTACCTCCTTACTAAGAGATTAAACTCCCTGTTAAACTATATGTATGGCTGAAAAATAATAACTTTTATTCTAGCAATTTTATATTTGCAAAAATATGTAGGGCTGACAGTTACAAAGAGCTATGAAGAAAAGCAAGCCATGTTTTGTTATACAGGTGGCTTTCTCTTAAAAAAAAAAAAAAACAAAAAACAAACAAGTAAAACCCTCCTCCATAAATCAGCACTCTACCCCACCTTTTGCTGCTATAGTATTTAGAATGTGAGAGAAATCTGTGAGAACAGGTTGGTTATAAAACAGACAACATTAGTAGGGGTGAGCAGATTTGGTTATCACCATGTACAAGGAGTGTTTGTAGGCTAATGAGCTGTTGGTGAAACAGTGATTTCTTTCTGTGAATGTCCTGTTTATAAGGAATTGTTGCATGCATAATATATCATAATTTTAGAAAGCACATGATTTGTATTTTAATGTTTTTTGATCAGAATGTAAAAAGAGACTTTCCTGAGATATTAATAAAAAGAGGGGTTTTTTGCCTAGAAAACTGATCTAGAACAGCCTAAAGCAAAGAAATCAGGTCTTACCACATTAAAAAAGGAGCATGTTAGGGCAAATTTTAAAAAAATACATTTTCTTTATATGAAATTACATAGAGGTTATATAAATGACAAGAAAAGTTGACTTTATTGCTCATTATGATGAAGGGTTGTCCATTTTTGGAATCTCTTGTCCGCCTGGTGCCTTATCACCTTACATGCTGTTTGGTTTGAGCAGGACATAGCTGATGTTGAGGAAACGCCCCTCTCTGACCATCCAGGAGTCACTCTGGCAGTCACCCTCCCGTGGTCAGAGACTTTGGGCAGCTCCAGTGGGCTGACAGGTCCCGTCTTGATTCCCTGCATGCCCCACTCACCCATACCAGGCATCCTATAGCAGCATCTCAATCCTGTCGATCCTTTAAGTCATTTAATCATGGTGCAACAGCAAAACAGCCTGGGCTGATGCCTCTGAGGGACCCTGAATAAAGAAAACCCTGGGGTTTTATACCCTCTCAGTCTATGCAGCACAGGTTTGGAGTCTTCGCTCTCAGTCCTTTGCTTGTGCTGTGTCTCTGAGTGTCCAGTCAACTAACCAGTGACACAGGTCCCCTGTGCCTTTTGTTGAGCAAATGGTCAGCACTTCTTCTTGGCCTCTTGCCGCATTTCTCTCCACCATCCAGAGCTCAGTGTGCAGCTGGCACTGCAGCTGCACACTGAGCTACCTCCACTGAATGTTTTCCTCAGCACTAGTCAATTTATATATTCTGTAGGGATTGCTAAGAAGAGAAGTCTTTACAAAATATACCCGTTGCTATAGACTTATAAGTAAAATAACATCTGTGGGTGTATATGTGTTGTTATAACTGATTAAATCAAGAGCCTAGGATTAAAATAATGAAAATGTCAGTGTGTTTGAATTATTTTCTCTTTTTGTAAAAAACACATGGTGGGGTTCAAGTTGAATAATATCATCATCATCATTAACTAAAAGTAAGATCAGGCTCACTGTATCTGTATCAGGTAATAGAGATAAGGAGGTATTCATTACACTGGTGCATCACTGGTCTTCCTGTTTTTACAGCACATTTCAATTGCTTCCCTTTTTTTGCATAGGTACATATTATAGGCTATTCTAATGGCAGGAGGTAAACCAAATGCTGCTCTTTATGGACCTTTCATGTTTATGAAATTTCGTCTAAAATTCAGGTATAATATAGATGAAAAACTGAAAATATGTGTGTCTTGTAAAATTTCATATCAGCCAAAATTTCTGCTTCTCTACAGTAATCAAATTCAGAGTCTTATTTGGTTCCTTTCCTCTATCTGCCTGTGATTTACAAGTCACATTGTTTCATTAAAATTAGTGTGAAGAATTTTAGAGTTCCCAATACATTCAGAGCATCTTGGTAATAAAATTATTGGTGTGTTCATTCTCTGAATTATCTAGTCATCTTGGTATAAGAAACATTTGCTAACTGTAATTTACTGTACAGTTCAGTGGGTTTGTTTGGGTTCGTTTTGGTTTCAGGTTTTGTTTTTTATTTTCTTTCAATATTTTGTTGCTAACTTGTTTCCTCCTTACAGTATTCAATTTGCCTGTATTTACATTAAGATAAGCTTCTCCTGTCCTTTTGATCACTCCCTTTATTATTGTTTTGAGGACATTACCTTCTGGGGTGAAATTAATCCTATGCTCACTGCATCATTACCTTTTGCAATTAAATTAGCTATTCTTTGCCATTTATAATCATTAGCTGGACCCAAGAGAAGCCCAGACAATCCACAAGGTGTGGGTAGAGTCTGCTGAGAAGATGACAGTTAATATTTCTGTGTACAGATTTGAGGTCAGATGTCAACAAATTGCTAGAACTCTTCCTCAGGTTACATGCAGTATGTTTGGCATGGCAGATGAGTGCAACAGAATGAAATAGAGATGTTAAAATCTAGATATTTTTCTGGTTTTCATATGCCTTCACAAAGGGGATGAATAGAGGTGTGGTTTTGATCATTTTAACCCAAACTATTTTAATTATATTCCTTTTAGATTTCTTGTCCTGACTGGATTATTTAGCATCATTTGTGTGGTCTTGGTTCGGAACAACAGGTGGTATCACACAGTGGCATTCCAGGCAAGGAGGAATATATTTTGGGGAAGATTTCACAGGCTATCTGGATAAAAGTGATGTATCCAAGTACAGAGGATGTTAGGAATAAGCATGAGATGCTTTCTTGGCAAGATAGCTGCTATTTCTCAAGGCAGGAAGTACCTTGTGGAATTTAGTGGAGAATTTTTTAGTGCCCCATTACTACTGCAACTAGAATAAACATAGATTAACTATAGGAGGGCAGAAAACTGTCTGAAAAAAATAAAAGGGAAATTAGTGGATCAGAATGAGAAGAGAAGCTAGCTCATAGAGTTGGAATCAATTTTATTTAATGGTCTCCTTAACAATAGAATAGAAGTGGGAGTGAAATAATGAAAATTATTGCCGGCAGAACTTGGAATGTATCATCAGCCTATAATAACAATATACTTCAGAGAATGAACTTGATGTTTAGTTTAAATTTTGTAGTATAAAGCAGAAAACTTGTGTTTAAGGAATAAAAATATTTTCTTATTGTGATGTAGAAACTCAGCATTTAAAAATATATGAATTCTTTACTTAGCTATTCTGAGAATAAGTCTGAGCTGCCAATATGATGAGGCTATTTGAAAAGGCAAATATCTTTAAGATGGTTTGGGAGTCAAGAACAGTTATGAAAGGACTACATGGCATAGTTGCCTGCAGTTGGAGGAATTGAACTCAGTTTACAATCCTTATCAACCTTTATGTTTCTGTTAATAACAAGTCAGAAAAACGCTCATGCCTTTTAATGTCAATCTCAAAATAGTCTGCTTGAGTTTGTCTACTTCATGTAGACCTTAATATATCTTTCTTCCAAGTACTTTTCCTGTTCTGTTCTTAGTCACATAGCTCTTTTCTTGGAAGACAGCATGAGCAGTTTGTTCACTTTCTCCATGCTGCTTGTGGTTTTCCTAGATAATTTCTGTACCCTTTAACATTTCATATATATTGGGTTTTTTTGAAGGATACTGCCTGTCCTTTCCTCTTTCCAAGTCAGCCCTCATTCAATCAAATTTTGAAACAGGAAAATCAACCTCAGTTCTTGATATTATGACAAAAATAAGTTGGAGTAATTGATACTTTCATTTGAATACACAGAAGTCAGGCCTTAGATCTAGGATATCCTAGGATAGATTTTTTCATATTTTGGTACTTTGTTTTTGTAAAAGCTCTTCCTTCACTGAGGATAACGTAAACAGTTCTATTCTGATCATGTTACATAGTTGAATTTTTTAGAAGATTTTTTTTTCTTATTTTGAAGTGTTGCTCTCGTGCAACTGTAATATAATATCATGCTGCCCTTCTATTTTTGTTCTTGTGTCACAAGATTTAGGCTTTGTCCCAGCTAAGCATTTAGGAATGGTGTAAAATCCATCCATACTCTGGTAAACATTTTGCACTGTTCAGGATTTAATTTTCTCCAGACTTCTTTTCTGAAATCAGTGTGATCCTTGTGCATTGCAAGAGTAATTCCTAATTTTGTTGTCTAAAAGCAGACATTCAGTCTTACTCTATTCCTTGCCATTTCCTTAATGTAAGTCCCATTTTGTGTTTATAAAATCATACCATGAATTGTTTACCTTCAGTATCCAGTGAGGCCCTCACACCTGCATGTCTTCATCTTCTGGGCAGCACAGGTCCTAATCTTCATGCAAGAATAATGTTTAAAATCCATATATGTCATATTTTTCTTCTGTTTTGTAGTTAGCTTTTGTCCATTTAAAGAAGTGGAGGAAAGAGTTCGAGATAAAAAGAGCGCTTACTTACCTGCCCATATATTCAAGTATGAATAAAGATTTCAGCTAAGGTGTTTTTGAACCTGCATTTGTGATTCTAAACTACAAACTTTGCTTCCTTTATTTCTTGGATCTCCAGGAAGGAGACTTGCAGACTTCCTTCTGTTACATAAGGATTCCTTTTTATGTATGAAAACTTGTCTTTATCTCCAAATTGTCCTTTAAATCCTTGCAGTTGCTTTCAGGTTCATAGGCAACATGGAAAAGAAGACTGAGTTAAGAACTTGGCTGTATATATAGCTGGACATCTGTATAAGGAAAGATGTCATTTAATTTACTTAGGAATTGCTTGTAGAGGCAAGGATGAATTGGCCCATCTAGCATATAGGTGATTTTTTTTTCATGTGTTGTTAAGAGATATCACAGTATGTGTGTGCTGGCCTCAACCCTAAATTTTGACTGCAAAGAAGAAAAATTGCATCTTTTTATAGTAGTTAAAATGAGAAGAATTATAAAAGTTAAAATGAGAAGACGTAAATATATATACATGTCTTGAATGCTGGAGAAAATATTGTCTACTGCTGACAAAGACCCTCTGCCCTGACTCGTATTTTGAATATGTGATTCTTTCCATCTCAAGAGCAGATTTTTTAAATACCTGAGAAAATATACTCCCTCTGGTTTTGTCTTACTGTCAGGGTTAACATTTGCTTCCCTCTCCCCAATATAAGCTTTGAATGGCCAAGTCTGTTTACTAAAGAAGCCTAAGTTAATTTTTGAAATGACCTACACAAGCTATTTCTGTTGTGCCTGGAACCTAGTATGTGTCAAAAAATAAAAAGTCCTATGCAGTGTTTTTTGTTTCTGTTAATAACCTGTGAGTTGTAGAAAGGCTCTCAGACAGTATTTGTTCTAGAGGAGGAATGGTGTTAGAGGAGTAGGTTTGCCCACAATGTTACATTATTCATTAACACATGAGCAATAGATGATCTTGCATGCCGGGAATTCCATGGTTTTTTTTTAAATAAATTCTAGCTGTAACTTCTAGATTGTTAATCATAATGCTAAAGAAATATTATATTCTTGGTGAAGTTGTAGTAATAAAAATTTAGCAAAATAAATACACGAACATTTATACATTATACAAATAGATTTAGGCAGTTTAGTATTGACTGCATATTTTTTCTGTTGATGTCAGTTGAAGTTTATGTAAACAGTTTGTATGTTTCAATCTTTTTCATCCATCAAAGCATAATATTTGTGCTGAGAAATCTACTATTGAATAGAATATTGATGTTGCATTAGGATCCAACAGGATCCAGTGTAGTAATCTGCTTTTGTGAAATACCTCACAATGAAACATTTGAAATATGAAAGTTGTGTGAAAGACAACCAAATAAGTCGGCTGTTTGTGTAGCTGCTTGAAATTTGTAAATTTTATATCTGACTAAATGCAAATATTTTGGTTTTCCTCTTTAGGTATTAAACAGTTTCAGTAAGTGATTTGAAGTAAAAGTAATTTGCAGTGTTGGCAGCTTTGATTTCCCCCATGTTCACATGGAATTTGGGGGTAACTTGCTCTACAACTTCAAAGAGAAAAGTTGATTACTTTGGACCTTCTTTTTATTAACTGTGGAGATGCAGAGCTGCCTACTCCATGATATGCAAGCCTGTTTTTGGAACTGAAACCTTTATCTCTCACAGATTGTAGATTTGCAGTCTAGTATCTACTGTTATTTTAACAGGCATATATGTGATGATATGGGCACCTGGGCCTTGCTTTCTTTATTTTTAAAAGCTGCTATACATTTATGAAAAAGAGTCTTTGACACCATAATTGTGTTGCTACAGATAAAATTTGGCATTTTGACATGGGAAAAAAATCTTGTAAAACTGTTAATGAAGCTAAATGCATGTATGTGTGTGGCAGCTACAAATCTGTGCAGCGTGCCCATATTGTCTATCTACTGTTTCAACAATGATCTGAAACTGTTTTAGTTTATGGAATGGTACAGTACTTCTAATATTTTGGCATACATTGTGCTGCATAAGCCTTTTTAAAACTTAGTGATAGAAAATCAGCTTTGGCTTTTATTTATTCTTTCTTTACTCTCTTTTTTCTACAGTCTTCAGATTTGGTAGTTCCTTGCACTTGGAGCAATAGGCTATTGAGCAGCTTTGTCTTTATTGCAACTAATTTCATTTAAGTGTTACATTTAGAAACATTGCCAGCTTTGTTTCATTATTTTAGCTCTCTAGTTCCACAGCCTTGGAAGGGAAAGGACAATTAAAATTTACTTCAGGAAGATGGAGTCCACACCACAATTGTACCCAGATTGCCACAGCCAATGATACCACTGTCCGAGGGTGGGACACTCGGAGCATGAGGTAATCAGAGCTTGCAGTCATGTTCTCTAGAAAAAACAATCTCCTTTGGAGGTAGATTTTTGCATTGCTCCCCACTTAATTTTTTTGTTTTAAATGATGAGTGACAAACCTGTAGTTTATAAAAGGAATAGAAAGACTTGCATAGCTGATACAGTTTCAGTTTAACAAAGTTTTCTCTGGTATTCGCCCTCAGCTTCAATTCTAACTTGTATATTGAGTTTTATTGAACTATGTACTAGTCTCACAAGGATTTGTTCAATACATAGGGATTACCTGAATGAAGCTGTTTTGTAATTCAACCTGAAAATGGTTTAACAACAGTCCTGACTATGCTGTGTACTATCTTCATAGCATTTAAAGGTGACTTTAATCTTTGAAGGCAATTCACAGGTTAAGTTCACTCTTCACTTCTGATTTTAACAAAGTGTTCTATACTATATGAAAGATTGTAGCATACTAGTTTTAAGAAATCACTGAATCTATCAAAATCATGACCAAATAAAAGCTTTGAATATACCTAATCAAGCATTTTCCCCCCTGCTTAGTTGTGATTTTGATAAGCAAAGGAGTGATGTTGTGCACATCTGTTGCCATGACTACTAAAGCCTCTTCAAGCTTTTTTAAAAGTACACTTTATCCCCTTAGCACATAGTAATTTATCACTAAACCGAAAAGACTGATGTCTTGTAATAACTTTTGTTGCTTTAAAGGGCGATGACTTTAAATTTAGTTCAGTGGTTCCTGCCAGCTCAGAGTTGTAGCAATAAATCCCTTGTTTGCTAGTCTTGTGGGTTTTTTTTGCCAAAAGGACTTATTTAATGAAGGAAAGTTAAAAATACAATAATTAAAAGTCACTTCCTGTATGCTTATCATCATGTTTGAAAGTCCTGTTCTTTGCCTTGTAAAATGATATATAAAAATCTAATTTTATGTAATGTGTATACTTAGATTTATAAAGACACTTTATAAGGACAAGAGTGGAAAGAGAGGACAAAGGAGAAAGGGTTTTATTAACTTGCTTTTTTTGTAATGTTTTTGTAATCCTATTTCTAACATATAGCATGCAGATCTTTAACCAAAGCCTCTGTTTTGAGGAGAAAATATTAAATACTGTAAAGTCTGTTTAATGCTCTGTCTCATTAGAAGAAGCATGTCTATCTTGTATTAAAAGAATTCACTGAGTAACTTCTATGAAAGCTAGATAATCTGGATATTATAGTCTGGATCCTCAGTGAAAAGGGGTAGCTTGGTCAACAGAAACAAACCCCACTATTCTATTTACTTTAAGTAAAGCTCAGAGTAGGTAGTCCTTAAATCAGTTTGACAACTAGGTTATTCCAAAAAGCTGTTTGCAATATACTCAAAAAAGCACATGCAGTAGTAAGTCTCATCTTCAAGTATGTGGTAATATATCTATTATGTGAATATTTTGTAATAATTAGTTAGGCTAGAAGTAGGAGTTTAATGTCAGGGCAGTATAAACTGTGGCAGTATAAGAAGCATAAAATGAGGGGGGAGGGAAGAATCAAGGGCAGGAAACTCTTCTAGCAGCAAAGTGAAAAGAAATACTAGAAGTAACTAAAATAGCTTCTCCTGCAGAGTGTGCTTATGATAGTTGCAAGGTAGAGGGAGTACATTCTTTTGGACATAGCAAACAAGGAAGGGGAGAAGAAAAAAAAGATTGGCAGGAAGAGTCCTTGACTAGACTAAGAAGCAGTCTTAATCAGAGAAGAGCTTGTGAAGCAGAGAAGACAGACACTAGGCTGATTGGATTTAGAGAGAGAACTTTATCAGGAAAATTCAGACTACAAGGCTAAATTCTAAATAATATGTAAGAAGACTAATATGAGAAAGTGGAGCCAGTAGCTGGAGAAAATGTTCATGTGGTCTGGCATTAATCTTATGATGTAAGTGGGAAATGTAGTGTATGTATTATTGCTGTAGGTTGGGTGAAAAGTGATGAAAAGAATATTCATATTTGGGGAGGAAAGAGATCAAATTGTCAGAATAATAGTTAAGCTGGGATAAAGTCTTTCGTGGTGAGTAGTTCTGAATGTACAATGGACAGTAGTACTTTTAAGCCATTACACACATCTCTAAGCAATGCAAGAAAAAAGTGAAAGGTGCAGTGAAGGAGGAAAGAAGTGTTTTTCCACAGCAAGCATGCTTGAGACGTAAAAATTTTTCCATATACATATTCTAAGAAACTAAGTGGAAGCTTGAATTCCACTCCTCGAATACCTGGTAGAGAGGTACCAGGTATTCCAGGAGTGGAATGCCAGGAGTATTCAGATACCTGAATGATATCCTTTGCCTCTGAAACTCTGAGAAGAGTGTTGATGGTAGATCTTAGTAATTTCACTGGTGACTGCCAGAGCTCTCAGGATAGGGCTTAGTACAGGCCTGATACACTTTGGATCTCTCCTCCTGGAGCTATTTTGCTTTGTATGAGTAGTTAGATATTAACAGCAAGAAACTATCTGATCATGACAGAGCACCCTAAGGATATGTAGTTTTCACAAGAAATTGGAAGTTTTGGTCAATGTGTTTACTGAAGAGAAACATTTTTCATTTCAAGAAAAACAAAAAGCTCATGAAGTGTTGAAAAGTTCTAGTGAAGATTGTAGGAGATGGTCAAGTCTAAGCAGGACTTTAGATGGCTATTGGTAGCTTGGATAAAACTGGTAATACAATAGTGGAAATAAAAAAACAAACAAACAGACAACCCCCAAGTTTAAGAGACAGGGTAGGGAAACAAACTGATGGCACATGATGTTTTGAATAGATATGCTAGGTTGTTAGCAGTACTGCAGATGTTTTTTAAAGTAGTCCAGATAGATGAGGTTATGTCTAGCTGAGTAGTTTAAGGGCCACAGGTAAATTAGTAAGAAGGTAGATTCAATAGAGAGCAGTAATAAAAAGCTGTTGTTGATACCTGTTGCAACCTCTGCATCTCAGCTTTTCCTACAGGGAGAAGTAAATGTCATAAACAGGGAATTAGTATAACTACTTAGGGGTGAAGATGTTCTTATCTGAAACTGTTGCGGTTTACTAGCAGACATTTCTATCAGTTGTTATAGAGCTGTGCTAGAGTCATCTGGAACTACTGTTTCCTTTTAACTCCAGATGATCCTAATAGAGACAAACATGGAAGGAGCAAAGCTTCAAAGCAAGCTGAGAAATCTATACAAGTCTCAGTTGTTAACAACTGGGAATTCCCTGAACTCTGCACTAGCAATGGGAACTCTAGGTCTGTGGGTGCTAAGGGGATTATGCAGGTTTCCAGGGAAACAAATTTCTGTAGGTGGAGTGCAGTCAGCTTTTTATAGACCGTTTAATTTTTTTAATGTTTTACAGGCAGATATATTGTATAGAAAATGCACATGGACAGCTGGTACGAGACCTGGACTTTAATCCCAATAAACAGTACTACCTGGCTAGCTGTGGAGATGACTGCAAGGTGAAATTCTGGGACACGAGAAATGCCACTGAACCAGTGAAGACACTAGAGGAGCATTCCCACTGGTAGAACAAATTATCTACATGCTGTTTTGTGGGTGGATGGCTTATAACATTTATTCAGCTAATCATTTTATCACTTAGGAACAATGCAAACTAACTATGTTTGTGCTATTGTGCATAATCATTTTTTGCACAGAGGAAAAGTATCAGCATGTCAATATTCCTTGTGTAATTGTAAATTAAGAGTTTAGACAACATTAGTATAATTGGCAAGAAGCTGTTGTTAACATTGTTGAGAGATGGGGTACACCTTTGAGAAGCACAGCACAGACCTTGGCCCATGGGGCTCAGCTGGGACACAGGTGTGTCTTCCCAAATGGAGCCTGATGTGCTGCACCTGATGTGCAGTAATAAAGCAGCTGCCATCTAGTCTTCTGTTGTTAAACGATTGAAATATTCAGTAATGTAGCTCCACTTTTTTTATGTTCTTCACAGTTCTTAAGTCAGAATATGCAAGTGAATCATTTTATTCATTTAGAGTCTGTATCTACTGTGCTGGCCTGTGGCTGGAGTAAGGAGAGAATCTTGCCTGATGTCTGCAAATTTTAGTGCTTAAGAAAAGATGAATTATTAATATTTTATAAAATTTGGGTTGGAGTAATTCTTACAAAATAAATCCAGACCCTAAAGCTACTTTAAGGGAAATCAAGATGGGAATTAACAGAAGCATAATTTATACATTTTTTCTTCAAAATATTCAAAGAAAAAGAATAAAACAACCATAAGAGGTTTGGTATTAACTTGATATGTAAAATGTCAAAATTGAGGAGAAATACAGGCCTACATTTGTTTTAAGATCTATTTTAAACTTCACTGTAAGAATGTTGTGAGATTTTTGTTTAAAAGGCTATTTTTAATCCATATTTTGCTTTGGGGTGATTTTTGTATTCAGGACTTAAGTATTTATCTGGCTTACTCAACAGTGAATTGGCATGTAGCCTCAAGGAATGATACCATTGAATGGTGTGATTTGGTGGGTTTTTTTGTTTGTTTGTTTGTTTGTTTTTAATTTACTGATTGAATTTTAAAGACACCTCATCGAAAACAAATGACATGGAAGCTTAAAAGTCAAATGAAAATGGCAAAAAACCCCAATCTTTGGAATGAGGCATGTTACTTCTATGCATATTTAAAACATTGAAAAGATCCTCTTAAAAAGGCGCTCTTAAAAAAATGCACTACCTACCACAAATAGTCTCTTGTTCTCTCTGCTTTAACTTTTTTAGGGTCTGGAATGTCAGATACAATCATTCTCATGATCAGCTGATCCTTACAGGAAGCAGTGATAGCAGAGTCATCCTGTCTAATATGGTATCAATTTCTTCTGAACCATTTGGCCATATGGTAGATGATGATGAACTCAGTGACCAAGAGGACCAGCATCAAGAAGAGAAGTATGAAGTTTCCTGAGTTTTATGTAGATGCTAATAATTTGTCATTTCATTGTAATGGTTTACATGCTGGGTTTTTTTGCTGTCTAGGATTTTTGTATACAGGCCTTTCAGGCAAGTAGTTAGAATTCCCACTTTGTTCTTTATTCAGTCTTGGGTGGAATACACTCTTTAATTCTGATTGGCATGGACAGTGACTCCACAGTCATTGGTAGGAAGGGAATTGGTGATGCTGAAGATGAGTCCTGAGGTCCACTGGGGTGGTGAAAAGATTCACTTTAAGGAAGCTCTGGTTCAAGTCAGGCATGTAGAATTATCTTGGTTAAGTGAGAATTTTAAAATATGCTTTTGTAATTTCTGTGTATGTGTTAGGACCCTTAGGAAATATTACCAGTCTAATGGTGAGCTTCCACATGGACAGAAGAAAGGAAGTATAAACACATTATTTTTAAAAAAAATTTGCTCTTAATATCTCTGTTTTGGAACCCAGTAATTCATCAGACCTACATCAAGCAAACCAGAAGCTTGGCTTCAACACTCTTGGTAGAGAATAGTGCATGCAAACATTTGTAAACCCATGCATTTGTAAATTTGGTTTGTGTGGAATCACACATTTTCCTTGTGAATTTTGTAAGGATGGGGTTTTAGAAAATAATTAACTGGAATTCTAAAATAGTTTTTTACTCAATTTTTGTATGCTTTCAACTTTTTCATTGTGCAGTATATGATGCTTATTTTCCTTTTTACATGTCTTTACAAGTGTATATATGTGTATATAGGGAGTTCTATAGATTGAGATTGGGCTGAGGCTTTCTGATTTTGTGATTAGCTGTCGTGCTGATCTTCAGCAAACTCTTCCTTTACAAAGTAAATCACAGAATTACAGAATGAATTAGATTGGAAAAGGTCTCTGAGATCAGAGTCCAACCAATGACTGAACCATACTGTGTCAACTAGACCCTGGCAATGACTGCCACCCTCAGTCTTTGCTTGCACAACCCCAGGGATGGTGATTCTACCGCCTCTCTGGGCAGCCCATTCAAATTTCTAATCACCCTTTCTGTGAAGAAATTTCTCTTAATGTCCAGCCTAAACCTACCCAGGCATAGCTTGAGGCTGTGTCCTCTCCTGTCTCTTGTTGCATGGGAAAAGAGAGTGACCCCCAGTTGGCTACAATACCCTGTTAGGCGGTTGTAGAGAGGAGTAGGGTCACCCCTGAGCCTCCTCTTCTCCAGACTAAACAACCCCAGCTCCCTCAACCCCTCCTCATGTGACTCACGAGACCCTTCACCAGCTCCATGGCCCTTCTCTGGACGGCTCTGCAAAGCTGTCTGCAATGACACAGCTGGATTAACTCCTGAATGATCTTTTAAAATAACGAACAGTCAAATGTTATAAGGAACAAGGAAATTACAAGAAAGATCCCCTAGTTCCTCAGGTGTGTTTGCTAGATGTTTCAACTAAAATTCTAAACAAAGTTTAGCTTATTTCTCTAGTTGCATTTTTGAGGTTGCTCTTGAGCCTTAATTTTATTAATACATATGTAGTTTTGCTCCAAATAGTTTTGATGTTTTGGCTTCATTTAAGGGACCTGGAAACTATTTTTTTTAATACTAAATAAGATAGTTATTCCATATATAGAAATGGTTAATTTTAAATGTACAGGATTTCTCTAGAAGATTTTCTGTATGTATTTTAAGTGCTTGAAAAATCAAGGAGTATCAAATTCAACACCTAAAAACTTGCTCACATCAGCAATATATACTTACTTTCTAGAATGTAACTGAGTTACAGTGTTTCAAATATAGAATCAAAGAATGGTTAATGTTGGAAGGGGACTTAACGATCATCTAGTTTCAACTCCCCTGCCATGAGCAGGGACATCTTTTGGTTCCTTGTCTTTGGCTGGAGATTGCAATTTATTCTGTTCCGGATGGAAGATAAATAGCATTAGTGGGAATGAGAAAGAGACCACATTTTTTAATATGGTGGGAATTCATTAAAAGTATTACAAGTAAATAGCATTCTGACAGACACGGTGTATGCACTCGGTTATTCAGAATTCTGTATTTCTGTGGATTGTAGACTGTGTAGGTTGCCTCATTAAAACACAAGTAATTGTTCTAGATTTTTGAATTTTTGAATCCAAATCCAAGGTCATTCCATGCAATACAACAAATATAATGCACCTTTTCCTATGGCTATGGGATGGATGTAAACTACACCATGAATGACTTGTATAGTTATGATGTAGAGCCCTTGCCTGTTCCCAGAGGCTATGAGAGTATCAATTCAGCATTTGCTTTTTAAATATGTGCTTTTTCAGCTGCTCATCTGTTTTCTATAAAACCTGGGAAAGCATATTAGCTTTTGTAACCTTTGCTTGGTACTGTGAAAGTCTTGTTTTAGGCTTCCCCTTCCCGCCCCCTTGTTATGAGTTGAGTCAGAAGGATGTTTGCAAGCTGCTGCAGCCTTGAACGGCAGCCAGATGAATGTCTGTTTAGTTCTGAGTGCACAAATGAAGTAGGGCATAACAGCTGTTAGGAGTACTTCTTTTTAGTCAACCACTAGTGCCAAATATTTCGGCTCTGATACCCTCCTGGAGACCTCTGTGATGAGTCTGTTGCACCATTCCATAGGTACTGTCTCTTTTGTGAAATACAGGTTTTCACTCTATGGTTTAGTGGGGGATGGGTGTTTGTTTGGGGTGGGTTTTTGTTTGTTTGTTTGTTTTTTCTTGGGTATGGTCTAGACTTTCAAGAAGGTATTATAGTCTCACAAGGTTCATTTATCCTGTTTTGGAGGACATCTGATTTGTTATTAAACAGCACACAAATACTGATAAAGAAAATGTCTTTTTCAGGTGTATCTTGAAATACACCAGGAAGAGCATGTACAATTGTACAACTTGTGTCTCTAGCCAGCCACCTTCAGACTGAGTACCCGTATCTCTCTCAGAGGGTTGAAATATCAAGTGGAAAGAAAGGAAAAGGCTCTTTCTGTGTTTTATTTGTCCTGGATACCATCACTTGTAAAAATCCTCCTTGGATTAAATGTAAAAATGATTAGTGTGTGCCAGTTTTATCTTCAAAGGTTTATTGTTTTTTCTACTTAGTGAAGTCACCATATTTTGAAAACATTGACTTGTAATACTGTTCTACACAGTTAAAATTCCTTCCTGAGATCTTTAAGACTTGTTAACTTTTAATATCTTTCAGAGTGAATGTCCTAATTTTTACTGTATTTCTTGGTTGGAGACAAAAACCAGTAGTATGTCAGTTTAACCCTTTCTTGTTCAACTGTGTAGAGCTATGCATGAGTCTACCCACTCAGTTATTCTTGCCAGATTTACTGCAGTAGTTGCCTGGTTTTTAAGGTTCCCAACTGAAAATAATTATATGGAGATAATTTTTTTCAAAAGAAAAGAATTCAAGTTCAGTGCATAGTGAATCGACAAACTAAAAGTTGCTGTATTCCATTCTTACTAAGTATTTCTTCTTAGCACTATCTTCCTTTAGTGTTTGTCTGTGTTGAGATCTTGGGCCTGTCTGCTCCCATCTTAGAGACCAGAACATGCTTGAATAAGCAATATAACTAGGATTGTTGGATGAGATATGTCTCTTGTTGAAATCAAGTGACTACTGGTTCCTCTTAACTGCTGGTTTAGATCAGACTCTAAGTCACGTTTCTCTTTTCCCTGTTTTTTTAACTGCTGCTGTTGTTTCTCTCATCAATCAAAAAAGGTAAGAGCAGGCAGCTTCCCTGTATCATGTCAAATGTCTCCCTAGCCTGTGTCATGTGTCTCATACTAGTCAGGAGTAAAAGTAATAGAAATAGGAAAAGGAGATTTACTTCCCCTGGGTATGCTCCTTGCACCTGACTATTTGCAGTTCAGGGACAGTTACGGCCTTCTGAATAACCTGTGGAGATTTCTGATTCTTCCATGTATGGTTTTCCTTTGCTCTTAGCCATATTCTTGCGTTTATCTGCTCTCACTAACTGTGTTTTTGTTTTTTTCTAAAACATGCCAGCTGTGCATGCATGGGTTTTGTGAAATGTCTAGGAGAAGCATGCCAATTGTGTTTGTTTTCTTGCACTGAATTAAGAAAGGCTTTCATGCTTTCTGCATGGGAAATACAAAGCTGCTGTTGAAAATAGGTAGTCTAAGAAGAGGCTGGAGTTGTCCTCTGAGAAAAGCTATAGGCACATGGCCAAAGGACAGCTATGCTATATTCTGATCAAGTCCCCAGTCTGGATTATTTAATGCACAATTCAAATATGGAAAAAAAAAAAAAACACAAGCAGCTGAGAATGAATGTACTAGTTCCGTTTCTAGCACATTAATCCAGAGGTAGAAAAAAAGTGTACAAAATAAACAAAAATAGAACAGATGAGGATGAGTACTTTGGTTCATTTAGGTTTCATTCCCAAAACAAAGCTCATGTGCCTGGATGAACATGAACATGAGGACTGATTTTCAATGCCTAAGTTTGAACAAAACTTTTAAAACATGGGATCGTTCCACATCTGTGGATGCAGTCACTTGTCAGGCTTCTCCTTGACTTCTTTCTTTAGTGGCTTTGCACTCTGTTGTTGCAAGAGCTTTCTCCCTGCAACACTGAACTTGCCTGAGTTCTGTATCACCTGAAAGTGATTGTCAGCTCCCTGTGAGATATTAGGAGAACATTGGGAACTGTCTTCTTCTTAAGGGAGGTAGTGACTGTCTTATATCTTTGTTTTAATCTTTGGTCATCCAAAATCCTGATATTAGTGAATGGGTCTATATGTTACTGTATTAAGTTATTCTGATAGTCATTTTTATTCTACATCCCTCTTTCTAACAGTAAAAGAAAGCTACTAGGTTCTTGCAGTTTAGTGTGGCCATCTTTACTTGCCAATCAGGATTCCTTTTCTTCAATTACTCCAATATGTTTGTTTGCCTTATAGGTTTAAATTATAAATTGTGTAGGTCTCTGATATGCTGGTGATACACAGCATAAGAGGAATATTTGGTATGATAGGAGCACCAGTAGCAAGGTACATGCTGCATCTACAGCAGTGTTTTTAGTCTTCATGACTTCTGTGGCCAGAACTTTGTAACAAAGCTCAACTGGTTATGGAGGACTTGCTCTTTAAGAGAAAAAGCTTGTTCTGTATCCATAACAATGAAGAGATTTATATGGTCAATAATATTTTGAGTTTATACATTAGTCCTGGAAAGGAGGCCATCCTAAAACTTTAACTTTGCAGTAAATGATACCAGGTCCCTTAGTTTTCTTTGGGGTTTACAGGCTTAAGATGTTTGTTGTTTTCACTGACAGAAAGTATCACTAAGGTCAGTATGCTGCCTTCTCCCTTACGTTGCATTTTTTGATGATATGTTCTAAAATAATGATAATCTTTGTTATCCTTTAAAGATTGTACCAGAAATTCCTATCAGAAAATATAGTTTTAGTGTTTTTCCCAAAGGCTTATGTTTCTATCTTTTTCATCACAGATGTTAGCTATAATATCCTTTGATGCAAACAGAAGATCTAACACCAGCACTTCTCAACATTCTATATTTAAAGCTGAGAGATGCAAAGGATTAGTTCTTCCAGTACAGAGAATCTCACTTGCGATCGTGAAGTTTTTAATGAGATGTTACATGTAGAAACATCTTCAGCTATCGGAATGGACCACAGAGAAAATGGTGGCTCCCCTCTCTGTAGAAGGAGACTTTCTTCAAAATTCTATCTAAAGAAGTTGGTGGTATCTACTTTTCATGATAGAAATGTGATTTAGAATTTTTTGAATAATCAATCATGTGGTTTCACAATATTACATATGAACTGTGCATTCTAACAACACCTTTGTATATGCATCTGTGACTTCAGGAGAGAGATTTGTCAGCATTGATATTTTGAAAAGTATTTGCCAAACATGCTGAGGCAGGCTTTCAGGATATTTTTACACAGCTGTTAGCAGTGTTAAATTTGATGCTATTTTGCTTTTGATATTAATGTCTTGGAGAAACCTAGAAGTCATAGGATTATGCTATGGAATCAACCAAGCGACCTAATTAATTAAAGCAGGTTAAATAGTTTCTGTTTTGGGGGATGCCAGGATTCAGGACATTACTTTGTTGGATATGTAAGAAGCTGGGCAAAACTTAGTGGAGCAGCACTTTTCAGCTCCAAGACTATTTTCTTTAAAAGCTTCTGGTTTTCCTGTAGTATTTCTTGCTTTAACCCTCATCAGCAAGTATATCGTCCTTAATTTATTTTTTCTATTAGGATATCTATGAAACCTGTTATATAAAAATATGCTTTTCCTGTTTTCCTGGGGAAGCAGTTCAGAAAGCTCTTTTTTAAATAAAAAGAATTATGATGTTTGGAATAGTATGAATGGCCAATTATTATCTATAAAAAATGTGTTCAAGAATAAACATACTTCAATTCAGGCTTTTTAAAGTGAATGAAGAAGCAAGTAGTGTGTTGTCTAATCTTATGAGAAAAAAGTGCATCCATGGGCTTATTCCAGAATCCAGTGCTATGCTTTTCAGGATTCATTTTTGGATGCTGCAGTACATGCTGCTGCTCTATTGATTAATTTCTATTTCATAGTGATTTTTAGATTAAAGAGGATTTAATTTTGACTGTGATAAGGAATTAATGATTTTTACTGACTGAAAACCATGTTTGATTGAACACCATGGTGACAAAACAGAATTGCAAGCACTGCAAACTTAAGTGGTTGTTACTATGAGAAGTAATTGGAAATAACAGCTTTCTGCATGAAAACAATTATCCAAGGCTGAACAGACTTCTGTCTTGAATCTGTAACACAATTAACCTCAAAGTTATCTAGTAAAATAAAAGCTTCTCTCCTTTCATACAAACTGCTTGGGGTCATACTATTTGAATAAGACTACAGAGAAAACACAGTCCATTTTCAGCACTGTGTGACACAGGTCTGAAATTTATGCATGGTGTAGGTAGAGACTGCACATTTCATCTTATGATTTCGTGGTGGCACAAGGATTGTTGTGCATTGTCAGTTGATACAGTGCAAGAACATATAGAAGAAAAGGTATTTTAGTCTGGTCAGAATAAAATTTTCAAAATAGATAGGAAAGTAGGAAACTAAAGAAGCATTTTAAGGGTCAAGAAGATCTGGGGCAAGGAAGAAAATAGCTTACTAAGCTTTCCAGGAGTAACAAGGGATTTCCAGGTGTGCTATCAGATAGTCACAGAATCACAGAACAAGCTGAGTTGGAAGGGACCCACAAGAGATGTGCTAGCCTTGCACATCTCTCAATCATGGGAGCAATAGGCCAAGCACCTACGTCTGTGGTACACTGAACTAGCTATATAGCCCAGCTATAGCTATCCATGCTATACATAGCTGTTTTGTACATGCATGCATGCTGTATATAGCTATACACAGCTATTTTTATACCCATAATCTGCAGCTTTTAAATAAAAACGGGTGTCTCTGTGTTCTGGCAACATATTAAAGTATCGTAGAAGAAAGCTTATTTCATATCCAGCTCTGTACAGCTACTCCTAGTTAATCTGAGATGATTCTTTAATAAGTGTTAAAGATGTGTAAGATTTCATTTGAGGTGCTTAAATTGTTGTGTGACTCATGAACAGAACAATTCTAAGTACCCCTAGATTGATATAGATTCAAAAATAGTGTCCTCAGCCTATTGTTGGATTACCAAAAAAACCAAACGTAGCCAAAATGCAGAGACATCTGAGGTATTTTCTTGGAAATCCCTTAGCATCAGGTATGGTAGTGTGCCTCTAAGAGATTCCTGTTGTGACAAAAAAACTCATCACAGCTAAGTCAGCTCCTTATGTTGTAGTTCTTTTTAAAAGATCTTTTAGAACAGTCTTTCACATACATGATATGAATTTTGCTTTCTGTTCCACCAGCAGAATCCTGGGGTCATTACCCATAATTTAAAGGCTAATCTATTTTCATTCATTGTGTTTGTAAAGGATGCTCATGGACAGTTTCTTTTGGATCTTCTGTATTGCTCCTGAGACACATGTCATTTTGAGATGCCTGATTCTCTTGTATAGTATCTAGCTCTTTTACAACAAGTGATCACTCCCATTAGGATTTTCTCCAATTCTCAATAACTGTTTCAAGGCTGTGCCATTGGCCTGAAGAACCACGTGGAATAGCATGCTTTCTTTTTCTGGGAAGGCACAAAATTTACTTTCATACATAAGAGGAAATTCAGTGTATAGACAATAATAAAACATAGTTAAAAACTGTAGTTATAAATGGAAATGGCAAACAGAAATTCATCTACAGGCTTGTTTCCTGAACACTCATTCCCCTTATGACTCCTGTAAATTAAATTAGATGAGCTGTGTTATTTAAAAGAAACACTGAAACAACTCTGAGCATACAGAAAATAGTGTAATCTAGAAGCTTATTTGTCCTTGTTTATCCAACCTCCAGTTAACTGAGATTCCTGGCTAACTGAAAGTCGGCCATGTCCCCTGACAGCCGTGTGCACTGTGCATTACTCCCCTGCTTATCCAGAGAGACATCTGAAACCTTCAGAATAATGGAGATGTGGGTAAGTGGGTGAGCACTGCATGAAGCACATTGCTGTCTGGGGACTTGACCAACTTTCACTTAACCAGGCATGTCAGTTAGCAGGAAGTTAGAAAAACACGTTGCAGGAGATAAGTGCCTCTGTTTGTTAGCCTCTGCTGTTAGATGGTTTGTATCAAAGTTCATATTCAGAACTGCAAAACAAGCTTGTTCTTTGCAATTAACCAGGGGCTGGGTGTTGGTTGTGCTGGGACTTTTTTTAGTTAGTTGACCTTTAATTATAGCACAAGTAAATGGTAAAAATCCTTGAAAATACATATCTGAAGCTATTCTACAGTATGAGACTGCTTTTGGTTTCTTCATTAAACTCAATTGAATTTTAATTGCAGTGTTAGAATTGCAGCTGGCTCAGCTGGTTAGGTGGGGCAGTGATACCCTGCAAAAGATCCTGCTGTGCTTCCATCCAGGCTTTGTGATTGCAGAGCTATGTGCTTTCAGAGAGCAGCAGGAAAGGGCAAAGGCAGCCAATAACACCACTTCATTTCTGTAGTAGCAGCATCTGTTTAAATGATTGAGTGGCATTCACAAGGCTCTTTGGCTTTGCTTTCCGTGAGGAGGGTTGCAGCTGTAGTACAAGGCTGTTTCTAGGAGGCGGATGGATGCCTCTGAAGAGTTGACTGATTCTTGTCAGAGACGATTCTCTGTGGCTAAAGGAGCTCTAAGGTCATCCTCTGAAAACTCCTCTACCCTGTAGCTACAGAATAATGTGCTGTAGTGGTGTTCTGAGAGGAGAGACTGGCTTTGGGACTGGAGGGAAGAAGGACTGTCCTCAGTTAGCAGAGTACAATCAATGACTCTTGAGTGGTTTGGCAACTTAAAGAGTTGCCTGAATCTCTTGAATATTTACAGAAAGGAATCTGTGTCTCTCCTATGATATAGGTGACCAGGAGCGTGGCTGTTGCAGTGAGAGATGGGGTATACAATAGCAGATGACAAGGTGGTGCTGATATAACTATAGCAATGGGAGAATAAAAATCAGTGTTCAGAGTGGTGGCTCCATCCCCCTTCCATAATTCGGGAGAGAATGGGTCCGGGATGGCAGCACAGGAGAGACTGATGGTAGGGCGTGCAACTGCTTACCCCTCTGCATATCTCTAAGGCTGTGTATTATTTTAAGAATTCATTTAACAATGAAGGGGGAGAGGATGGGATGTAACATGGTGAGAAAAAAGATACTTGTAAAAGAGTTGTGCATTTAGATCATGCCATGTAGTTTAACTTGCTTTAGAGAGTGAGAGATGCTTAGTGTAGGTTGAGACAGGAAATGCACTGAAATTTAGAATAAGAGTTACTTGTCCCTGTAAAATGGGGTCTTTTGCACTTATTTGACTTTGCTATAATGTAAAACATAGGTATATGCAAACACAAGATATAAAATATTTCCTTAGAACCTACTACTGCATTCTTATACTTTAAATGGGATTTTATGTGTCTAGATGTTAGTGACACTTAATAGGGCCTTTAAAATCAAGTGTGTTCGCAAATTCTTACTATTTTTTTTGGTGTTTGTTTTCAATTTTAGGATTAAAGAGGCCCTTCAAGACAGTGTAATAGCTACCTATGAAGAACATGAAGATAGTGTATATGCGGTTGAATGGTCCTCAGCAGACCCGTGGCTATTTGCCTCTTTAAGTTATGATGGGAGACTGGTTATTAACAGGGTTCCAAGAGCCCTTAAATATCATATACTGTTATAATTTGTTTGAATTGTGCTGGAGTTGTTAACTTGATGTACACAGCTGGTAGGTATTGGTAAACGTTTTTTTTCCAGTTTTTTTTTCAGGATCTGTTTTTTTTACGTAAAAAAAAGTTAAAATTTTGTTAGGAATATCTGTACTGATGTAGACTTGCAATTTTGTCTTTTGTATTTTCCTTGAGAAACTGTGATGCATTTTCTGAAGGCTGTGCTATCTAAATAATTTTTTTTTTTTTGAGGGGCTAATCACTTTGTGAACTCTAAAGTTTCTGGAGATAGTGGGTACATTCCATACTGTTGCTTTATAACATCAATTTTATGCAAATAAAATGAATTACAGAAATGTTATTATGCTGATACAAAACTGGGACAATGTAGGGTTCATGTAGCAGAAGTGATCTACTTATTTTCAAGAATGATATTTTATATTTCTTGTATAAACAGCCTTCTGCTTTTAGTAGGGTCACATTCTGCTAACTGTTCTGGCTACAAATACAGTTGGGAGTGGTCTTAAAAGGCTTTCTTAATATTGTCTAATATTTTAACACTTTTTCTCCCATTTTTACATGTCTTCAGAAGGAATGATTTTTGTTAAAGTGAAACCTTCAAAATATATTTTTCTTTTGAGCCTTATGGTAGTATCAACAAAGTAACATCCTGCAATTTGTGAACTAAGTGCAGTTCTCAGCTAAATATTGTTACTGGAAACAAAATTAGTCTTTACCAAAACCTCTGATATACTCACATAATGTGTTATCCCATATTTGTAGGTTAAATTGTGCTGTGAGGGACTCTGGAGCCATGCTAGTGTTAACCTGAAAAATCTCTTGAATATTTGTCTACTTAGACTTACCCTTCTGGATCCATGCCAATCTGCATTATGCTGGCATGATGGAAAAAGCTTGCAACTAAGCACAAAATATCCTTTGCTATATCCTACTTTTTGCAATAGGTGACCTAGACAGTGGTTACTGTGTTGTTACAAATGCTGAGAACAGGCAGATGCTGCGCTGTAGGAGAGTGCACAGGAAATTTCAAATGTAAGTGGAAGGCATGATGAAACATTCCTGTACATATTGACATCCTGTCTTCCCCTGGCATAGCCTGCACTAAGACGAAGATTTGCTGCTTGCTTTTTGCGTACCCAGGCTAACTGTAATATTAATTATTCCTTGCTGCCTTTTCAACACTATTATTTCCCTTTAACCTCAGAACTTGGGTACATGTGACAGTGTTGATTGTGGTAGCATTGTGTAAGACCACTCTGAAGAAATGGCAATGAACTTGGGATGGAAAGATCAATACCAGCTCTTCCAGTGAGCCCTCCTGTTGCTATGGCAACTGTTGGAGGTGAGGGACAACCTGCTGCTCACCTCTGTTTGTCCTTACCCGCTCTTGGATCGAAACGTCCAAATGTGATTTGTTGTGCACACACAGCTGCTTCGGTGAGATCACGTTTGGAAAGCATGACTGACTGGTATAGGCCAAAACATCCAGAAAAGATGACAGTTGAATTCCATTTCTGGCTTTCTTAAGGAGCTTATTTGGAAAAATTCATAGGAGTGAAGTAATCCAGTTAAATCATCTGTACTATTGTTTGCATTTGTGTTAATGATGTTGCTGATCTGCTCCGGAATGAATGCTTCATTGGAAATTCTGGTTATCTGATTTTCTACGTTTATATTTTAAACTTGTGCTATTTCAAATTGTTTCAATCTGTAATTAGGCATGACTCACCTGTATACTGTAAGAAGAACTACATTTCCAAATCAGTAGTGCTTCAGCTGTCTGAACGTCAAAATCCTTGGTTGGGCTGCTGCTTTTTATGTGGAGCTTTGCATCAGGCACAAAATCTTGTTGGGTATTGTGTCTGTCCTGCCTGTGTGTCACACTCCCCACCCACCCCTCTGGAAAAAAAATGAAAAAATCTCTGCAGTATATCTTTGGTATGCAGCAGAACTTAAATTTTCTTCGCATTAGCAATAAAGGTCTAATGAAACTTTGTCTGGCAGTGTATATGGTTGCCAGTGTGAAAGTGATGGGGAAATTGCCTAACAGTGTGTGGGATCTGACTTGATTTTTAGCATGTAATAAATGCAGGATAGATTTCAGACTAATTTTTATGTGGCTGTATTTCCTTTAATACTGTAATCCTATATGAACTGGAAAGTGCTGTAAACAAATAATATCAAGAAATCTTTTGTTTTAATCTTCTTAAATGTGTGTGTCACACAATAGCAAAGAAGAGAGTGGATGAACACTGGAAAGAAAGGGACTCGCAGGTCAAATTTGAATGAAATGCATTACAGCAGAATCAGGAGAGTAGGAAGGGTCAATTTTTAATCACTTTCAGCTGTCTGTAAAGCAGGATCTGGGCTACGTGTACATCACTGGCAGCAATATGGAAATGACCTGAAAGGGAAGGCTTTTGACAAGGTTTCATCCCAAGCTGTTGAAGCAAGCAAGCTGCTGTAGGATGAAAGGAAGGGTTCTAAGATGGTTCAATAACTGATTAAAAGGAAATAGGAGGCAGGAATAAATCATCACATTTTGTGGCAAANAATTACCAGGGAAGTCCACAAGGATCTGTGCCTAGGCATGTGCTTCACAGTATACTCATGACCTCCTTTTGGAAAAAGGGCTGCAGAAAAATAGGACAAAGTTTGCAGAGACTGTTCAGCGTAGTGAATATGATGGAATAATTATGAAATGGCCTTATCTCATGGATGATAAAATGGTAGATGAAACTCAGTGCAGGAAATGTTAAGTAACTAGTATGGCAGAATACAGTTATTTTGCATACTGTGGGCCACCAATAGGGCTATAACTTGGAAGTAAGATCTTGGGGGCTTTATAGATCTTTAAAAACATTAGCTTAAAGAGGTCAAAGTTTTGATTAAAATGTTGGAAATTACTAGCAAGCAAGTGAAGAAAATAAAGGATTGTTAATCCCCCCCCCAAATAATGTATATTTATAAATCTCTGGTGTATGCATGCGTAATACTGTGTGTAGCTGTGGTTTCTTCCATCTTCAGCCCAATGTAGTAAAATGGAAAGATTTTAGATGAGGTGACAGGAATGAGGAATAGTATGCAACACCTGTATGAGGATAACTAAATAGATTGAAAGGCAGATGGTTGAGACAGAATGATAAAAGTCCATAAAATCACTAGTGGCAGAGGGAGAGGATGAATAGGGAGTGATTGTTCACTGCCTCTACTGATACCAGAACTAGAGGTTATTGAGTGTAATTTGCATGTGGTGGCTCAAAGCATACAAAATAAAGTGGCCTTCACAGACATGAAGATGAGCTATGGTGCTTCCCTTTAACAACCCTCTCCTCCAGAAAAAAAATCCAAAAAAAACTACACAAAGAAAAATCTTCTTAATGTTAAAGTTTACATGACTTGAAAGTAACTGAAACAGTACTTGAAAGATAAATCCAGTAGAGGTTGCTAAACATAAAGTCAGCATCCCTGTCTTAGAAAAATCCTTTTGAACCATCAATTGGTGGACACTACAAAGAGTACTTACAGAAAATCCTCATGTGGTTGTCCATTCTTTAATTAACTTCCTGGACATGTGCTATTTACCAGAAAAGGTAGAAAATGGAAATTAAAAAGAATTACTTAGTCACTAAAGTTTTGTGTTTAGAGCTAAGACAACACATTGCTCCCATGTATTTCTTTGCATGTTTCTCTCTGTATATATACTTTCATTGTGAGTTCTGTTGTAGGGGATTTCACAAAACTCTGATCTCTCAGGTGAATTTCGTACACAATCCTAATATTGTATTTGGAAACAATATTGTTGCCAAATACTCCTTGGAAATAACACTGTGAAGGCAAGCATTTCTGTACAGCAGGAGTCTATCACTGCTTTGGATGTTCTGATCATGGTCTGACTGATCTCACAGCTGTGGGTTGCTTTCAGTGTCTCAGAGAATTCTGTTTATACAGTCATATAGCAGCATTAGTAAGCACAAAATCATTCTGTTTTCAAACACCTCTTAAATTATTTTTCTTTCTTTGCAGATTGTGTCCAGGTAAGAAATTTCAGTCAGACTTGATTTTGAAAAAGTGAATTATAGTATTCCTTAAAAATGGTAGTCTTGCTGTATAAAAATTTGTTTCTTTCTAGGCTTGGTGCTGAAAATGTTTTTCTTTTCACAGTTATATATTAATATGTCTCTGGTATGGAGTTACAAAGCTGCTTGATATGTATTATTTTTACTCCACAGAAAGTGAATTATTAAAGAATAAATGAATTTATCATATTTTATAGAGTTTTTGAGGATGATCTAAGTGAAACTGATCAAAGTCAATAAAAGTCTTGGCCATTTAATGAGAAGCTTGAAATAACAATCTGTTTAACTTGTACTAAAATGGTGCTAACTTAATATTAAGAAAAAAACAAAAAACCCAACCCACCACCAAACACCAAGCCACAGTACTCAGTACTGACCTGGACTTTTCCTGTGGTGTTAGTGCTAAAATTAACTTGATCTATCCTGAAGTCCATGGAGTTAATGAATAGCTTGTCAACATCGGAGTGAATGAAGAACGTACATTGGTAGCTTGGGTAGGCTGGGTGTTTGCTCTAGGCCTGTAGTCCCTACCTTGTACCTTGAAGTTGAGTGGAAAGAAGAAGCCATATGGTCTGAATTATGTGCAACACTCAAATTAGTTTAAAACAATGCTTTGTAAAGAATTAAGCTTCCAAAAGGTAGAATTTTCCAACAGGGAACAGAAAGCATTAATTTTGGATTGGCCTGTGCATTTGGAATTTCTTAGTCTTTCAGCCTGGTACCTCTGGCAGTTTTTGAGACTGAAGTTCTGCAGCTGATGTAAGATGGACTTCAAAAGTGTCATTCAACTAGTCTGACGTGGTAAGACACCACATGGTGTCTTATATGCCTTTGATTTAACTGGAGCAGTGAAAAGTAGGTAATCATCATTAGGATCAGTATTTGGAATACAAGTTTGTAGTGCTATAGAGCTTCCATTTGGATTCACAGAGAATGTCCAGGATACTTTTTCTTTTTCTAGATGATATGAAGAAAGTGCTTAAAATAGTCTTGTGATGCCTGAGATATGAATGCTGTTCTGAAGCTGCAGAAAGCCTATGATTTCTGGAATAGCATGAGAAATGGCTGAGAGAAAACTGTAAATCAGTTTTTCATGAGGCCTGGCCTTCCCATAAAGGGAGCTGCAACGTGTGAAGTCATGGATACATCCCTGAACAATTTGCACATTGCTTCTGCTCATTCCACCTGCCAATTTGGTCAGTGAGAATTTAGCAAAGTGAGAAGAAAATGACATAAAGAGATTTGGAGTAGAAGACACAGGAGAAGAAAAAGGAAAAAGGAAGACTGACAAATACAGAATGAAAAGTGAATTGAAAAGGACAAGATCAGAGAAATTTGGATCACTTGGAAAAGAGAAATAGGAAAGATGAAAGAAATTATCAGTAAGTGAAGAAAGGGATACAGGGATAAGGATTAAAAAACCCCAATGATATTATATGCTTGTTTTGGCCATGATATTGAAGTCCTTAGGTTTCTACCATGTTGATCTTCCTCTGTTAACTGATTTAAGTGTCAGAGAATCGCCATTTATGTTGCAGCATTTTAGTTCTGATATTGAAGATGGTTCATGTAGGTTAGTTATTGATCCATAAGTTATTAGTCCAACCACATGCATTCCAGGGGAATTTAAGGATTTTAAGGATTTTAAGCTGTTCATTACTCTTTCCCTTTCGGTGCAAAGTTATCAGATGGGGTAATTAACCCAAGCCTGCAGTAGCACGAGAGGCAGGAAAAAGATTTCAAGTGGGTTGTTAATCTTGCGTCACACTAGTTAAATCTCCAGAAATACTTGTTTATGACAGACACTCTTTATCCCCCTGTTTATGACTTCAAGTGTCATAGTCAGAACATCTCAAGATACTAGATGTGATTAATAAAGTATCTGAGCCACTCTTCCTTCCATACTAACTTACTTTACATCAAAAGAATTCTGAGCTATTCTTGAGAAAACTTGTTTGATGTTTCAGCTTTTGGTGCTATGGCTGCTCCAACTTCATAAGGGAGTCTTAGTGCTCCAGCACAGAAGATAGCTTTGGGGAGAAGGATGAATGAGTCTTAGTGAATCCAGGAGTCAAGTGCCCAGTGTGAAGATGCCTGGCAAATGGTTGCCATTGCCCTGGAGCTAATGCACAGCTGCCAAGCAGCTGGGCTGAGCAGGGAAGACCCTCTAATGTACCTTCTCAGCAAATTGTCCATTTATTCTGATGCTGTGCTGAGTTCAGGATTTTGGCAGGAGGGACTGTGGAAAAGCTCCTAAACAGAATGAATTGAGGAGAATGTGGAAAACCTTGGAAAATCCAAAGATACCACTACTTACTAATCAGCAAGTCTAGATGAGCTGAATCCTGGGGTGGCAATAGACTTGGCAGACAAACTCACTGAGCCACTGCCAGCTTCTAAAATTTGCAGAGGACTGAGAAGACAAGAAAGACTGGCAAATAGCAGAAATAGTATTGATATTTGAGCTTTGTGGAACAGCAGTGCACAGAGTTGGATAAGGAAATGTGTTTCAAAATGAGGAAATTTTAGCCAAATTATGAATGTTTTATTTGTTTGTTTTTAACAGAGAGGTTTTTCTTATAAATACCAGTCAAAATACTGGCAAGTATCAGAACTTAAGAGATCACATTCATGCAACAAAGTGGGGATTATGCATTTTGTTACAGAGAAAAGCCAGAATTCTAGCCCAACAGCTTCTGTGATTTCCCTTGCACCACTCTGTTTTCCAAGGAGGACCAGTGGAACATAGTATATAATGGTAAATTGAACTTGTCTTCAAACATGCTTGAAGGAAAACACAAAACTGCATGTGTTAGGTTTTCATCATTTGAAAGAGTTTTCTGTTAAGGCAAGTAATGAACAAGTTTTGACTCTGCCTGGAAAGTAGTGGGTAGGGAGAACCTGGAACTTGACTTTGCAAAGGTTGTGAATAGGAATGATCTGTTTTCCAGCAAGCAGTTTGTGGGGTAAAGCACTCAAGAACTTCCAGCCATGTCTCAATACACACATATAATATTTTGAGAAGTTGCCTATCTAAAACTCCTTCCAAACAAAGGATTATGCTACTCAGGATAATGATATGCACAAACAGGAAAGCATCTTCTTAAGAATGTTTCTTCATCATCATGAGAGTGACTGCATAACACATTTATTTTCAAGTACAAAAGAGTTAGGCTTGGGTGGATATATATCTGCCAATAGCAGTTGGTAGGTGGATAGAGCCATAGATACTTCCTTTGTTTTTTTTCCTAGAAGTCAATCTGGGTGAACTGGAAGAAATCTGATGCATATTAATATTGGAAAGTCTACTGGGGAAGGCATAAATGAAAGCTTCATTACAATGGAAGGTGTTCATCACAAAGCAAACACCAGTGAACTTCAGCGACTTCTGACCATCCTGTCACTTGTGAGGGATGGTTACTTAAGCTCAGTTTCTTAGATGGGTACATATTTCTAATCTGTGTTTTAACCGTCTATTTTCAGCATTAATACAATTTGAATGTCTTCAATCTATTTTGTGAATGACTAGGAAAAATGCTCTACGTTTTATCCGTTGCAGTTCACAGACACTTCTTGTAAAGCAGAGGAAAAAGCTTGGTTTTAAGTCTTCATGCTGCTTTACTGAGAGGTAGTCTGGTTTCTGTTTCTGTGTCCTACACCTCAAGGCTGAAATCACAATTTAAATTTTGCAGGTTTTGGACTGGTCATTGCTGAGGGCTGAGAAGGGATGAAGGCTGAGCATGAGTCACATGTTCATACTCATCAGAAAACAGTCAGCTGCAGAGAATGAGGCAGTAATTGCTGCAGTGCTCCCTCCCTCGCTGCTTGGGCAGAAAGACATAGGCTATGGGGAGGAAGCTACCTGAGGTTATTAAGATTAATACTGCTAGAAATTTCAATCAACTCACACAAGGCTGCTCCTCAAGGCTGTCAGATGCCTACCGCCTTCTCTGAGTCAGGTGGGGCCACATCAATTTTGAATTTCCCAACAGAGATTGCTATGATTTATGAGTTTAGGAGGCTGATAAATATGGGTAGTTGAAATAATTGAATCAGAATAATTTCAGTCAGCTGTGCTCGATGTATTTTGTCTGATAACCACAGGAGGGTGCAGTTTTGGATAGGGAGTTTCATTTCAAGGATTCTTATCACAGAAAAGACATTGTTTGACCTAGAATAAGAGCAACTTAATTCTGCTGCCAGGCCTGTTTGACAGCCTTAGGACCTGACTTAAGACCTGTCAGAACTAAAGAATAAGTACCTAGAGCTCTTCTGGTATTGCCCATGACAGAGGCTCAGTCAGATCTGGTTTATGCATTGTGGAATAATTTCTGCTGGGAAGGATAGTGAGAGTTTTACTACTTAGTGTTTGAAAGCCACTTTACTATTCAGTTGAGAGGGTGTTGTTCTTACCACTTGTTTTTAAAAAATGACTTTCCTTTTAATGAAATTTTTTCACTTTTCCTGGAGTAGTGATGAACATCAATTTTATCCTTACAGCAAATAGGACACTCATGCATCCCTGAAAAGTGCTCTATGAAACTTTTAAAAATAAATTCGTCCCTACAAGTTTAGTGTTTGTCTGTTGTAACTTTCCCACATAGGTGAAAAAAATGGCATTTTAGGTGGATTGTCCTAGGAAGAGTACTGAATATAAAAGGTCTGTAAAACCAGAAGGTGAACAATGTTGTGGTGGCTGGCTGAGGTCAGCAGAGAATGAGCAAGCCTAGCAAGCAGAGCAAGGGAATGGGTGAAGTGTGTTGCAGACAAGTGTTCTCTTCTTGTCATAGACAAAATATTGATGATAATCTGAGAGCTGCAAGCAGGGCAAATTATATGGAAAAAGGCAGTGGCTTGTGCTTGTCTCAGGAAAAAATCTAACAGGCTGCACTAGTGCATTCCTCATGTCTGGAATACACCTGAAGTGAATGTTCCTGGCTAGGAAGATGTTGTCCTCTCTGCTGCTCGGAACAGAGTTGTAGAGTGGCCACCTTCAGCTCCATTTGTCCCATTAAGGTTTTAGACCTTTGCAGTTTGGTGTCTTTTCCCTATTGAACCCTTCAGCTGCCAGTGTTTCCCACCCCACAAATGAGATTATCTCTGCAGTTTTATGCTTATTTTGTGTGGCTTTTCCCCACAGACTTTCACACTGCCTTTCCTAACAACCCATCAGCTTCCTCAGAAGTCATAACCATAGCCAGGCAGCACACCAGAGGTGACAGATTGCTGAGGGAGCAGCTTTCCCAAGAGTGATAATCTGTGTAAGATAAAAATGTACAGGTTTATTCTATGGATAGCCAGGAATGTAGGCTGCTGCTAGAGATGGGTGTTACGCAGATGGTTTATACTGGCATGGATATACCAATGGCCATGTGACATAACCTGGCCTGCACAGCAACTACTCTGCTCACCTACGGCTGAAGAGCAGTAGGGGGGGTCCTTTAGCAGTGTGGTGAGGAAAAGCTATACTTGCACAGGAGGAAATTTCTCTCTCTCTCTCTCTGACATGTTATTCTCAAAGTTCCCTTGCCTTAGAATTTAAACATTTTAGGATTTTTCATAATTTTTTATTTTTTATTTTTTTTTAAATTCTGGATATGATCATCAGCGTAGGGGAGGGGGAGTGTTCAAATACTGGGGAACCAGTAGGAGTTGGAGGTGAGGTATTCTGATGATATAGAAAGATTTGTGACATGCTTTAGGGTCCATTTTGGCAATTGAAATCTGTCAACATCAGATTTCAGTGTTTCAGATACACTGAACTGCTGTATTGAAGAAGAAGCTGGTGCACTCATTTTGTATTGGAAAATAGTAACAAAGCAAATTTTTGAATAACAAAGTCCTGCTAAAATGCAGCTACCCAACTCTGGTGTAGTTTAATTCCTGCAATTTGTTCATTATGGTTCTTTTGACTCATGTGATTGTTCCTTTTTGTCTCCGAATAATTTGGTACCGTCCCTGCCTGTTGTAACTTAGTTCTGTACATCATATAAAGGCCTGTTTTGTCTAAAGAATATCCTATGAGGGCAGGATCTCTTGGTGACATGTGCTCTACTGTGGCAGCACTATTCTGTCCAGGAGTACAGCAGAAGTTAACTTAAGAACACTGGCCAAGGTTTTACCTACTTCCCTTTTTCACTGCACTGCACTTAGGAAGATGGTTCAATGAATTACTCCTGCTGCATCTCCTTGCTGAGATCTCATTGCCATGAAGTGCATGTTGTGTCAGAGGAGGGAGAAGAATACTGTGAAAAATCTGCTGCTCAGCCAGGATGTGGATATAAACCACAGAACAATTTCCAAATCAAATTTGGATTTGGGGCTTAGCATAAAATGAGGGCACAAAATAACTACATCCTGTGCAGAAAATCCTAATAGAAAAAGTCAAGATTACAGTAATGCATTCTGTGTGGTCTTCAGTGAGCAGAGAACAACAGAACGGCATGTGGCAGGACTGTCTCACTTGTGTCTTTGCTTCTGCTGCTGTGAAAAGCATTTTCAATATTTGCATAATTTAGAGCATGACATTATGATTTTCAAAGCTTCAAATTGGAGTAAAACATTTACATAATCTAATTAAATCATGTAAATGTTTTATGATAATATTCGAGTAAGTGCGAAACTTGTTCCACAGATGAATCCCTTCTTCGGCCATTGGGGAAACTGAATTTAGGCATGCAGATGTATGTTTCTAGCCCTGCATGCTCTGGGAGGTCAGTAGAGTACTTCTGAATGCTCTGTTCTTAGTATAACCTCCAAAGCCTGCTTTGCAGAGCATCATCCTTCCAAGAAGCTGGAAGGTAAGCTGGGACCGGAGGGAAAGGCAGAGCAGATTTAAAAGGCTGCTTGCAGCCTCTTATAATTTGAACGAAAGCGATGCTACTGCAGTATGTAATAAATTGCTTCCATTTCAGTGAATATTAAAATAATCCCATGGTGACCCTCCTAGCAGCAGCCCTGCCACATTTGGTATCAGATCTCAGAAAGCATGCATCGTACTCGGATGGGTAGCTACCAGGGGAAGCCCCACAAATCCTCCTGGTGACTGTTGGGTTTGTTTTTGCCTCTGGCTGCACTAACTGACACAATACTGAAAGCACTTGGCCAGCATCCATGATGAGAGATGCTGTCTTGTAGTGAGATTATTTAAATAATATTTTTTATCAGCACACTCTCACTAAGCTGTCTTCCGCAGTAGTTCTTAGTGAAGCCTGTCTTTGCCAGGGTATACTACTGCAATAAGCAAATGAATTGAATCCTGATTTTCCAAAGTTAGCCAAACTAATCCTAAGCCAGTACTAATGAGATTATTTTAGAAAGTACAGTAGCACTGCTTTGCTAAAATGAATTCATGTAATTAACAAAAAGGTAGGTTCTTCAAGACAAGGTCCCTGTTTGTTCTAAATAAGCTCATTGCCATTGATTTTTATCAGTGCCACACTGATCTGCTCTAACTGGTGACAGAAATGCGTGTGTATACACTGCCTCTGTTCTGTGCTCTCAGTAATTATAATGTTTAGGTTAGGATGTTACCTGTGCCTAGCTATTGAAGCCCGTGTGCTGGTAGAAATACAGGACTGTCTGCAGACACGATGTGGAGCTGGTTTGTGCCTACACCATGACTATGTTGAGCCCAGCACCTCTGATTTTAATCTGAAAATGTGGCTGTTGTAAGGGGAGCCTGAATCTAACATAGTGTAAAATCTGGGGATTCTGTTATTTACTGTCAAAGTACATAACAATATCCAAAGGTTGTAAATTAGTTTGGAACTCAGCAGTATGGAAAACTCTGAATATGTGAAAGTCATTGCTAAACTAGCTGACAGAAAGGTGAAATATATCAGTAGTGAATTAAGTCGTCTCTAATTAGACAAAGAAATCTAATTACTTTGCAAATTTTTCATCTAATTTTTAAGGGCGTGAAGCTAGTGTAAGTTTAAAATGGAAGCAGAGATGTTCAGCACATAGTGTTAACTGCCAAGGAGAAAACACCGTGACCTTATTTGCAGCTGCACATGCATCATGTGTAGGAATGCCTGTCATAGCCATAATGATTTAACATCAGGGCAGGCCAATATTTCTTGGTTCTTCCTCCGCAGTGTAGGCAGTTTCCTTTATAGGTGGAATGGGAAGCTGTAGGTGTTTCTGGTGAAAAATGGTAATGCTAGAGAGGTGCCCTTTACTACAAATCCAGCAACTATTTGCTTTAGTTCACCTCCCCAAAAAAGAATTTGCAAAGTCACAATCTGGGGAATGAAGTTACAGGTGAAGTTCAAGTTTCGCCGTGCTTAGACTCTGTTTATTTGATTACTCAGCTGTTGATTATACAATGTAAAAACATAGTAGGTCACACTGGGGATATTTAAAGCTGCTGAATTTTATTTTAACATGCCAGGACTATTTCATTGCAGGAAAGAATCTTTTTAGTTTAAAATCTGCAAGATTTTGGGCATAGTAGATATTTTACACTTGGACATGAAAACTCACAGAGCTGTTAACTCCAAACATGAAGACATTTTCCTTAGAACAGCTTTTCATACTTAAGACATTTTGTAAGATTACAAGTATTAAATGCCACTAAATATCCCGTATGAATTGCTGTTATTAGTTCCATAATAAAATCCCTTTTAACACTCTATGAACAGGGCTATAATTGAAGCATTTGGGCATTGAATACTTTCTGTGTTCAAAGACTAGAGACTTGGACAATCAAGTGTAAAATATGAAAGGTCTGACAGTGTTCAGATCAACTCTAAAAGGATAATAAATTGATATCAAGAAAATACATGCTAACCCAGCGTCATGGTCCCATCTGATGCCTACTTGGATAGATTCAGTCATTTTGAATTAGTTGCCCAGTTTCTTTTAATTCTCTCTCTTGTTTTCCTCTTAACCTGTTCCATTCCACCACTGCAAATAACATTTAGTTCTCATATGGATATGACCTTGTTGCAAGGGAACAAATTTGGGATTTAATTTAATTTCCTAGCCTTTGTCCTTAATATTTATGCATAATCTTGCAAATGAGACCAGCATTTCCACAGGGGAAGAAGAATTCAGCTGAACCTTACCAAAAAATTGTGTATCCAGCTCTAGTGTCTCTGGCTGCATACCTGCATGTGCTTAAGACCCTGAAGAAGACACATGTAAATAATGCAGGAAAGTTGAATGTCATAGCAATACCTGACAGCCCTCAAAAATTTCTGAAGGAGAACATAAAGAACATTGGGTTGTATTAAGAAGAATTCTGTGATTCTTAAGCTCTGTTTTCTGGCCAATTTTTAACCATCAATATTCCAATATATAAAAAGAACTGACTTGATCACGTTATCTGTATTTGCCTTTGTATTTAACCAGCATAAGAGAGCCTGGTTACAAAGGAAAATCTGTCTTCCTAGGTTCATTCTGTACTTTTTCTGAAGGTTTTGGTGTCTGTTAATGCAACCTTAGTGTGTTCACTACAGCTTTTTAGCAAGTTCACATTTTTCCTGGTCTTTTAAAGTGGTTTTATAAATGCTATAGTTAATGTCACAGCATGCTTAACATGAATGAAACAAGGGGCCATAGTCTAAGTTGCAAAAACCTCAAGTCTAACATGACTCCTCTCTTGTCCTTGATCAAGGATGTTATTCTAGTTGGCTGTAGCTTAAAATAATAACTGTATATTTTTCTTGTGTCTTGGGAACACTCTGGGTCCCATTAATCTTGGTATTCTGAACATAGAATCAGCTTTATCCTCTACAACTACAGTGTCTGTACACATAACTCAATTAATTTTGTTTACATAGTATCTAACTTTAAAAGAGAGAAAGAAGGATCCCTGTTGTAATTATAAGAAACAAAAGGCACAAGATGGTTTAAGTTATTTATTTGAGTAAATTGAAGAGACATCTGTGGATGTGCCTGAAAATCTTTGCCAGGGTCTTGAGGTTCTGTCCAGAAATTCACTTTTTAGGTCATCCTTTTTAGAATTATTGAAACATTGCTTTCTGTTGATACTTATTAATATTAAGGGCACCTGTTGGTCCAGTTTTATGTTAGATAAATGTATAATTAGAAGAAAGTACTTTGACCATTATTGTCCAGATCTTTTAAGTGCCTGAGTCTGCTCAGGACCCAAGATCACAACCACAAGAATGTCCTTACCAAAGCAGTGTCTATTTGGAGATGAAAACAAGCTCTTATGTGCACCACAGCTAGTTGCAGGTCATGGAGCTTTGCCATGTTCTATAGTCACAGTCCCATCAGTTTTTCTTTCTCTCTTGGAGAACACAAAGATCTGAAGTGAACAGAACAGCAGCAGTGCATTATAAGAATAGCACCTCTACACTGAAATTCAGAATTAAGTAGTTTTTGTGGTCAACTCTTGCAAAGTATAGTGAGTTACTGCTCCACTATGTGATAGCATGTGATCTTAAGCATTGGGAAAGGAGTTTAATTGGGGAAAAAAAAAAAAAAAAATTAAAAAACTCCCATACATTCAATGCATCTGGTAATGGAAAAAAAATTAATTTTGTTTAATTTTTAATCAGACAGCCTGAGACAACCACTGAGCACTACTTGACAATTAGAATACTAATGAAGTGCACACTGGGTTAGTCTGTTTTTAAAGGACAGGAAGCAATGCACTCAAAGTTGAGGGATTCTATTTCATTCTGGTCAAGTCTTCACATATTTACCTTCTTACTTTGTAAGAATTCAGGAAATGTTTGCCTTGTTTTCTTCTTTAAAAATCCCACCCGATGGTTAATTATTTTTCAAACACAGAAAGCATAGAAAGTGCTAAGTGGCTTTCCTGTAAAACATTAATCTTCACTGTTTGAGGCACCTTCTTCGATGCCTTAAGTGTTTTCTTTTTGTTTGTTTGTTTTTATTCTTCCTCTAATATATTTGCTTCCGTCTACCATTCTGCAACAGTTTGAAATCTTTGGTTTTCATGCTTTCTATAAATTAGATATTGAAAGTATTTGTCCGTACTGTGCAATTTCACAAAAGATAGTCTGGATGCAGAAGAAATAAATTGCCCATGCCTAAAGTGTTTATTTCTTATAAAATTTATAAGCAGTTATATATAGCAAGGTTGAATATAGTAGACAATGCTTAATGAATTCAAATGAGTTCTGAGACATAAATTAAGTAGCCTAACCATCCATAGTAGCCATGTCATTCTGGCCTCACTGTGAAATGGATATTTCATTGCCCCTGCTATGTCACATTGTCAAGCAGAACCATATAATTATACCCTAGCTGGAATGAAGGATTCGCACTAGCTCACATTAAGCCCCCTCTGCCAGTTCCAACTTTAAAGGTTTGCAGAGGCTGTAGGTGGCTTATCAGGGATAGAATCCCGTTGGTGTCATCCTTTGATGCTGAGATCTGAACTCCAGTGCTTCCCTGTGGCCTTGAGCCAGGGCTCAGCTCTGGGCACTTTTAGTGTTGAGGCAACAACACTGAGCCTGGGGCAGATGTTTGCCAGACTTGATGCATCTTCTCTGTTACAGAAGAGAGTTGAGGAGAGGCCATCAGCCCTAAGAGGAGGGAGACCAGTGTTACCCAAAGTACAGCTATTGGCCTTCAGGCAGGGAGCAGACCAACAAGGGCTTTTGGTTCTATCCTGGACATGTTAGGGATCTTGGTCCTCTTTACAATTAGCTCTTGGTTCTCCTGTCCTTGCCTCACAGCAGGGTCTCTCAGTAACCAGCACCTCAGGACTGGGAGGCAAAACTTAGCTCACTGCTGAGCTCTGCAGATCCCTGTTTTATCTCATTCCTTGCTGGTTACTCTCTGCCCTGCCTTTGCAGTATCTGTTCCCTTTCTAGCTGATTCTACTCCAGATCTGAAAGTTGCCGTGGGAGGCAGAGACAAGTCTACAGTAGGGAATACCATTTCCCAATCTGTTTCATCCCACTAGGGATGGAAATACATTTAACGTGGGACATGTTAGCTTCTTTCATGAGTTGCTCAATGACGGTTGAAGAAGAGGGATGCCTGAAATTCTAATTACATGACTAAATGTTTGTTGCAATGCTTAGAAAAGAAATTGAAACCCAAATCATCCAGGCCCAAGTGGGATATACCAAGCCAACAGCTGGTGATGTGTTAGGAAAGGTTTACGCACCAGTTGTGAATTTGCTTATGAGACAATGCATAGGGAAGTTCTAAGCAGCCGTTTTTTAAGTTGAATTTTTTTTCTTTTTGACATTGTATCAATATTGTCTCTACTTCAGAAAAAGAACATGTGGGGAAGTTCTGTTCCCTATCATCATTCTCATATTTTTTACATAGTACTGTACTGAACTAAAAAATTCTAGTAAATGAAAGGAAGATTCAACCCCCCCCCCCCAGGTTCTCTGTGAAACATAAAATTTAGAGCATTCAAAACTGAATGAAAGAGTTGAAATCAAACCTCAAAACTAGATCTCTTAAAAAAACGTGGGTCAATTTGTATCATACCAGTATGTAAAAACAATCTAGCTTAAATTTTTCTGTATTTTTTGCCATTTTAAAAATACAACGTTTATATAAGGAATATATATATATTTTTGATGCATTTCTGATGTCAAAGAGTTAATTTGTTAGGACTTCTCCTTGCATAAATCCTAGTTCTTAAGGCTATAATTGGCTTTACTGTTTCTTTGAAATGCACAAAATAGTCTGTTATTGTGGACTGGGAGAATTAGTAGGGAGTACTTTTACTGTAGATAGTGGTTTTATATTTAAAGAGAAGATGCATTTTTAACTGTTGGTTTGATGTGGAATCCAGGCTGTGTGGTAAAACACACACGTATCAGTGAAACCCTTTTTCTTGGGGTGGCCATAAAAGCTTTCTTTCTTTGATTAGATAAATAATGTTACCACTGTTTTTTTCATATTCTTTAATTTTTTTCCCCAGATGGCATCAGGAATAGGAGATTGTCTGAGCAGTTACTCTACGGTAACTATTATTGTGCAGCTAGGTAGCTGTAGTTATATGTACTAAACGATTTTTGTATATACTAAACAATTAAAAGAAAAAAGAAACAGTTAATGGAGGAGAGACAGAATATGTTACCATCTTTTGGAATACAGAAGCCCTTGGCCATATGTTGGAAATAAAGCTCTACCTCACTTAAACTGCCAGCACAGGTAAATTAAGACCACTGTGCTCAAAGAAATATTTAATATCTAAGACAAAGTATGAAACTAAAATGTGTAAATTAAGAACCTTTTTTAGATCTTGCTGGGATGTGAATAATCACATGATGAAGATGGAGTGTAAAGGGTACAAAAAAAATTCTGAGAAAAATCTGCAGCCACCTAGCAGGTATGGCAGTCCAAGGATGACTGTTGAGGTTTTAGTGGTAAATTGGGGCCAGATGAGTAAGAAGCCATGCATCTTAATAAAAGATTATACACAGAAACTCACTGGAATAAGTTCTTCATATTCAGTTCATTGTCTGGAAGTTTTGGTCCTCTGAAAGTCATTATGTGTGATCTGTTACATGGTAAAGGTGGAACCAGTGTGGAAGAGGTGTGTCAGGTTGGAGAGGACTTTCTCATGCAATATTCCAGCTCATTCCTCTATGAGGTGTCACCTCTTTCTGGGTATGGACAGGGAATGAGAGCTGCTTTTTTTGGAATCAGCTGAGCAGTTGGGCTTTGCCTTTGTATCAGGAAGTGGCTCCTGCTAATGTTGAAAGCACAACTATTTTATTTGCCAGAGATGGTGAAAGAATAACACTGGCAGTAAAGATCACATCATGTGGTGTGTTGGCACGTGCTGCTTTCCTGAGAGGCACAGAGCCCCCACCTCTTAGAGAGCACTCAGGCTTCAGAGCTTGCTTGTTTGCCAATATGTGATTCTCAGTAGTAAATGAGTGGACACTGAATTTAGATTAGAAACTGTGGGGGCTGAGAATGATCTCCCTGGCTGCTAGTAGTCTGAGCAGGCTTCATTTGATTTCTTTAGTGAAGTTGTAATAATGTATTGAAGTGCTGTTCTGGGCAAAGCAAACCAAAATAACATTTCCTTGTTTAGTTAAGACTGAAGCTAAGACTGTCTTCAGATAGATAATAGAGACTTATCCTCTTTTCCTTCCCAACCTCTGCTGTCTTGGCCATCAAAGTTAGAGTGAAAACAATTGCACATTTATTACTACTCTGACCACTGTGCTTCTCTATGTGGATTTGTACTACTCTGTTATTGTAATCTATTTTTCAACCTTGCTTCACTGTATGTATGTCAAAGCTACCTGGAATGTCTGACAGTGCAGGAGAAGCAAAAGGTCTTGTGCTTTACGGGCGACATTTTGTATGGCTTCTGTATAGTGAGTACTTACTTAAGTGAGGTATCTTAAACCAGCAGCATTATTATTCTCATTACTACTATTATGATTATATTATTATAAATGTTTTGCGATTAATGAAAAAAATTTAGGTTCTGTTCTAAATCACCATAAATCAGTCTTGTTGCCAAGAAGAGTTAATTGAAGCATCAGTTTTAAACAGGAAAGCAAGGCACTGGTTGCCATTCACAATTCTTCGTTACTATATTCAGAGCTCTTTAGCAGGCAGTACATTTTGCTAAAGACTACAGCTTTTGCTAGGAAGATACGTATCTGAACTGCTCATCAAAAGATACTGGGGAGCAGAATGAAGCCCCCATAATGCAGGGGGAAATGGTCAGTGACCTGCTACATCAGTTTGATACTCAAAAGACTATGGGGCTGGATGGGATCCAGCCATGGGATACTGAGGGAAGTGCAGAAGTGCTCACTGAGCCACTTACCATCATTTATCATCAGCCCTGGTTAGCTGGAGAGGTCCCAGGTGCCTGGAAGGTAGAAAATGTGATGCCCAGCTACAAGAAGGCAGAAGGAGGATCTGGGGAATTACAGGCCTGTGAGACTGAACTTGTCTATCCTAAAGGTCTTCTTCCACCCTTAATAATTTTATGATTCTATAAACCCATTATCTGTTGTTAAAATCATGTAGGCATGTGGAGAGACAAATTGTGGGGAGACAAATAGAGATACTACTAAAGGGAATCTTACCCTTGATATATTACAGCTGTGTTTATTATCCAAGAGCAGGAACACGCTTTCCCTCCCAGCTATGGGTGTGATAAAGAGTGAGTTTATCGAGTCAAGGGTGAGTTAGAGTTGGAGTCTGCCGGCCGCTGTGAAGAGGAAGGGACAATGTCATGGTTTGGAAAGACAGGTGTCTACCAGGGAAAGCTGGAGCTTCCTTTGGAATGGAGAATGTAAATCCTCTCCCTCCAAATTATTATTATTTTGCAATTAAGGGGTCTTTCAGGCAAAGAGATGGGAATAGGAATAACAGTTCTTTACTAGGAATATTAAAAAATACAAATGTAGTAGTACAAAAAAAACCCCAAGCAAACAAAAACAACAAAAAATCCTAGAAACGCTGGCAGAGTCAGAATACAGCCTGACAACCTGTTGATCAAGGTGTTGGGAGCAGTCCAAAATAAATTCTCCTGGAGTGACAGATGTGGTTTTGTTAGAGTAGAGAGGATCCTGTAGAAGGGTCCAGTAGTGACAAGATGGGTTGGGTCTTACTCTGCGAATCCAGTGAGAAACAGGCTGCTCTGCTGTTCGGAATCTCAGCTTTTATCCAGGTAGGAATGCTTGGCTCCTCCCACTGGGTGGGGCATCTCAAAATGGGATGAGGTAATGTTTTCAGTCATGTGGTGAGCCTTAATGGCCCATTAACAGAAGATATCCCCCGGGAGGGAGGATGAGTCCTGGAAGAGATAAGGAACATTGCTCCTCCTGGTTTTAACAGCTGGACCATTAACAGAAGGTACCTGCCCCTTCCCCTCTGGAGTTACGAGGCATGAGTTATACATGAGATAAACACCTCCCCAACTGGTTTCAACAGATGGAACATAGAATACACACTTTTGGTTACATATTGCAACCCAAGACAGACAAAAAGGAAAGATGCTCTATAAGGGACAGCAGAGTCCCAGGTCAGTCGGGTGGAGTTGGGCACACTTCCCTCACCAGTGTGAGAAGAAGAGCTGAAACATTGAGTCTACAGACTAGCTGCCAGCATAGATGGACAGACCCTGAGAGCTATGTGGAGCTGCCCATGGGATTGCAACAGAGAAAAGGTATGAAGGACTTCTAGATAAAAAGGTGCTGATGCTTCAGGCCTTCTGGAGTTTTTACTTTGAATGCAGTGTCTGCCTCGACTTTCACATAGGCATCTTTTGCTTAGAAAAAATTTTGTGTTATTTAAAAGAACAAGCTTAAATGAATCATATCCATGCACAAAAGTAAAGGTTTCTCTGGAAGTCTGAAGCAGACTTTGACTGGAATATGAGTGATTTTATCCAAGAGAAAATGAACAAAATGAGAGGGAGATTTTTTTATATCCCAGGTCTCTCTAATACCCACTTTCAGGCATCATTCAGCTTATTTTCTAAACTGAATAAACAAACTTGTTCTACTAACCAGAGCAGCACAATACACTCAAAAACTCATTCAAATGGATCTAGGTAAGAAAAGGAAAGAAATTATCACTGGACATAAATATGATGTAAATAATATAAACATAAGCATAATATCACGTTCTAATCACATCTCTAATGTGATCTTGAGTAAAGTTACAGACAGTAGTTTGAACACTGAACCAATATTCTTTGGATGTTTTGTTGGTCTGAGTTACTTGGCTTAGTCCACAGATTTTGGTTTTAACATGCAGATTAGCAGACTGTTCTAGGAGAATGATGAATGTGTAAATAGCTGACATCTCTTAGATGTCTCTGTCCTGTGCAAATAAGGATTTCTGGCTAGACATAAAAGATCAGATTAGGAAACTCAAAAGATCCACCTCTTTTTGAGAGAAGATCCATCAAGCTGTTGGAAAATCAGGGAAGGTAATTCTTTATTGTTTGGAAAAATGAGCCACATTCTTTCATTGGGTAGAGTGAAACTGCAAGTTTTGGGCAAGTTGAGCATGGTTTCAGTGCAATCAAGTCTTGCATCCACAGACAGATGCACAGAAATGTAGCCACTGTTTCCAGTGGTTGAGGCCACTGTGTTAATAGGTACCAAACACAGGCAAGCACGATCTGTTTCCAGGAAAAGAAGTGCAGTAATTGAAAGCAATTAAGAGAGCATACACTGAATACAAAATAAGTTGAATAGTTAGACTCCTTCTGCTGTTAGATCAGTTTAATATTGCTGTGAGACCTGGAGAGAGCATATTCAGCCTAGTAAAATTCTCCTTGAGTGCTTAGGAGTTAGAGCTACATCACTTGACATCTGTAGTTTGCTTCTTCCTTCTGACCCTAAACACAACCAGGAGTAAATATGGGGAAATTTGGAAGCTTGCTTCTTTCCTGTTACCCCAGTGTAGATAAATAGTAGTTTTCCCTCATGGCCCTGTTTTTCACCAGACATAGGATGAGTGAGGAGCTGAGGCTACTTCTGTCCTGTGATCAGAATCCAGTAAACTAACTGAACTTAAAGAAACCCATTCCTTGGTCTCAGAGAAGACCTCACTTAAGTGCAGTGTTAGCGATTTCAATTAACAGCATTTAAGTAAAAAATAGATTCGGATAGGAGATAGGGATTTAAAAGAAAATCTTGAGTTCTATAAACAAGCATGCTTAATAAAAAAATCATGCATAAAAGCTGTAGAGCTATATTTTTGGAATTACTCAACGCTTTGGACTACACCTCGATCAAAAAGTCTTCAAACAGCACCATTTGTAGACTTGATCCTCTTGTTTGTTATGGCTTTAGGTTTACACTTTAGCTCACTAGGTTTGGGGTTTTTTTCCCATTTTCAATTGTGCCAGATTTATATAACTATGGGAAAGAGATGGACTTTTTCTAATGTATATTATTATTTCACTACCATTCTGGTAGTAGTTATTTGTCAATTTTACTCTGAAAAAATGACTAGGAGAAATAGTTTCCAGGTTATTTATTAACTGTTTATAAACCACTCTATAATTACATATCTATGCGACTCATAACATATCCATATCAAAGACTGATTTCCAGATTACTGTCTAAGGATAATTTGCAGTATGAAGACATAGCCTACTGGATGAGGTTTTTGATTTGGTTGGTTGGGGTTTGGTTTGGTTTTTTAAGTTTGGTTATTCAGTGGAGTGAATGACAGAATGGGTGATGTTGGAAGGGACCACAGTGGTTCATCTGTCCAACCTCCCTGTTTGAGCAGGGTCATCCTAGAGCACATGGCATAAGATTGCAACCAGATGGTTCTTGAATTTTTCCAGTGAGGGAGGAGCTCCACAACCTCTCTGCACAATCTGTTCCAGTGCTCAGCCACCCAGAGTAAAGAATTTCTTCATTGTATTCAGGTGAAACTTCCTGTACATAAGTTTCTGCCCCTTGCCTCTTGTCCTACGGCTTGACACCACACATAGCTCCATCCTCCTGAGACCCTCCCTACAGTGAAACTGTATCTGAATATGTTTCAGGATTCTCATAGCATTCACTGAAGCCAACTGTTACTGTGAATGAAAAGCTTTTTGTGACCAAAGGCTTGTTATAACCTCTTCTCTATTTAAATAAGTTGAATAAGTGATTTCATAATGGTGACTTTGACAAGAGATTATATAGCTTTGCCTTTGACAAGAGATTTTATAATAATAATAATAATAATTTCATATATGACTTAGGCTATGGGGAAAAAATCCAGTTTTCTTCTTTTTAAAACCAAAATAGAGAATTATCTGAGAAAATTCAGTTGTCATCAGCAAAACACTTAGTGTCTAGTGAGATGGTTTTCAGAAGGAGGCTTGCGACTCAGACCATTTATGGGAGGGAAAACCAGTATGAGAATAAATGTGTGTTTGTGACAGGGCATGTTCTAGTCTGATACATTATAAGCAACATAAGCAATTATAAGCAGTAGCAATTATTTTACCTTAGGATTCTTCTGCTCTTCAGCAGATGCTTTTGGTGGTGGATGAATAATTGAGCGTAATTGTTTTGAGAATCTCCGTCTGGAGACTTCACCTGTCATGTCTTCTCTGTAATTCATTTTCCATCTTCCTTTCTATTATTATCTTGCATTATTTTGAACTGCCATGGTATTGCTTGCTTGTGATGTGTGGCATGGGTGCCACACTGCAGAATGGTGTACTGAACTTCAACATAAATATATGTATACCACAAATTTAATTGGATGTATATTAAAAATTTTCTGTAACAGAAGTCTTGAAGCTTAACAAGGAATGGTGTTGTAGCTCCCTGATATTTGGAAATTATTTCACAATAGCTTTAATGAAGTAAGGAAGCTTTGCTGGAGCATCTCATCATTGCCTCCAAATTCCTTTGGCTTTGATACATTCCCAGGATTGAAGTTAGCAGTTTTTCTATTGAGTCTGTTCAGTTCTTATTTTGTGTTTTCACTTGTAAAGTGAATAAAGCACCTATGTATTTATAAGCTACACTACCATGGCCTTCAGCAAACACTGCAATTGATTAATACATTGGTCAGAGCAGGTTTATCTGATTCCATCAGCATCCAGAGGTTATGAACCTTAGCTTATTAGGGCTGTATTAGTGTTGTGATTAATGATTTAACACTTCTTCCTTCCCATTTTGCTCTGGGGGTTGACTTCTATAGCAACAGGTCATCATCAGGGAAAATTCTGGGGTAAAGTCTATTAATGATCCCATTTTACGGCTGGAAACTTTGAATCATGTTGGAGATTCACACTTAGCAGTTAGAACAAAAGACTTACTAGAAGACTTATTATTAGAAAGGGAAAAATGGATAGGGGATACATTTGATTCTGCTAAAAGATCATAACTAAAATGTATCTCCTTGTTTGTTTATTTTTTAGGATACTAAAAAATAAACAAACTACTTTTGCATCAAAATTTTTTTTCTCATATTTGGGACTACCACATCCATAAACTCATTTAAGACAAGAAATGTTGCATCAGTGTCTGTTGTACAAGAAATTGTGTTTATACAAAGGAAATTTAAATATTTGATAGGATGTCCTTATAAGAGAGGAGATAGTCGTTTGTTGTTTTGGAAAACTGCCTTGGAGGAGACTTGGAGAAGCCATCCTTGTGCCCCAGGCAGAATCAGATTGTCAGTTCTATTGTAGATCATCAGTGATGGAAAACGTATAGCTGCCCTTGACAATCTATTCCAGTATTTCATTATTAGTCTCAATTGAGTGATTTTCCTAAAATCTATGCTGGATCTTTCTGGTTGGTATTTGAGCCCAGTACTGCTTGTTCCGTCCATCACTGGTATGGAGAACAGATTCTTTTCTTATTTTTTCTGTTTGTGCCTTAGGTTTTCTACTTCTGATAGTTCTTGTTGATCTTCTTTTGAACATCTCCTGTTTGTGCATTTCCTTAAATATCTAAAATCATTGTGCAGTGATATGATTGTGATTCAGAGATAAGAAATAGCCCCCAGGTGTCATCCCCCCTTTTAGTTAGTAACAGAACTTTTACTAACTAACTTATTTTTATCTCATCTTGAGTAAGCAGTGTTTCTTCAGCTTGTTAAAACTTGTTTGAATCTTTTACCAGTCTTCCAACATACTTGCAATCCCTGTTATTTTCAGGAATGTTTTCTTCTGTCTGTCATCTAGATTGTTAAGAGAAATGCTGAAAAAAGACTAGACCCTGGACAGACCCTCTGAAGCACCATACAATGCATCTTTCTCTTTGTCAGTGAAACACTGGTCCTTAGATAACATGGATACAGTTATCTAATTTCTGTTTCCAGATTTCCTTGTGACTTACTGAAGTCAAGATGAATGACAATCACTCCTCTTCCAAAAAGGCCTTTTAGCCTCAACACAGGAAGAAACTGCATTGTTTTTTTCAGTTCATTCTTAACAAATTCATATTGATTGCCACTTGTGTCTGTGTTATCATATAGCTGCACCCAATTACTTCATCCAGAAATGTTCTTGAATAGGAGGTTCAGTTTGACTTGTCTGTGGTTTCTCATCTCCTCTTCCCCACTGTTGTAAGCACAGACGTGAGACATCACAGAGCTGCTATCTGTCCTCATGTCAGTTCAACTATTTTAAATATATCTTCACTGATACTTGTCAGGCCAATTAAATATGAAAAATGTAATTAATAATCTGTGTTCTCATTTGAGCTCTGACTGTTGTTGCTGTTAATTCAGCTTGGCACCAATACATCTTGTTCATATAGACTAATGTAAGACTAAGCTCCCTGGCTTTCTTTCCATTCTCTCTGAACCTTTGGCTAATGTAGTCTTTCTAGTTGTAGAAGCTGATTTATTTGTTCACAGCTTACTGCCCTTTGTGTTTAATAACTTGCATAATTCTTATGGTTGCTAGAAGTTGGAATTATATGGAAATTTCTGGAGAAGGATATTGGTCCTTTCCTAAGAGCATGCTTAGGAGGGACATGTTTCTGGCAGATAGACTGTGGCATCTTGGTTTTGAAACGGGTCAAATGAGGAGAGAGAAGCTTGAAAGACAGGCAGGTGATAAGGCACAGGGGTCAGAAGGAGGCTGGAGTATTCATACACCTAGGAAGGGCAAAGTAGCTGCTGGATTAAAACAAGACTGAAGAGGAAAAAAGTAAAGATGTGGTAGGGAGAAAGGAAGTTAATTTTCAAAGCTTTTTTGTATCTATCTTATTTGACCATTCTAAGACTTTCCTCTTAAAAAAAAAGGAAATATACTGTTCTACTTCATGTTTAGATATTGCAAGTTCTTTGGTGCTTTGGAGCACTCAGTTTAAGGGCAGACTATTGGCATATTTGCTTCAGAAGTTTGCCTGACCTGATCTCTGCTCAGCTGGGATCATAGGGTTCCTTTGTTTCTTATTGTCATGTTCTGTGTCTTGACCTCTTTGCTTGTGCTCCAGCTGTTTGTGCCATTCTTTTATGCTCTTCTTTAGTGATCTGACCTAGTTGGTAAGCCCCTTTCCTGTGTTTGAGGTCAATGAGGAAGTTGTGATTTAGCAAGGCTAATCTCTTACAATGCTTCTGTCCTTTTACATGGAAATGGGCAGAATTTTTGTACTCAGTTATTAGTTCTCTCTCATGCTGTCAACTCTATTTTACTTTTTTTTGTGCATTGAGAATGGCATTAATGCCTGATTTCAAGAATGAAAGGTCAGATATGTACATAGGGTTCAGTCCCAACTTTCTGTAGGATAGAGTACTTGCTCTTAAACTCATGGCTTCTGGTTGTAACACTGACTGGCTTTCACATAATAGTAGCAACCAGCTTCTTCCCTGTGAGTTGCTGGGTTAATCTTTACGGTTGGGTGCTGTTCTGTATAGCTGTTCAAGTGATTTGTTCTAGTGACTTTTGTGTCCTTTGGCATCCTCTGACTTATTTTTCAGCTCTCCTTCTTGCTTTACACCAACAGAATCTCCTTCCCAGCCTTTACTGGAGCACAAATGTAGATGCCTCTTCTTTCAAGTACAGCTCAGAACTATGGGCTTGATATTGATATTCCTACCTCAGCATGGCTCACAGCTGCAGGTAGACACAGAACAAACAGAGGGCTAGGGTGGTCACTGCTCCTCTGTGTATTATAACATTTAATAACTTCTCCTTATATCCCCTTTAGGTATTCTTCCATTTATTGCTCAAACACATCACAGTATGGAAGCTATTAATAAGTTAGTGTAAGTTGCAAACTGATGAATTTCCCATTTTCTTCTCCTCCAAACACATAGTGAGGTATTACTGAACACTACCTATGTGCATTTTCAAGAAGAATGTGGGAAAGAAGATCTGACTGTATCAGAAGGACATAGAAGACTTTTACTTAAAAATATGTATAATTAGACTATTATATTCTAAATGTTCATATATGATCTTGGAGAAAAACTTCCAAGCATAAAAGAACATATTTAGACCTACAGCTGGATTATGTGATAGGAAACTTTACCTTAATTACTACAAGACACTCCAACTACACTTAAAGGGCTTTTATGGTGCAAACTCTTTTCTTTTTGAAAATACTTTGGCTTCACTGTTGTTGTGATGAATATTATTTGATAAATTACCAGGAATTTAGAGAGTACTCTAGGTAATCTGAAGCAAATTTAGGAAAATAAGATAAAATAGTCTACTGCTATGATTTAATTTCTTGTAATGTATTTATTTTAGTAATGTAACTCATTGCAGGAGGATATTGAAACAGGGGTCAGAAGTGTATTACTTTTTTGTAGGAATACTGGGAATATTTGCACTGGATAAATTCTTTTTCTAATGTAAAAAGAAGACACAAAGAACTAAAAAATATCTTTATAAGGTATAGATTTCATATTTTGTTCTCTGAATGACTGATACTAGGTCATGTCCAGAACAAAATATTTAATTAGATGCACATCATTTGTTGTCTGGAATGACAGTCTGTATATTTTGTTTGATATTTCCATGAATGTGTAGAGGAACCAGAAATTACAAGTTTTGTCCAAATGTAAAATTTTGCACATTTTTTTTTTCTGGCTGCTCTTTTTCCTTTTATAAAATATAGCAGTTCATATGAAATCCAAAGAAGGAAATTAACAGAGGTGAACAGCAGTCAGAAAAGTTGAATGTTTTCCTGGTAAAATTTTATGTGGCCATGAAAATGATGGATTTACTTATTTTTTTTTCAGTGTAGTAACAGTACTAATTGTAGTTTGCCATCAGTGTTAAGCTAGGATTTTGAATTTAGCCTGTGGCAGTATAACAAGAATTTATGCCAACTTGCAGAGCTGTGCAGCTGATGAAAATCTCCTGTCTAAGAAGAGTCTTTAAAATGTGTGAATGCAGAACTCCAGCTCTGTTGATCTTTTAAAAACGTTGGAGCAGTTTCTACTCTGATGTGTGCCAGTATAAACCTCAAGTTATTTCAGTGATGACTGTTAGTTTTTATCAATGCACTTGAAATAGTGTTTTTTTTTTTTCATTTAAATGGGCCTGGATTTGTGGGCAGGGAGGGGCTAAGAAAGTTAAAATGTCCTTACTGCATCAGGCAGCCTGGCATACTGCTTTTACCTTGGGGCTAGATCTGTCCCTGTGTGGCAGTAACCCGTCTAGCAAGACTATAGTAAAGCAGATGCTATAACACCACCAAAACAAGAGGGTCTTCATTTATGCTGGTAGATGCAGAGATCTGTGCAACACCTACACTGCCTTTGTTGTTTTTTTAAAAGCACAAAAGTAAATTAAGAAACAAAACCAACTAATTTGTTTTTTCGTGAAGCTTCAACCTATAATTTGCTTGGGAACATTTTCAAAGTCCATTCTAAGCCACTGTAATTCAGTTTTCCATTAAATTGTTGAGATAAAACAGTTTAGTGTTAGTATAATTGATAAACATAATGCATCTAGCATATCTCTGATGTAATTCTTCTGAGGAAAACTGAAATTAAGTAAAACAAGAACTAATCGTCTAAGGAGATATTAAAGGTGCACTTGGGGTTGCCTCTCTTAGTATCTTTGGTGAATTTAACCCTGAAAATAATTTTCAGGGCAGACAACAAAGATGTGCATGTTGTAGCTCTGAATAGTTTGGCTTTGTAATGTTCTCACAGTTACAAGTTAAATGCACTCACTTGAAAAGTTAAACCCACAGCACCCAGGTTTCTTCCTTCTACCTCTAAATAATGACTAGTTGTAGCTCTTGGGTGAGGCTTATGTTTCTCTGCCATCTTCAGAGCTGTGTAAAGGAGAAGGATGGAGACCCTATTCCAATGAGTAGTTACTGGTTCCTTCCTGGCCTGTGACTTACGGCATTTCTGTCACTGAGTTTGGTCTGTCCAGAAGCCAGACTTCTGGACTGAAGTAGTTTTCTCTTTCTTCTGTAGTCATTGGAGAGGAAGGGCCAGCTGGACAGAGCAATTCATCCCATCTATCTTAGGATGTTGATGAATTGCCGTGTGAAAGTACTTATTTGCAGAGGTAATTTAGGCAATGATCTCAGCCTATTAAAAAAGGATGAAAATATTCTAACTTGTAATGGGAAGCTGTTGGTAATCAAGGAATAGTCCCACCTGCCTATATGCATTGTTGCCAGTATTGCTATGCCCATTTCTCACAAATTCTTTTAAATGGCACCTGACTCTAGATCAAAGCAGCACTTTGATAAGACTAAAGTATTGTAACTAGAACTACTTTCCTGTTAGGAGGCCTCAGTCTTTGGTACCTGTTATTATATGCTCCCCGGGAGGAAGCTCTAGAGGTCATCCAGCTTAACCTGCCCAGAGCAGATCTGACTTTAAAGGTAGATGAGATTGTTTAGGTCCAGTGGTATGTAGAACATCTCTAAAATGAGCCAGAAAAGCTGTCATGTATGGCATGTACAAGTCAGCAATCCCAATCTTCATTTTCTCATCCTTTTTTCTCCCCATCTGCAGTAAATCAGCTTCTTCAGACTTCCCTTTTGGAATTACCATGGGAGCTGATTGCAAACTCTCTAAGCATGTTATTCCAGTAGCCTAGTCGGGTGCTACACCCTTGGGGTATCATATAGCAGTGTTTGAGGAATGCCCTCCAAAGCACGGCCAGCTAAATATGTTTTGCTTTCTTGTGAAATAATGCTTTTTTAAAATTTTATTTTGGATTTAAACAGTTCTGTAAAATGTATAAAGGTGCAGAGTGTAAGTTTTCTCTATTTAGTTTCTGTTTCCAAAGAAGGTTGTTATCTGGGAGGTCAGTGGCAGGCATTTGGATAAAGCCAAAAGCGATACTTCATGTGTCCATTGGATAAGACAGATGGCAAATAACAGAGAACTTATATTTTGAATGTGTTCAGCTTGTGTTATTTTAGTCTTTAAAAAGCAGTGCTTTAGTTTCAGATACTCAGCTAAATCTGGGGATACAAATATGCTTCTACAAAGCTGAGAAAATACACAGAACAATTCTTTTGTCATCTCCAGGTGAAAGTCTCATGGTTTACAGGTATTACTTGTGAGTATGCCAGTAGCATTCCACAGCTTACCTTGCAATTTTGGCGAATTTGGTTCAAGGAGATTTTTTGTATTAACTTCAGTCAATTTCAAACCCAGACATTAGGGTTTTTTGATATTAGGAGAATTCCTGACTTTCATTCTGGTTTTGAGAATGGTTGATTCTCAAGCACTACAGACTCTTCTAAGAGTCCTGAGAACTTCATGTTTCTTAGGATTAATTTTGGAAAGTTGTCTACTGTGATGATTTTTGTCCCCTGGATATTAAGGATATCTGTTCTGCCTCTCTGTGGAACATTATAAATGGCTTTCGTATGACTTTTGTTTCCCACTGAGTTGCAGATGCTTTGGATTTAAGAACAGCCCTGTAGAGATGAAGCTTTCATAAGAATTTTCATTTCTATTAAAGCTTACAATGTTAATATTTTTAGCAAGGCTTTTCAACTTCTGTTACAGAAGGTATGCTTTCCTAAGTAGATGAGGCATGTTACCTCTCTGTGGGAATCCTTCTCATGTCATAGCCAAAAACTGGCAGTTTAAAAATCTTCTATTTGGACTTCATTACTTTCAGCAGAACCTTTCAGTGCAAAACCCCAGATGTTTTAATGCATAAAAAAAAAGGACACTCTGTTGCATACACCTCTCCAAATCAATTATTCGGTAAAATGTTTGTGGTGAAGCAGCAGTTAATGGAAGAGTGGCAGATGTCAGACACAGAAGTGTCCATTTCACTATGGCGCTCCATGGTCTGTTGTGACAGCTAAATGAAGCAGCTCAACAGCTGTCAGCATGTTAATGTTTTGGATCAAATAAACACGCTTGGAAGAACTTCCTTCTGATTTTTAAGACTTAATGACTTTGAAGGCAGCCGTGCTTCTTTGCAGATGAAATTTGAAGTGTTTTGTAAGTGAGGCCAGACGCAAAGAGGAATAACATTGGACGGCAGGCTAGACTAGTGTATTTTGATTTAATTGGGGCTATGTAACTGAACCACAGTGGGGCTTAGAAATTCCTACTCAGTCTAAACATCAGAATTAAATCAAGGTTACAGTGAGGTAGATAGTTTTCTTCCTTTGCTTTACAAACTATGGAGAAACCATAGAGAAATAAGCATGAGGCAAGCTTTTAACTTTTGAAGAGTGTGGGGACAAATCAATCAAAAAAGCTAGACACATATAAACATAAACCTGATATAACATCTGTCCATTTTAGTCAAATACAATGCAGAAGGCTCAAGGATGAATGTATGATCATTTAAATATATTTGGGGTTTTTGTAGTTGGTCAGTGATTGCTTTATAACATAGTCAGCTGATTCTCCATGTAAGCTTCCTTTGTGCCTGAGGGTTTTCTTGATTGCTTTTCTGACCTCAGTTGTTTTGGAATTGCAGTGCCTGATACAGGTGTAATGTATGGACAGATCCTGCTGCATGTAGCTAACCCATTCTTTTTCATTTCAGGACTTGTTTTCAAGTAGCTTATCCATTTCATAGGATCTGAGAGGGCATCTGATATTGTTATTAAAAAATACAGCTGGTGGGATTCTCTTTGCCATGATACTTTTCATTGTTGATTGTCAGACTACGTAGGAGCATATCTTTCAGCACCAAGGCTGCTGAAGAACTATGATGATCTTTTATCTCATTTATATTTATTTATTCTCTTTATCTTGAGTTCTGCTGCTTTTTTCCTCCAAGCATCTGCTTCTGACTGTGGTTGACTGGCTTGTGTAAAAAAAACAAGAAACACACAGAAAACCAAAGTTCTAGATTATTCATCCAGGCTTGAAGGAATGAGAGTGTCTTAAAAACTAGAACGAATCATTTGTGATGGCATCTGAAGTAGCCACAAGGGTGCTACATCTTTAACTGTCTCTATGGATGGCGCAACGATCACTCACTTCCTGACACTCCCTGCCATTCCCAGTATCTGCTGAAGAGTGCAAGCATGAGCAATTGTTGAATATCTTACCTTTCTGCTCTGTCATTTCTTCAGCAAATGAGAGTGGAATTTCAGTGAACTTACCTGAGGAATGCACCAGGGCTATGGAAGATGAGAGAAGGGGTTTGCTTGGGAGCTCTACCAAAAAAATAACTTTTTCTCCATTAACCCTGGGAGCTTTATTACATAGCTTTAATAAAATGAAACCAGCAACAGGTAGATACTAACTCACTCTCCTAATATTTAATTTCTTTTTTTAATGCCAATGTGTGTAAGAGAAACAATTACTAATGATCATTTTAATGATAAATATTAAAAACATTTGTATGAAGTAAGTGAAAGTCCAGTGTAATGCTCTTGAAAAATGAGGGTTGCTGCAACTTAAGCATAGAAATTTTCAGATTTTTGTTGGTTGGGTTTTTCATTTGGTCACTGTTTCAGGAATCTTGTGGTTTAAACTCTGTGGCAGTCACCCCACATGAGGGATCAGAAGGGAGGTCTTAATAGTTATTGCTTTGAGCCCCATGGCAACGGGTCTGGCAGACTTTTTTTATTTCTGCAGGGGAAAGGTCTTTGCATTTCTCTATATTCACTTCTTTTCTTTCTGGAAGTATTGCAGTACTCTCATCAGCTGGCAGACAGGCCACCATGCCTTGCTCAGTGAGCTTCCAGTACAGCTTTCTCTTCTCTTCTGGTTCTCAGGCCAGGGATGCCCCTTCCAGTTCTCACAAGTCTATCCTTTCTTCTTTGGTCTGACCAGGTGGCTGTGGTGTTTTGGTGTGGATTTTATTACATTTTCTTAGCAAGCTTGGACAATCGTAGCTGTACCTGTAATTGTAAAATATGTAGAGAACTAGAACATGTGAAAATCAGATCCTTAATTCATGGTTATGACTGTTAAATTCAGAACTGGTTTTTAGCTGGTTTTGGAAGCAGCTCTGATCACAGTAATTTTTTACTAACTCCCCTTTTATGCCCACCGTCAAATTCTCACATAAGAGCCTTAGCACATAGAAATTATAATTTCCATTTTTGAAACTTCTAAAAATTTACAGCTTTTTTTTTCAACTCAAATAGGGAGCTTTCCCCTAGAAAATATTTTGTTGCCTTTACTTTTCACCCATATGACAAATGAATGAGTTTTAATCACTGTTTTTGTAGGAATTTAGTCTCTTTCAGGTTTTGATTTCTAAGTTGAAACTGGGTAAATAAAATAAGTGCAATCTCCATGTCAGTAGAAGGCAAGGAGAGTTATAAAGCATGATCCTACATGTAGCTTTGCAACAATAGAATAAAAAATGGAATAATTAACTGTATTTGTATCTAATTACATAAATAATGCATTTCTGTAATTGTCTAGTAAGGGTGTGCTAATGAATAAATTACTTTTAATTGTAGGTTGCTTGATTGTTTCAGAAATATAATTGATTGTAATCAGGAATCAATTAAATGCTGGTAGTAATTATATTTATCAAATTTAATATATTATTACAGTGTAGAAACATTTTCAAGAAAAGTAGTATTAAAGGACTATATTGGTGTTATGTGTTCATACCATTAGGTTGATGGGGTGGTGCTTGCTATAACAGTGCACAACAAAAAAGAAACGTTTATTTTCTTCTCATCTTTGTTTCTGATCCCATCTGATCTGTGAGGATAAACAATGGTTTAGACTTGCTCAGTATTCATGACTCTTAGCTGGCTGAGTGAAGTGGGCTTTTATAGAAAGTAAGTGCCCCCATGTGAGACTCCTTCAGAGGTGTGGTGCTTTGCAGTCCTGACCAGATGAGAGCAGTGCTCTGCACAGCAGGGTGGTGATGCCAGGGAATCCAGACCTGCCTGCCTCCTCCAGATGCCCTCGCCAGCAGGCAGCCCTAGATACGCCTTCTCTTTTGGACTATTTTTGTCCTGTGGAACTGTTAGCTCTTACTTCCAACTAGATTATTACTCTTTTTGTAAATAAAACTTTATCTAGTGGTTTCAGTGTGAAGATCTTTATGTACATTATGTGCACAGAAAAAACATTAGGTCTGCCTTCCCATGGCTCTGCTGGCTTTACAAATATGAAAGACAAACAATTAAATGAAGTCAATATGACTCTAAATGGATAGTGACCCGACCAGGTAAATGGAGAGGGTTCTGTTTTAAAATAGACCTCATTTTGCTGTCATATGCAGATGCTTTGTTAATGCTGAACCATTTTTGGCCTTTGTAGAAAGGGACAATTTTGAGGCCCAATACTCTGTGGATGGGAGAGTGGATTGTCCATTAGCTGCATAAAGTACAGAACATATGTGCAATTGAAGTTTCCATGGGTTTACAGGTCCTAATCAACAAACTTGATCAGACTGTGTGCCATGGAAAAACTGAAATCTGTACTGAGTAGGTAAAGCACAGAGCTCCCTTTGAAGGGAAGCTGTCTAAGGACCAGTGATCTACTACTGCAGTTCCGGGAGAAGCCTCATTTCTTTGACAAGTGTGCAAAACACTAAGATAGTAAATATAGAGAGTGCCATCTACTGACCTGTAAGGGAGAAAATATATATATATATATGCAGCATTGTCCAGAGTCAATAAAATTGTTGATGTTATGCTCTAAATGGCTTCCTGACTGTAGATGCCTGATTCTAGTTTGGGCTCGACTTTCGCCTTTAGCATCATAAAGGGATCAGTCAAGCTGCCAGATGTATTTAATGTATTTCTAAACACTTGTCCTCGTAACCAAAACCCCAAGACTGATGTGCATAATTTTAGTGGGGAGGAGGGTTGTGGGGTTTTTTTAAGCTATTGTTTTTAAATCAATTTGAGAAGTACCTAAACTGGGTATTTTCTGAAGTTTTTAGCTCTGGCATCACAGGAAATGTGATGGAATCTGTATCTTGTCCTTGGATCTTTTGCTGAATGAGCTGTGGAGTAGCTGCAGAAGTAGAAGCTGGGTCACCTCCCCCCGTTTTTTTTTTTCCCTCAGAAAATTTAATGTTGAGTTTTCATTTTACTACAGAAAAGTGCTCTATCAGGTAATATCTGATTATCACTATAAATAGCTCTGTAGTTCAACAAAGAGGAATTGTCAGAATTACTTGCTTTCCTGCCTGTGAGGCCTTTTATTTTAGTAGTGAGTTTTTGTACATGAGGATGAAGAGAGTATTTGACCTTTTTGTGTGGGTTTTTTTTTTTTTTTTTTTTTTGTTCTAGCACTGTTTTCTGAACATAAAAGGGTGGGGGGGCATGGAAGGTGTGGAAAAGAGTACAGAAAAGGGAATTTAGGACTTCCCTTCACCCAAAGAACTGAGCCTACTGCTTAGAAAAGGTTAAAAAACAGAAACTTAAAAAGACAAATGTTAGGAAATACTAATCTGTGAATGAAAAGCAAAACAAAACCCCTTATTATTTCACTGTATAAATCTGCAATGTATCATATCTGAAATGCTGGACTCAGTTTTGGTCTCTGTGCTTCAGCAGAGATGTTACATAAACTAGAGAAGAGTAATAGAGATGATCAAGAGTTAAGGAGATGCTGCTGTGCTCAACAGGGTCCAACAAAAAAAACATGGAAGGGAGGAAATGATTGCTGTCCACTACTCACACTTGAAGAATTGAGAGGCAACTAAATTTAGAAATTTGTGTTACTGTGCACAGAAGAAATTGTGTAACTTGGTAATCTGTTATGGTCTGAGAGGCAAAATAATGGAATTAATGAAGAATTCATGAAGAGTACTTTGGCTGTTAAAAGTTGTCACAGTTGCAACCTTTGGCTTAGAAAGTCCTTTCCCTTCTAACTTGGGGCAATCAAGACTATATGGCCAGGAAAGATCACTTGATTCTCATCCCATTTCTTATATTCTCCTCTAATTATGTCCTAGTGAACATAGCAGGAAATAAACTATGAAACCAAGTGGATTTTTATTCTAACCCAAAGCAGCAGGAGCCAGAAGACTTTGCCTCCTACTCTCTGCCTGCAGAGTCATGCCCTGTTTTCTGACTGCTCTGAGGCCCAAAGAGATGAATAACTTTTGCACAAGTACCACTGGGTGTCATTTGGGATGACTGGTAGGTTCTGCTCAGGGTATCCTTCAGGGAGGGAGGTGTGCCCAGAGCCAGGTTCCCAACTCTACTTTGTAACACAGATGCCTAAAATACCTTGGGACAATCTTTCAAACTCCAAAGGCACTTACTGGTTCTATCCCTTCATTACAAACCAAAGACAAAATTCTTCAGTTCATCTGTAGATATATCTTGAAGATTTCTTCTGGTTTTTCAAACTCAAGTGGACTATTTTGATTATAAGATAATGTAACATAAACATGTCACTAATCAAATGAATATGTTTTTATGTAAATACACCACATCATTTCTATTAGCTGTTTTAAGAGGAAAATAATGTACAAAATTGTCAAATTTTACAATTGGAACTCCTCTAAGTGTCCCCAGTTTCTTTGCAGGTACATGCCTGCCTTTCAGATATGGTATGCCAGTTCCCACTTTTCCGTAAAGCCTTTGGTTGTCAAGGCAATTTTCCTTGTTTATCATTTTCACCATGTAATTTGCCTCATGTTGAATGTCACCCTTGGTCCATATCAACAAAAATTTTTCAAAGGATTAAGTAACTCTTTCTTTCTGTCTTCGTTGTTTCTTGACTTTCTTAAGTAATTCTTTACCACTGAGGTGGTGACGCAGTGCTCTGTCTAAGGAACAATATGTGTAATCTTCAAGTACACAAGAAAAAACCCCCAACAAAATGACAAAACCACAGAAAGATGTTCATATACAGTTGGTTAGCAAACGTAGCAATCATGCCAGCTTCCCAAATCAGTTGTCAGTTATGTTCTGTAATCTCTTTGCTTCCTGTAATATAAAAATTCTTGTCACTCACTTTGTTAATAGGGTTTCTACTCTGGTCTTAACACTCACATTTAATTTCTGGGTTTGTTCTTTCAAATTTTCATCCTTGCTGGCATGCAAGCTAGTGTGAGAATATCTGTAGAGGATGGTTTCACTGAAGGAGGCTGGTTGGAAGGGCATTAATGTCCTGATGCGGGTGAGTCTTGTGAGCTTGCACCTGACAATGGGATTGTTGAACTGATATCCTTCTGGGTTATTTAATTTTTAAGTTGCAGTGCATGTTTAGTGTGAAAAAATGTTATTTAGCAAAGTTAATTTTCTGATTGAAATAATTTACATGAGAGTGGTAGTTGGATTAAAAATCTCACTCCTTGCAGTGCTACAGTGCTAAACCACTTGTCCAGGAGGTCATACTTTGGCAAACACAGAGTTCATGCATTTCTTTCAGTGATAATACTGTCAACTCCAATTTAGAACAGCCTGGTGTAATGCAGAGCTTACCAATAATTTGTAGTGATCAGAAGATCAATGAGATTTAGTGTTCTTGTTCTGAATGAACAAGGAAGGGTTGAGTGGCCCCTGGGGGTTACTTTCTTCTCTTGGCTGGGAGAGCTCAGCATCCTCAAAGTTGAAACTGTAATTAATTGATGTAGTGTTAATTATAGGATGTAAAAATATGAACACTTGATGGTTTTTTTACAGTCAGAGACCTGTGAAAGCTAAATCAGGGTGCTGGGTCAGGGATTGAATTTTATCCCCTTGGTTTTTAACCATACCAGTGTGAGCAAACCTTGGCTAGTGGCCTCTGTGAGCAGCAGCATGCTCTGACACAGCAGTGTGGTTGTGGAGCAATCTTTCTTACAGGCTTTCTTTCCCCTATGGGAATCTTTCCCTGTCTCATTGAGGTAAATTCTCCAAGATTCTTGACCTGATCTGATGGAGGTGGGGAGATGGTTTTAAAATCAGTTTTAAAAGGCGGTTTTAAAATTACTAGTCTCCACATGAACATTGTCTAGCACATATTGCACCTTAAAAAAATGAAATAAAATAAATGCTCACCCTGGACCCAAAACTCAGCTATGGCTATAGCATCTTCAGTCATAGAGGCATTTCATGCAATCTGTTGAATTAAAGGGATTTTCCCCTCACTCTTCATATCTAATTTTTAAGTATACAACACTGAACTTGTTGGGAAAAAAAAACAAAAACAATTTAAAGCAGTAAGGCAATAAGAATAAATTGCTGAGAGATCCAGTGAGAAATGTGTCATGTGAAATCATGGAGGAAAGAGCCAGCAGCTGTTACTGTGTTCCTAAGGGGAGAAATAACCCCTGCACAGTGGAACACAAGGATAAGACAGAGGAAAACATATTTTAGCTTTCCTAAGCTGTAGCACTTGATGTAAAGCCAGTTCTGATTTAGAGGGAGTAAAAGAAGGATATTTTTTTTCTGGCAAGAAATGCAAATTACTTGTCATACTTGTTGCTAATTGCAGTCCTGTAGATTGGTCAGTGTATATTATTTTTTTTTCTACTAAATTACAAGATCAATTTGGATTTTGGCATATTTGCAAATAATCGTTATGTTTATTTTTGATGCACATCAGATACATGTATCTTAATGTTTGTGCTTTTAAAAGAAATCATACATCAACTCCAATTTCTAGTCTAGGAGTGATACAAGGACATTCTTACCCCTAAGTTTTTGTGCTCAAGACTAGTTAAGAAAGCCAAAACAAATTCACAGTTTAAAATAGCATATTTCTAAGATTTAGGGGTTTGTCAAGAGTTGACAAGTTATTTTTGCCCCACATGAATGACACTAGGTGCAGAATAGTTACAGTAAATTTGGGAGGTTATTGCTCAGAATCCAGTATATCCTAAACTCTAATCAGTTCAGGCTCTGGATGTGTGGATTTTATTAATATTCCTGAACTGAGTCATATAGACATGAGTTATTTGAGGTGGCATTGCAATTTTTCCTTAGCTACTCAATAATTGCTCTGGAAAAACTGTTCAAATTCTGTTCTTGCTGCTGGAGGAAGATGGGATATAAAACCACTTTGCTTACTTTGCATTTATTTAAATTTATCACTTTGGGAAGGTTTTTTTCAGAATCATGTCCTCAACTTGCTAAAAGCTCATCTCTGGAGGAACTTTTATCATTGTTTCATCTGTCAAGGAAGAGGCAGTGTAAAGGATTCTTCTGCTTCCAGGCTGCATTTTAAGATTCTGATAGCAAGTGGTCTGAGTGGAGCAGGATTGTCTCAGACACTGCGACCACAATTCACAGCTTACCTATTGAGGGCTCTCTGCATTCAGTATGTCTGAGTCTTTCCCTGTCTCTGCCATTTGTTGTGCTGTTTCCAAGTGCCTAACTGTTACCCATAGCCTGTAATTGCAAGGTCAGTCTAAGGTGAAGCTGTGCCTTGTTTAGGAGAAGACATGAACAGTCTGTTTAGGCCATATGTTGCTGCCTTGTCCTTTTCTTGAAGCCTTTGGGAAGCTCAGGATGTTATGTATGATGATTAGGAGCACCAATGTCTCTCAGAGTATACAACTGGGGCCAGCTTGGCTCCAGTATGCTTGGCAGCTTTGTGGGGTCCCTGCTCGAATCTTAGATGGGTAGAGAAAGAAAGTTGTTCTGGTCTGATATTTGATTTTTGAGAGTTAGGTACTACACATTCTCTGGCTGTTCTTGCTATCTTCTGCATTTTTATTGCTGAGAACAAAGCCCACCACGTATCTATTTTTCCCTTTTTTTTTTTTTTTCAAAAGCATAACATTTCCCACATCCATAGGCAAGGCTGCTCTGTATCAGCCAGCAGCCAGTGTCTGGAGGACTTTTTTTTCAAATCATTTTGTTGAGATTTTTTTTAAGAACTGAGACTTTCTTTGCCATGATTGCAAAAATGAGGAAAGTGTCAAACAATGTAAGGACACTTCTTTGACAAGCAGCTTGCTTGCAGCCTTCCACTGATGTTCATTCTAGGTGTTTGCTTAGCTATTAATTTGGTAAGAAGCACATAAGGACAGAGATCTATTATTTCCTTGCTGAAAAAAAAGCACAGGCTACAGCTTTGTTTTAAAACAGATTATGGTTGCTAAGTAACAGTCCCCTAAATTGAGCGTCTTCCCCAAAAACTAATCCCAAAGTCTTAAAAAGTGAGAAATGAAAGACGTGATAAATCTTACTCTGTCCATGTGATTATCAGACATTCTGAGTCAAACTGTGCTCCCACTGTTGTTTGGGGAGAAAGCTTCTGCTGACTCAAGGACGTGAGTATTTCTGCACTTATTCTTATCCAGAGTAGAGAAATTTGTGGGATAACACACTTATTTGATGAATTTTGTTCTTGTTAATGAACTAATTACTAGATCTTTCCATATTGCCTCCACCTTCTCACGTCTTCAGTGTTGGGACGTATTCTTTTTGGGTTTTTTTGAGGCAAATAAAGAAATACTTAAACATAGGAGTGAAACTGGACATTGTCTTTAATTCAAAAAGAAGAATGTTTCAGATGCAGCTAATGATGGCTGCTTCCATCAGTGTGTATGTTTTGTTTCCCAGTGGATTATGTTAGTTACATGGGTGTGGCACAGCTTTGCTTTTTCAGTGCTCACAAAAAGACAGGAAAGCAGGTCTAGATTTTAGGTTGGGGACTAGAATGACATCCTTCTCCTTCACAGCCGGTGCTTAATAGTGTAAGTCACAACACCTCTTGATCAAGTCAATAAATCTCCTGCAGTGCAGAGACACCCCAGGTAACATCTGAGATAGTACCAGGGATGGAAGTGAAATAGGCATGGAAGTGGGCTCTGCACCTGAGCACTGAGCTCTGCCAGAGGAGGTTTACTGGCTGAAGAGAAGTGCTGCACTGATGCTTTTGGACCAGGGTTAGTTCACCTGGGTGTTGCTGTGCAAAGTAAATAAATGAGCATGGTCAGGCACTTGGTTAGATGTTTAAGCCCTGTAAACATGCCTTCCAGTGATTGTATTTGTGAACTTGGTTATGTAGTATGCTTTCTGTCTATTTCTTACTCATTTGAAGATTTCAAACTGTTGACAGCTTACAGAAGTTGCCAAATACTATTGCAGTTAATACTACTACTTTTATGTTTGCCAAGTTTAGGGACCTTATAAACTGATTTAGAATGTGAATTTCTCATATTTTAAAATATTAAAATATGTAGATTGTATGATTTTCAAGTCTCTCAGCATAAACTTCTCTGTTTTGCAAATGTTTTTGTAAGAGCAGTACTGATGCCAGCATGCACAAGATGATTATTTTATGTCTTTGTAATTAACTAGACAATACAGTAAAGTGAAATATCAAGTATATTGTTTCCCAATCACTTGGTACTTCAGGTATCTGAGCCTGGTGCACTGCACAGTGTATTTTTTGCCTTTGACATTGAACATTGCTGCCCATGGCAGGGGGGTTGGAATTGTATGATCTTTAATATCCCTTCCAAACCAAAACAGTTACAGGATTCTGTGACTGAGCTTTTGTGTTGGGCCTCCACACATTGTTCATCCTGTCCTTGCTGTGACATGCTTTTAGTGGTGGTGGGCTCTTGTGCACTCACCTTGAGATGCTCTGAACTTGTCCCAGGCTGAGCATTGCCTGGTTGGAGCTCGTGTTGTTGAGCAGGGAGTCTGTGCAGAGTTGTGTTCTCAGCTGAACTTCTCCTGGCTCTCCTGTGGCTGACAAAAACACAGGAATAGGTTACCAAAGTTTCAGGAGAAAAATGCCCATTTACCACCTCCTTCCTCCCTAAAAAAAGGTATCCAGAATGTCACCAGACTCAGTGAAAATGGAAAGCTCAAGAGACTGCACTGTAGAACAGGGACTATTAAGTTCTTCTTCTCCCTTCAAATTTAAGTCTATGAGGGTAGTTTTGTCTATGTTTGTCTAAATGTAACCTCCTTGCAAGCAGCTTGATTTATAAAATGAGAAAAAAAACCCACCCTGTAAAACCAGATCCTTTTTGTCTTCTCAGTAAAAAGAGTGAACGGAAAAAATCTTGCCATTAACTGTAGCCTGTGTTGTTTCTTCACAGAGGAATTTTGTGTGCGTGTCTTGGGATCCATTTAAAGCATTTTCATGAATTGTGTCCACTTAAGCAAGTGATTCAGATTGTTTGTAGCAGTAAGCAGCTCCCTCATTACTTACCACTCCATGAATCTCTGTCAACTAATATATTTAACTGCCAAAGGTTTTCTATTCTCATTCATCAAAAATATCCTCATATCATTGATTAAAAGTATTGATGAGAATTATACTAAGAAAGGTCTTTGAGGAGCCTCACTGTTTAGTTGTCCAATTCATTGATGTTTTGCCAGTCACTTCATTTTCAGATGTGCTGGTAATTTTGGAGACCCTCAGTATGTATTAGGTGTTGCTACTTGTATATACTATCATTTTTAAAAAAGTAAGGTTTTAAAATCAAGGTCATGTAGTACTAAGCAATTTTTTTTTTTTTAATCTGAGTGTTTTATCAACAAAAATGTTAGTACTAAACTCATATCTGTCAGAAAAGGTTAGTGATTCAATTGGGAAGACCTAGTTACCATGGAACTTGTTGACTGAAATAGTTTTATCTTTTAACATTTTTAATATAGTTTTTATTTCTGAATTATCTATTAAGATATCTTAGGAGCGATATCAGCACCACCTTCCCACTTTTTTTAAAACTTTTTAGAGACAATGAAACCAATTTTTATATTTTTGTAATCATGTACAAATCACCTTGTTTTTCCAAGAGATTTATCAATAATTAACAAGATTTTGGAAAGCCCTGTATCCTTTAAAAAATAGATTCTACTTGTCATTATCTTTACTTTCTCGTTATTTATATGTCTGTGGCTTTCATCTGTCCTTTCAAAGCAATTTTAATATTAATAAGAATAATAATTGTTATTTAAATATCACAGTCATAGTCATGACTGAAACATTACCTTTTACAAGTTCTTGCTGTATTCTTTAGTATTTTCTGTACCATGTGCTACTTGATGGAAATAAACACAACATAATAACTATTTTTCAAACCAGCTACTAACTTAAAGACAATTTTTAAGTCTTTTGTCAGTGAAACTCAGTTTTGCATTATCTCTGTTGCTGCTGCATGTGCTCACTAAAAAAAGTGTGCTTTTTTAAAAATCTAAGTGTAAAGTGTTTACCGGAATGACATTCAATATAAGAATATTTTTGTCCAATCCTCCACAACATGAGCAGCCATTGAAGAAAGATTTTATCTGTTTTTCTGGTGATAGTTGCTACTTGAAAGGAGTGGATGACCTGCAGTATCCCATGTTTGGGTTTGTGCGCTGTAGTTCTTAAATTCCACATTATCTGCTGAAAGGCAGATGTAGACACAGTGATGTATCATGTCACTGGGGAACTTGAATTCCATTGCCTTAATATTACAGTTCATTCCATTGGGTTTCAGTTGTATTTCCAATACTTTGGGATTTTTTCCTCTATATATTAATATCTTCAATTTGTGTCACCTGTTACTTAGGCAACTATTGCTCATTGTTGGGCAATCATTTTTAGGTATGTTGTTCAAAAAGTTCAGTGGAGTGGATTTATGTTGTTGTGAGACTAGCTTACATGGCACAGTGTTTGTGCCAATTATTCTGTTGAATTAAAAACTTTTGGGCTACCCAGTCAAGTTTATGATTTTGGAGGGTGAGACTTGAAAACGATGGGGCCAACTGAAACATGAAATTCCCTCTATTACAATTCAGTACTTCTCAGCTCAAGCCCCCCCTCAGTCCCCTGGTGACATTTTAGCTTACCCACAGCTAGCCTTACAGATTTAGCAAATTCCTTGTTCTTGAGGAAAAAGGGACATTTATGACATGGCTTTCCAGATATCCACCTCCAGCATCCCGAGGTCTTCCAGGATCAGGGAACACAGTAAGATGTCACAGGCTACCAAAGGGAGCTGCTGCCAGAGGAATTCCTCTTTATCAGCTTTTTCAGTACTGGAACGAAGAAAACTGTCCTGCCTGTGAAATGTCCTGCCTGTTCAGCTGCTCTGGAGCCTTCTCTTCCCAAGCAGGCTTTCATGACCTTGTAGCAAGTCAGTGTATTTGGAGGTGGACAGTAGCTTGGTTCTGTCCTTTGGCTGCCTTTTCCTCTCCTTAGATGACTCATTCTGCATATTGATGTACCTTTGGTCCATCTGAGAAGATAAACCATCAGTCAGACAGCTTGCAAATTGACATTGCAACTTGGTACATTAGTGAAATATATAACTTTAATATGCATATTCAGTCTTTGGCAGGTGACAATTGCATTGATGTCTACATTGTCACCAAAATACGAACATTAGAACACCTTGACCAATTTTCAAAATTATTGAAGTAATAAATACCTTCATTATATTTTTTCAACCTCATTTCTCACAAATGAATGATTTGTCTTTAGAAGTAAATTGCATTGCACTTATTTCTGCATGAATTCAACAATTACCCTGAGAAGGTATAATTTTATAAGACTGACAAGAACAAAAAAAGTTTACAAGAATGAAATAGTCCATCAGATACAAATTATACTGTGTTCTGTTACTTCAGACTTGCAATCTAAATATCTGGTGAATTTAAAACAAAATGTTAAGTAATTTCAGTTGGGCTTTACCCATTATTTTTTCAGATTTTCCTTTTCTTTCTTTTCTTCAGTCACTTACCTTTAAGCATCCACTTTTTATGTCTTGATCAAAGCTGGAAAGATCACTATTTTTATTTGAAAAGAATTAGTACAACATGAATCTCTCCTTTCTTTTTATGGTATGCTTATTTGTGATCTACTGTAATAATTTACAAAGATGCTTATGAGAACCTGTACGCATGAGAATAAAACTGGCTAAACAGAAATCCCTGGTAATGTGAGTAATAACTTTCTTTCACTTAAATTAACTGCCGTGCTGGAATGAAACATTAGTACAAAAATATTTGTATTTTAGAGATCACGTTATTGTGCTATTATGGTAATTATAAAACATTTTCATAGGTCATCAAACTTATGAGGAAAGGAATTGATCAGATTAAGGAATCTATACAGAAAACTAAGGCTATTTAAAGTATTCTTGATAGACCCCTGAAAATAACAAGTGCCTTATTAAGAAGAAGTTCTGTTGCTAGGAGACCGTAGCCGCAGTGTCAGAATAACGTTTTTATTTCATATAAGAAATGCTGGTTAACAGACCTAGGTAGATAATGAGCAAGGATAGCTAGGTGATGTAAAAGACTGGGTGAAATACTTAGTTTGTGAGATATGAAGCCAATAAAAAGTACAGGTCTCTAAAGGCTGCCTTAGAATACTGTCCCCAAGAACAGACTAGTGACCAAGACCTGTTTGAAGCTTGACTGATTTCATATTCTATCAAAACTTCCAGGACATCTGTGAGAAATTATGCTTGATTGCCATAAATGGGTGACAGAATGGCTCCTGCCCTTGCAAATAAGGGAGTGTGGGTGAACAGCATGAAAATGCTGTCAGATATTTACTTGCATTCCATGATTGTATCCCTCTATCTACTTTGGACATTCTTTTGTTAAAACTTTGCTGGCGGAATTTTTCCTAGAAACAGTAAATGTTAAATACATATAAGTATGTATTTGTGGAAATAGTTTGGTGGGGGGGGTGTCTTTCCAATGTAAAATTATCCTGCTATGTTTAACCATTCAGATAACAGAAAACAACAAAAAAACACCCCAGTAAGTGAATTTTTGAAGTTGCTGAGAATCAGACTATATGTCTGATTTGTGAATTAAATAAAAACATAAAAATTTTAAGCTACTCCAGGTTAATTTGTGGAGGAGGGGAAACAACAAAATACAAAGCTTAATTAATTAGAAAAAAATTGTTTCCCTACAAAGTCAGCCATTCAACTTGAGATATATTTTTAACCTATTCCTCAGAGGACACAGGAGCAGCCAGAGAGGGGGGCATGTTCGCACATAATCACATCATCTTGAGACAAATTCTAGTTTGACTGGATTCTTACCTGACAGCTATACTGAACATGTCCTGCATTTTTTCTTTGGACATTCTAGCAGCAGAAACTGAGGAAAACACCTGTTCAGTGAATCCTTTGGAAACATTTCTTAAGATTTCCGTATCCTTCAGTTAATTCCTCAGAATGGATTCTTGCTACGATGATATTACACTATGTAATAATATTATATTTTAAAAATCTAGCTTTTGACATAGTTTAAATGAATCTCTAGAGCTGTTTATAGGCCTAGCAATAGCAGACAACTGCACCAGATAAGAAAAATGCCCTCGATGCATGTTCCTAGGTAAGCTCTTGTCTATCTAGAAGTCCATAAGTTTTCCCAATCCTTCATAAAATTCATGTACATATATAATTCATACTGGAACAAGGAAATAGTTATGAATTGTAAATTCAGATGTTTTCTTACATAGGTCTGAAATTATGCCATGATGCCATTGCCTTGGCCTATTCACATTAAGGCTTATCTCATGTACAGTTATATTTCCAGTCCTCTTTTCAAAGAATACATAGCTGTTTCCTATCTGAGTCTGACTTTCTGACCCTCCTTTGTCATGTGCTTTCTTCTCTTTTCAGATACTCCCTTGTTAATCTCCATGTTTTCTTCTACGCTCCAATTGCTGCAATGTGAGGAATGTCTCAGGCTTTCTATTTGCAGACTTTTCATGGTGACAACTTCTGCTCAGACCTTCTTGCCATGTCTCTGCATTCCTGAAGCCATCAGTTCAGGTTCATGTCCTCCTTCAGACTCTTCCAAAACTGGATGGGAAGATTTGTTCTTTCCGTTGTTTCAGATAGCCTTAAATAGTGTAGTTACAACCCTTCACAGGTGCTCTTGATGGCTGAGTTGGGGGTGGTTAGGGGGATTTAAAAACCTCCATCCATTCCTAATTCCAGGGCAAGNCTCTAATATGTGTATAGGGGTTTCAATCAGTACTAAGACTATATTGTACTGAACGAGCAGTTGAACTTAGTGAATAATTTAAGTCAGGCTTGGGAAATAAATCTGCTGCATCAAACAGTATATTTTTGTTTCATTAAGGTCTTAAAAGAATCTGCGTGTTGACTCTGCCTTTCACCAAAGATGTAGGTACACAATGCAGGAAACAAAAATGGGTTGACTAGGAGACCAGAGGACACTACATCTAAGTGGAATAGATAAGCACTGAAAGTACAGTTTGAAAAGCAATAATTAACCAAAAAAGCAGATGTATGGATGTTGCTGGTTTTTACAAGATGGTTTTTTATTACAATTAATTATTTTTATTAAATTTTGGTATTTGCTGTTTCTTCATCTAGATTTGTTATTACAAAAAATACAATGACCCAAATGTGTTGTGTTATGATTCTCTTTTCTGCTAAGATCAAGTTCACTTTGTATCATAGTGCCTGTTTTTTTTCATGGCACCACTGCCAAACAACATTGCAATCTTAATCATGTTCTTTTAATCTAGTTCTGCATTTTAAATTTCAACCTTTTGAAGGTCAGTTAGGACAAAAGCAAAGGCCTATATGTACCCAGAAAGGAAGAACTCCAGGACAGGGTGGGGAACAGCTCTGGTCAAGAGACCTAAAGGTCTTGATGGACCATGAGCTGAACAAGCTTGAATAAAAACAGAGTTGCAAGTTTAAAAGTTTAGCACACTCGTGTATCTGGTAGCATTTAGGACTTAGACTTATGCAGGGAAGGAAATATGAAAGGAATTATGAAGTGTTGACTGTTTTTTAAAAACAGTCTACGAGCTTTGAGTAAAGTCTTCTGCAACTTTGGGCTGAATTGTCAAAAGAACAGATTTCCATGGGATAGTCAGTAAGTTTGATCACATTTTCCATGTATCACATCTGCGAACCTGCCTGTAGAAAATAACAAAAAACCCCAGTTTTCATACTGCAGAACTCTTAAAATATCTGAATCAGAAGAATTTCAGCAAAAAAATGTGTAGATTGAGAGTTAATTTTTAGGGGTTTGTGCAGTTTAGTCCAGTATCTGGCTGTCACGTCCCAATGAAACAGTAGCTGAGTATCTGATTTCTCTAGCCTTTATCATATTGGCTTTATCCTTTAAAGGATTCTTCAGAAAACACAACCAGTGAAAAAAAGCAGTGTTTGCAATACAAGGTTTACTGGGCATAACTGATGCTGACAACTAGGCTGACAGTTTCTGTACTCAGGCTGGTTTGTGTCATACCAGATTGGTACATATAGAATGGTTGTTTCTACCAGTATCTGCAGTGCTGTGCCTGCAATTACCATACTGGACAAGGAATAAGCTGTGATTATAATATATGTGATGTGGGCGGTCTTGAAATAAGCTCTCTTCTCAGTGACTGGCAGGAGAGCCTGAATGGCTTTGGCACAGAGAGCTGAGAAGTGTATTTCTGAATTGGTTTCACCTTTATTTCAGAGAAACCAGAACAGTGGTAATTTCATAATTTCTTAAAAGTGTTATCAAGATCTAGAGAAGAATACTGTTATTTGAATTTGGAAGAGAATCCAACAGAATGCTTTGCATCACTAAACTTCAGAGGGCTCTATTAGTTTGTCATGCACGACAGGAAGAAAAGCAAATTGAAGGAAGTGCGTGTGTAGTGCTCTTAGCACAGTTTTGGATTTAGCTGAACTTTACTCTTCAGTTCACTGGCTCGCGTGACATTAAGAAGACAAGAGAGGTCAGTCAAATGACAACTTCAAAAAGGTTCTTAAATTCCAAGGATGACTCTTGACTTTGGCCAGGCTGGTGAATCCTTAGCTCACTGTCACAGTATGCCAGTAGACTAGCATTCTGCTGTAGATGTAAATTGTGTTCTTTTGATTTTTAAAAAATTTGCAGTGATATAGCAAAATTCTCAGGTTCCCATCACAATAAAACAAAATAGATTTTGTGTATTTGTTACATGGAGTTTTTAACAGGTTCTAAAAGAGGTAGACTTTGATTTGTGTAAAGCTGTTTATGGTGCTATTTAAGATTTGACCTCTCCCTTGATGCGATTAAAAGTGGCAATATAATTAATACTTCTTCCTGACACTAGGGCCAGCAGGTCAGTAGTTACCAAAGAAAGAAAGATGTTATTTCTAGGAGCTCTACTTTTTGAAGTTCTGCTTGTACCAAATGGGATTTCAGTTTGGTAGATAATGGAGCTGTAAGCAAAATCTCAAAAGTGCAGAAATGAAGGATTCTTTGAACTACTTACGATTGACCTACAAGTTTCTTTAACCTCTGTAGACCTCCTGCATAGACCTGTAGCCAGTTTGGCATACATTTATTCACTATACCCAACTCTTCTTCGCATGAACAGTGCTGAAAATTGTAGTAAGGCTGGCAAGCTTCCAGAGTTAGCAAACCATTGTAGAAGCACCTTCACTCTTTGAAGAGCAAGCAATAAAGAATAAAGGAGTGTTTCTCAAATGTCCACAGATGGAAATTGGCCCTGATCATTTATGGATGGCTGTTAGCAGAATAGCGGCATAAATTAGAAATACCAATGAAATGCTATTCAGGTGATATAATCAAAGACATCAAGGCCAACTAGTTCAAGAAAGAAAGTGAAAAGGAGTAATTCCAGAGATGACTGCTGATTTAACTTGTTTCAACTAATACACTTCAGTGCCCTTGCAATGCCTCCAATTGATGAAGGCAATAGCAATGGCTTCTGAATCCATCAAAACTAAATATGTTCATTGTGGGTGACTTTTGAATTTAGAACCACCAGAAGAGAAAGTTAAGCCCTTGGGCTAATTTGAGGCACCTCACAATTGCAGTAGATAGCAATCTCATTTCTTGGGTAATGCATGCCTGTGTGCCCTGAGTGAGAGGAAGCTGGAGTGGATGGGCAGCACCTACAGAGGTTACAAAACCCATCATGTAGCTGAGAGTTTTCTGTGTGTTCCTAGAGATATTTACACATCAGTTCACTTTCCGGGCTGGACATATTTTGCAATTGTGGGTGTGCTTGACTACTGAGAGAAACTCTTCTGTCCATCAGTACAGGTGGTTGTTTCTAGGTACTGCTCCATGAGCAATACATTTGTTCTCCCAAGACAAAAAGCCAAGTTACTCCTTGGAAGTATTTTTTTGATTCTGTTGACCAGCATTTTCTTCTGCATTGTAACAATTTAAGCAGTTGAATAGACTGATCCTGACCAGATTAGGTAGTGCCCTCTCAAAATTCTGTGTGAATACTAGGCTTTTTTGTTGTGCAGTAGATTTATAAGTTTTAATGCCTGTGAACACCTGTGAATACACCCAACTGTGAATGCAAAACACATCTTAAAGATGATATCCTGGATAATATGAATTCCAGATAATGAATCAATAGCAGTTTTACTGCTGACTTCAACTGGGGTATAAATACATATATAATGATAATAAAGCATTGCAATATCTTGTCTAATAAAAATTATAAAAAGAAAACTAGGCATAAGATAGGATATTTCCTATCCTATAGTTGGAAGGGATCTACAAAGATCATTTAGTCCAACTGCCTGGTGGCTTCAGGGCTGAGTGACAGCTAAACATGTAGTTAAGGGAATTGTCCAAATATCTCTGAAATACTGAGAGGCTTGGGGCATCAGCCACCTTTCTGTGACTGATGTTCTATACAGAAGCCATAAGAATCCCTTATAGTAGCTAACTGTCCCAAATAATTGCACCTTAATCACATGGTTTCATTTTATAGGGAAAGGCTCTAGTAATTTTCACTACCTTGCTGTAGTTGATATTTATAATATGGTTACTGTTTTTTATTTGCTGTGAAAGATACATAGGGTTGCTTCCAGAGAGTTTTCTGGGGGAAAACTGGGGGCAAGACCCCTTCTTGTCTATACAGTTCCAGCCATCTTAATTTAAGTTATAATGGGCAAGTTCCCAACTTTCTGGTATTCTCTGTTAGAAGCCAATCCCAAGCCTGTCACCATGATGGCAAGGAACAGAGTCTTTGGAGAGGCAGCATCTCATTTGCAGTGAATTCCTAGATGATTTTTCTTAAATTGGCTCTTCCCCAGGAGTAGCTTAAATGTGGTTATCCATTTAAATAGTTCACTATTGGGAAAACAAAGCTCTATAAAGTACAGGATCTCATTTGCAAAGGGGGTCCTGGGGATCGAAAGTGGATATACACGTGCCATGTGTTGCAGTCTCCATCCTCAGCTTTTCCTGCTGTTAGGAAATAATTTGAAAATTATCTAAAATAAAACCAATATATGCCATGGCTGAACAAGAGGCTCATATCTGTCTCCACAGCAGAACCTGGAGTGGAAGCCTTCAGCAATAACTCCTGTAGTCCACAGGAAAAAAAGAAGTGAGCAGTTATTGGTAGGAATAGCACACTCTTCCCAGGAGGGATGTCTTGAAGGAAAGGCTTGGCTGTGGTGTATGGGGGCCTCTGGCCATGGTTGTATTACTAAAAGGGAAGTTCCCAGGCCTGTTCTTTGGTTATAAGAGCATCTGCATATAGCAGCTTGTGTCTGTGATTATTTAAAAAAAAAAACAAAAACAAAAAACAAACTCTCTCATGCTCTGAAACAGAGAGGCTGCCTCAAAAATTTCTGTCCGGCTGATGGTGCCTTGAATCATGCCTATCCCCAGACTATGCCAAGGATTTGTCTAAAAGCAAGCAAAATAGCAAAGTTACTAGCTTTCAGTGCAACATCTCTTTTCAGAGATCCCTTGGAATTTTATAATGAAAGGGGTTTCTTTCCCCTGTATTGGGTTTGCATGGTCTTTTTTTGGTAGCAAGGGGGGGGGAGGGAGGGGCACAGAGATGGCTTCTGTGGCTTCTGTGAGAAGCTGCTGGAAACTTCCACAATGTCTGGCAGAGCCAATTCCTGATGGCTCTGAAGATGGACATGCTGCTGGCCAAGGCCAGGCCAATGAGAGAGGCTGTGACACCTCTGTGATAATGTAGCTAAGAAGAAATCAAGACAGAGGTTGTTGCACAGTTGTAATTGCAGCCTGAGAAGAGCAAAGTGAGCACATGTGAGCAGAACAGCTCTGCAGACACCAAGGTCAGTGCAGGAGGGACAGGAGGTGCTCCAGGCACCACAGCTGGGATTCCCCTGCAGCCCATGGTGCAGCCCATGGTGCAGCCCATGGTGAGGCAGCTGTGCCCCTGCAGCCCATGGAGAACCACAGGGATGCAGAGATCCACCTGCAGCCCATGGAGGA
>VYXD01010893.1:576747-642658 GCA_013397195.1 Hylia prasina
GTGGAGGAGACTCTTACCAGAGCAGGTGGATGGCTGGAGGATGCTGTGGGAGATTCCTGGATAGAGGGCAGAGAAGTTAATGAACTGTCTCCTGTGAGAGGGACCCCACAGCGCAGCAGGGGAAGGACTCCTCTCCCTGAGCAGCAGGGGAAGCCACAGGGGATGAACTGACCATAACCCCCATTCCCTGGCTCCTTGCACCACTGGGGTAGGAGGTGGAGCTGGAACGAGGGAGGTATGGGGGCAGAGGTGTTTTTAAGGGCTTATTTTACTTCTCATTATCCTGCTTTGATTTTGTTAGTAATAAATTCACATCTCTAAGTTGAGCCTGTTTTGCCTGTGATGGTATTTTGTGAATGACCTCTCTTCTGGGCCTTATCTCAACCCATGAACCCTTCATCAAATTTTCTCTCCTCTGTCCAGCTGCAGAGGGGAGTGAGTGGCTTTTGTGGGTGCCTGGCAGCGGGCCAGTGCCAACCCACAACATCATCTAATTTAGAGAGAGAAAAAAATAAATCCTTGGGTCCAAACCATGGTGATAAAAGCTCTAAGGAAACAATGCTGCTTTCATACATCCAACATTTCTTCACTTGGAATGACCATTTGGGGAATATCTTTTGGGAAACAAAACCATCCCAGGCACAATGTGTTGCCCTGAAAATAACAGCCATCTTACTAATCACAAATAAGCACTGGCCCTTGGTACTTGTATGCTTCTTTGAAAAATAAAAAAATGTTTTAAACACTATCACAAAGTCCATTAATATGATGTTTGTTGGAATGGATCCTGGTATCATCTGTAATTTTAGTTTTTTTATCCAACAGAATTTTAAAAAGTCTCAGAAATAATTTGCTATATTTGGTTCAGCTTGGGGTTGTTTTTTTTTTTAATTTTGAGTAAAAATTTTTTGTTTGATTTTGAGTTAATTTATTTTACTCAATGCTCAGACCCTTTGTAGTCTAGGTTTGGCTGAAGTCTTTTTTGAGAGTTTAAAAGACCTCAGAGACTCATCTAAGAGTTTAAACATAAGTACAAAGTGCTGGGGAAAAAATGGTGGAATCTTCAAATCTGATTTGGTTCTCTTCTGTATTATAGTGTATATAGTAAGTTAGTGGTACCTGCTTTTCTTAGTATACTAGTAGCATTAAAATTTAATAACTTATATGGGATCTCTGGACTATTACATATAACTGAAGAAGACAAACCTCCTTTTCAGGTAAAATACATAACTTCAAAATATGCATATATCTCCTACATATTCCTCATTTTTTCTCTGCTATCTCTTTTATCATAAACACAAAAACTATTTACAGTCCCTGAAGGAAGACATACAATTTAAGACTGCAGGTACCACTCCTTGGTTTTCTGAATTCTTTAAAAAACAGTGATTTTGATTTTCTAAATAGAATCTCAGTTATTATATTCAATACATGATATTTATTTATTTATTGAGACATAATTTGGAGAAAGCTGAAGTTTTATATACCTTATAAAACCTTATATATCATGTTGATGTTTGTGTTCTTCTGTGAACAATGGTTTCCATTAGTGTCTTGTACAATTACATCTGTTTGATTATTAATGCATTCATAAAAAAATATTTTTTACCCTATTTCTGTTTCATAGTAATTCTGGCTGGGAAGGAGATTTCTTTCTAAAAAGAAAAAGAGCCCAGTTGCCTGAATCTAATTGTATTCTCAGTTTACTTTAAGCAGAGATTTTAGCTGATCTAAAGTAAAAAAATGTTGTTTTTTTGCTGTAAGCCAAGTGAACAGAAGCTGTGCTTTCCCATTTTCCCCCTGTCTTTATTAACTAATTGTTATTCCTCATTACAAAGTGTCTGCCCTTATGCTATTTATTTATTTTGCAGCAGGTTCCTTTTCCTTCACACTTGTTCTAACTGGTAGTAAACCCTTAATGCCACAGTGACCAGAGGTAAATCACCGTGTCTGACACTGGGAGACAAAAGAAGCAGGAGGGACCTGTGAAAAACGCCTGCAAGAAGCAAAGCACAGCATGGATGGAGATGATTCACATCTCTGCAGTGAATCTTCAGTAAAAGGTAGCAGAGCAGAACCAAAGACCATTTTCACTCATCTTGAATTCATTTCACCTGATCTCTAAAGTATTTCCCTGCTACCCACCAGAGCTTTGAACCAGGCTGCATGTCTGAGTACTGCTTTTTTCCTTTTTTTCTTTTTTTCTTTTTTTTTTTTAATTATTTCCCAAAAAAAAAGTGAGCACAAAAAAGGCAGCTAACAGAGGGAGAAGCTACAGGCAAGGAATGCAAAAAAGAAACTGATTTGGACGTCTGTCTGTCCATCCCTTGAAACTTTCACAGATTTTGATGCAATCTGTATGAACATGTAATGATCTTAAGGTCCTGAGTTACTTAAATGCTTTTGGAAAAGTTGCTGGAAATTGATGCATCCATACTTAAACAAAGAAATGCTTTCTATTTAACAAAGTCTGCTGGTAATTTTTTGTCTATTTTTATTGTTATTTTAGCTGTTTCCTTGAAAAAGTAACTTTTTTTTTCACTTTTGCAAGTATTTGTAATGCCTGTTTGATTTAGTAACTTAGGGCTATCTTATTCCTGTACAAGTCTATATAAGTCTTCTGGTTTACTTTTAATTAAGCAGAATCAAATCAAACCTGTTGCCCTTCATCCTGAAAAGCTATAGCAACATGCTTATACAGGTCACAGACTCAAACTAAGTACATTTAAGTTTGCACAGATAAAATGACACTAAGCTGAGGGTGACCTAATGGATTGTTGTGCTCTAGCACAGACAATTGCAACCATCATACAAGTTGATTTTCTTGGGTTTAAACCAGAGACTTGGGATGCAAGTCTAAGAGCTTTCTGATTAACTTCAGCTGAAGCTGGAAAAAATCAACACAAGATTTTGAGGTATTAAACCTGGATTCCTCATACGTAGAAATTGCAATTTAATTTCACTGGGGAGTTTACCAAGATTACTTTGGTAAACTCTTTGGGGATATGCCTGCTTTTTTCCTAGTTGCAGAAGCTCTGTACTTGTTTCCTATTCTGTCCACAGCTGAGACTCTCAATAGTCATCCCCCAGGTTCCCTCTTTTCTTGTAAGAACTGTTGGCTGCTTCTCACTTTTGTGACTGAATTTTGGATCCTTCTGAAAAATACCCAAAATTTTTTTAAAAGTTTTGGCCATGTGGAAGTAATGCCATTGTTACTTGTGTGGTACTACTGTGTAGTTACTGTGTAACTTTTGTTATAAGATTTATTCTAAATACACTGTTGAAAGTTTAAAAAGGAGCTGCTAAGGCCTGTGGATCTGAATCTTTGCTAAAAAAGCAGTAATTTACTGCCCAGAAAGTGATAGACAATGAGGGTTGGAAATCATAATGCCGTAGGAAAATAACGAATGGCCCATTTCCTCTTGCACAATGAGAACATAATGTTTTTATGCTAAGTGGTCTGCCTTGCAAAAATACACAAGCGCCCCTGTGCTTGCATCTTAAAAGAATAAGCTTACCAATTTATCTTATGCTCATTGATGCTATATGTTGTAAGGGTTTTTTTTCACTATAGAGGTGCTTTTGATTTGCCTGGGTTATAAAAATATAGCATCAACCTTTTTATTTTGCTACCATCAATGGTGTTCCAGGCCCTAATACCTAGAGGTGGGTCTCACTGCATGTCAAGGTAATAGCAGAGAATATAGAGTGCTCACCCTGCTCTGTCTCGAAACTGCAGCTACAGCTCAAGGTGGCAGACAAAGAGAAAAGAGAGAGAAAATATGTGCATGTGTTTGTGCAGGCGTAGGCAGTGTTAACAGAAGGGAATTAGCTGGCTCAGAGCTTTGATTATTGACTACAGAGAGTTTCAGCTCTGGTCTCTTGTGTGAATCAGTCAGATCCACGATATCCAAAAGTGGTTATCAGCTGATGATTGTTTGATTGCCTGTGAAGTAATTAGTTTGAACTGGGCTCCCCCAGTGGGACTCATCTGGTGTCTGTGCACCCTTTCCAGGTGCTCTGGGGCCAGATGAGGAGGTGATGCCTCCAGGCACCCCCAGCTCTCTGTAACCCTCTCTTTGCTGACTTAAAGGCTGCCTCTGCCAAAGTACTGCTGCTGGCTTGCTGTTGTAATTGCATCCAAACCCATCTCAGTAAAAATAAGCCAAATAACCCTGAGAGCTGAAACAACCAGTATTGGCTAACCTGGCTGATTCTGCCAGGGGTGGTGGGGAGATGGCCATACAGATCCTTCTGCCAGCAGGCTGGAGGAGCTGGTGGGCTGTTCACAGTGGGACTGGCAGATGGGACTGGGGCCAGCAACCTGTGCAGCTGACACAGCTTTGTCTGCAATGGGATTGAAGGGGAATCTACAAATACCAATCTGTTTTCTTCACTCTTGTGAAGAAACCTGTTTCCAGGGACTAAATCAAAGTAGGAAATCACCCACTTGGCCTTGCTCACCATCCTTTGGGTTTCCTGTTATAGACACCAGTCTGTTAAATCCGAAATTGAATCCCGTTATAAGAAAAGCCAAATAACCATTGCTTTCTTTGAAATAAGAAGTTAGTTGTTAAATTATGAGAAAGTGTCTAATTCTTTGATCTAAAACAATGCAAATGTGCTCAGTGCAGCAAATATAAACACTTGTCCTAACTAGCCTGATAAACAACCACTCCTGTGGCCATTCCTTACACCTGGTCAAAGTGAGAGTGGAAACTCCTGGATTATTCCAGTCCTTCAGCCAGGCTGCCTAACCTGTGTAAAAGAGGACTTCCAGCAATTTTGACAAGTATTGAATTCACTGTTAAACATTTTAAAAGAGTGAGAAGTAGAGATTTTCTTTTGGTGCTAACATTTCTTGGGTTGTAGTTTTGCATTTCTGAAGTAGTACAAATCATTTACTGTACTAATGGGATGGGAAATTTCTGTGGGAGGGAGCAGCAGCAGCCATCCTAGAGACAGGTGTGAAGTGTGGCCCTGAAGTTTGCATTTCCAGAGCCACTTCTCTGTGTGAGCTGCAAGTAACAACCCTGTAATAGAAGTTGTTACCTTTTGGCCTCTGCACTTCTAACCCTAAAATAATGACCAAAAATGTGCTGTCTTTCAAGTTAAAAGTTTTGCATCCATCAAGTTACTAATACATAGAAGAGAATGTCTGTTATTTAGTCATGTTAAAAAGCTGCTGAAACCTTTTAAAATGGAGCACGGTTGCCATTATGTAAGAATACATTTTTAAAGAACACATTCTTATTTAAATTAAATCCTCAATATAATCTTCATTCTTTCCTGTCTCATTACTTGACATGCAACATATGTTAACTCCTCTAAAACCAACTCACTGTCACAGTTTATGTTTTACACATATCTCCCCCAGCTGTATCACCTATCAACAAGCTGATCACTCTAATGATCTGTTTAGTCAGCTGCTTCCCATTATTTCAAGTTTAAGTTATTTTTCTGATGGTAGCTGGAAATGTTTCCTCCTGAGTTTCTCTGCTCCATGGCCCATCTGGGAGGTGCAGCATGAGGGGAGCTCCTGAGGGCTGCACCAGGGTGTTGCCTGCACTTCTGGAAGGAGCATCAAACCAGAACAGTGCTGATAGAGCTAACAAGAACCCTGAGCAGTGATGTACCCTGGCTGGCTCAGACATCTCATACACATGAAGAGTGAGCCAGGACATTTCCTCTCGACATTTTACTGGGCAGTTGGAATATTTACACACAACATGGTGTGACAGGTTTGGTGATTGTTTTAATTGAAACTCTTGTCCTCTCAAAGCATTACTTGGTGCCAGCCACACAACTCCACTCTACCTGGTCCAACTAGTTTACATTTTCCATAAAGACATGGCAAGATACAGCCATTCTGGCTGCAGCAAGGTTGGACCTAGCAGTTCCTATCCATCTCACCCTATGCTGCTCTTTTCTTCTCATGGTAGAGAAGAGCTTCTCTTCTCATGGTACATAAGAGCTGACACTCTTATGGTTTTGCGGGCTTTACTGTTTGAGAGATTTCCAGAGAGGGTGAGAGATTATCCTACCTATAAAACCCTTAAAACAGGCTTTGTGGACAGAATTTGGGAAAGGAGGGACATCTGAATTATAGCTGGACTGATGATTCTGTCACAATGCACATTGCCCAAAATCTGGAGATGTTGCTGTGCTGGTGTACTTTCTGAAGAAATGTTGTAGGTCAATGCCATCTGTCCAGGATCTGTGAAGTTCTTTTTTGATTTACTGAAATCAGTATTATTAAGGGTTTATTTTCAAGCATTTATTTAAAGTTGTATCTACTTGTGAGTGTTCACAATGCTGTACGCTTATTTCTCTTTTTTCTGTTTACAATGTCTAGATAAAAGCATGTACCAACACTTACCAGAGCTGATATATTATGTGGTGTTATTTAAACACCAATGCTTACTGTTCAGCACCTGTATAAGATCAGCCATGACAGCTGATGATTTAAAGTTTATGATGTATCATGTGGACAATATGATTTCAGCTCCAAAACATACAAGCTCTACTTCAGTCTTCTTGTCTTTGCACATATAATTTTAAGCAAGAGAGAACAACTCTGGACTATTCTGACAATTTTATATCTTATTGTATCATATAATGTGGATTATATAAAACAGAGATGGCTGAAAAGTACAGTTTCCCTGCAGACTCTGCCTTGACAAATTTGCTGTCGGCTGAATCCTGCAGAGAATCAAGGATGTGCATTACAGTGCCTCATCTCCTGCAGGATTCTGTGAACTTTCAAGTTGTTTTCACTGTGTAATTCCTACAGTTTTTAAAGTCAGCTAAGAGCAGTAGATGACTCAAGTGATATATACAAAAAATGCAATTTATGAGCAATGTTTTCACATGTAGGGTAATACACATTGTAAATCAGATCATTGTCTAGTTTGCTAACACATGGCACATTGTGCTGTGATGTAAAGCTAGAGCAGAGGACTTACCACATGTGGAGTACTATTACTTAATTGAACGCATATCACATGCTACAAAAGCAGACAAAATATATATGAGGACAAAAGAGGAATAGGATGATGTGATGAAGAAAGGCACGATGTTTTTTGCTTTGACACCAGATGCTGAAGTGACTGCAATTCATATATTTCAATCCTTGTAATTCACATATTTCATGCCAGCAATAGCATTTATTAATTTATCTTCAGCATTAAAGTATTAATATTATAACTTGTGAATAATACAGTCATATGCAGAATTGTATATTTTAAAGCAGTGGTGAATTTACCCCAACACTGCAGTAAAAAAAACATAGCTTCAGGGTTTAAAACCAAAATTAGTAATGAAGTGAAGATATTGTTAGTGTGCTGATGTCAGAATTGGCAGGGGAAAGCCGAGCAGGTTTGTAAATTTAATCCCTCCTCCACAAAGATTACCTAAGCTAACTATTAGTAATTTTATATTTACTATTTAATGAGCTTGGATTTAAGCAAATAAACTTCCATCTTTGTGTTTATCCTTGTGGAAGTATAAACTGATGTATTATGCAAATAGCATTATCTCTGGTAAACCCACCAGCTTCCTTCACTGACGCTGATTTGTCTGTGTGTTTCCATGTTGACACCTTCATTTTGAATATCCCTCTAATTCCTTATTTATTGATTTATAGCTGTCTCATCAAGAAAACACTTCCTTTCAGCTTACTTAACTTGATGTAGGTAAGATGTAGGTAAGACTACAAGATGTAGGTAAAAAGCAGCCTCTTCCCAAGCAGCTTTGGACTTGCTGCTCTTGGGTTCAGGGCTGACTCAAGGATTTGCTCTTGTGTACTCTTGGTACTGTGAGAGAAAATCAGGTTTAAATAACCTCAGCTAAGCCATCCCTGTGAGTGGAGCAAGCCAATTTCCATATGATGTAAAGAAACAAGTACTGTAAAGGGGCAAAGTCAATTCTGATGACTAGAGCATGGACGCAGAAAACAAATATGTCTGAACTGTATGTGTAGAAGTTGGAGCATTTCAGACTCCTTTGAATTTGAGGGGTGGGACTGCTGTAAACCCTTAGCTTGTGTCAGTATTTAACTCCAGGCCCACACAGCTGCTTAGTCACTTGTCCAGTGGGATGGAGGGAGAGAATCATAAAGGTAAAAGTAAGAAAACTCGTGGGTTGAGCTAAAGACAGCTCAATAGGCAAAGCAAAAAACACAAGCAAGGCAAGACAAGGGAATTAATTCACCATTTCCTGTGGGCAGATGTTCAACCACCTCAGGAAAGCAGGTTTCCATCATGCATAATGACGAGTTGAGTGGACAAATGCCATTGGTCCAAATATCCCCCTCACCTTCCTCCTACTTCCCCCATCTTTATATGCTGAGCATGAAATTGAATGGTGTGGGATATTCCTTGGGTCAGTTGGGGTCAGCTGTCCTGGCTGGGTTCCCTCCCACTCCTTGTCCACCCCCAGCATCCACACTGGTGTGGTGGAGTGAGGAGCAGAAAGGTCTTGACTCTATTAGCGCTGCTCAGCAATATCTAAAAAATCTCTATTATCAACTCTGTTTTGGTCACAAATACAAAACACAGCCTCTTAATAGCTACTATGAAGAAAATTAACTCTCTCTCAACCAGCTTGACTTACCAGCTCCCATCTCTGGCTGTCTTTTTATATTGCTTCCTGAAATCCAGGCAAGACCTTTCCATTTATATTCCTCATTGTAAACTCCCTAACACAGTTTTAGGAAGTGGGACAAATAGTGCAGCAGTATTAAGACAGTATAAATAGTAGTGTTTGCATCATTCTTTCTTTAGAAGTATGCACTGATTTGCCCTTATGATTATTTTCTTGTTTGAAGAAGATAACATAATAAAAATAATACTAAAATAGTAAAAAATTAGAGCTTCTGACTTAAATACTCCTTACTCCAGAAGCTTCTGGAAAGCAGATACAAGTGTCCATTAACCATATACACAAACAGAAAGGGCTGGGTCTAAATTATTTCTGTGGTGTGCTCAGTGGGAGGCAGATAAGCGAGCACAGAGAGCGGTGGCTGCTGTGGGATGGTGCTGAGCTTGTCACTGGCCCTGGTGTGAAGAAATGCTGCATGGAGGGGTTTTACACAAGCCTGTGCATGAGAGTTGAGGATCATGTATTTTCTGTGAATGTTTTTAATTTCTCTGACAATGGATTGTTATGTACAGCACAGGGAGCAGAGAGCAACTCTCACCTCTCCTTACAATGAATAGCAAGTCACCTTATTCTGTGATGTACAAGGCAAAGTAATTGCATCTCAAATGTGTGGTGCATTTTTGTTTAGAAGGTTAGCGCAAAATTGATTTATGAAACAATTTTCCCTGTTTCATGTCAGAGAGCCCATTTTCTGGTGAATAATTAGATGTGGATTTCTCCTGTATGGTGACATACACTTTTGTGAAGGAAGGTATAGTTGCTGCTTTTCATTAAAAAAATCTCAGAGGAAATTTTGTCTAGTTATTCATGAGGATTTTTTTCCTGTGACATGATTTCATAGATTGATTCTAGTTGATTTTTGAAGAGTAATTTTTTGAATTGTGTTTACCTGTGCTCACCATGACATGCAGTAAACAATTATCTTGTGCTACTCTGCAGGTGACTGTTGCTTTTCATCTCAAAATCATAATCTTGGATCAACATATATGAGTATACCTGTACAGTATAATTGCACTTGACAAGGAAAAAGTTGTCTTGTTGGTCCTCAAACTATCCCCTGGGCTTGCAGTTTGGTAGTGAGCACTTCAGGGCAAAAACATTCTCCTGACCTGGTGCCTTTATTTTATCACAGTCATTTTATCTGAGGCAGCCGCAGTTTATGAACACTGATTGAGGATTTTTTCATCCTTTAACATAGATTTTTAGGTAATTTTTCAAACTTTGGTACCTAAAGTTATATACATAAATTATTGCTTGTTTTTTCTGGGTATCCATTTTAATAATGTAAATACTGAATTGAATTCAGATGCCCAGCATATTTAATCTCCTAAATTTGAAGTAGTGCTCTGACTTTTATTAGCCATTGAATTGAACTAATTTTATTTTAGTAAATTATAGGGTTTCCAATGAGTTTCCTTACAATATAATTCAAATCTCATCAAGTTTAAATGAGAAATTTGAACATTAAATGAGCTATTTACTTTTTATAGCCTTATATTTAATCCAGGAATACAGAAAAAAAAACCTTACAGAATATATTTGTTATGTTATTGACATATTAACTCCAATATTTTTTAAAGTAGTATTTTTATAAATTTGTTAGATTAAGTGATTTTAAATGTACTATAAAAGAAAGAAATCATAATTCATTGAATAAGCTGTTGCTGGGACTCCAATTTTAAGAAATTGTGATGATTCTACAAATCTAAGATCATTGTTTCAAATAGTTTTCCTTTTAACTTTTAGATATTTTCACTTTCCTCTCCTTAGTGTAGACTGAAAATGCACATTTTTTCCAGGGAAAACAATACTCCATTCTGGATCTAATTTCTGAATCTGGCTTTCATGTTAGTGGCAGTAATATTGACAGTACTTTAACACAAATGAAACCTATTTTATGCATGATGTGATGTGATGTTCTGTTTATTGTTTGTTGGGACATACCTTTAACATTTTAAGAATTTTGGGGTTTTTTTGCAAGCTTAATATTAGGATTCTTTAGAAGAGAGGGAGAGGAGAAGGGGATTTGGTTCCAGAGTATTTTGAGTAGTAGCACCATGGATTATTTTCAGCTGGTTTTATAGGTATGCAGTTTCTCCAATAAAAAACATTGTACATATTGCATTGAATGCCTGGAATTATATTTCTCAGTTGTTGTCATGTGTTAGGCAGAGCCTTTTATGGGAATTATGAAAAAATGTAGATTTTCTAAGCACGTAGAGATGAAGGAACTATATCAATTCTGACAAATACATGAAATAGTAACAGAAAATTCTGCTATGGATAGGAGGGCTTCTGGAAACCCAGAACACATGCAGGGTCAGATCTGTAAAAGGATGGGAAGTTTAAAACTCTTCAGGCAGATGATTTTTGGCAAGGTAGTCCAGAATTTAAACTTCTGTGACCTTCTACCAAACCTTAGATAACAAAGGCAGATTAGAAATAGTAGTAACTGCTGTCATAAAATTCATTCACCCAGACTGTAATCTTCCTTAAAATAGAAGTTACAGCCTTCTTGGGAGGACCAGTCCTAAAGATTAACCGAGCATTCACTGCTTGGGGGGAAAAAAATAGGCCTAAAATTGGAAGGTGTCATTTCGTAAAGCAGATATGGCAGGACAGAGACAGCGAGTTGTGGTGAAGGGAAGCAAGGCCACCCCGGCATCTCAGAGGAAGTCATTAGGAGGAACTTGGTGTGGGGGAAAAAATCACTTTCTTAGCATGGACATTACTGAGAAACCGACTGGTCCCCACACTGGCTGGCTCTGCTGAGTGGAGGCGAGACAGACTCAGATCTCTGATTGTATTGATCTGAGTAATAAAAAATTAAAAAAGAACAAGAAAAAGATACTTTTTTTGTTGGAGAAGAAATGAGTTAGGAAACTGATTGCAGCACAGACTGGTAACTTATTGATCACTGTTCTGGACAGCTAGAAGTAGAAATAAGGACACAAGGATGGGAAAGCCAGCAGCCACCCTACAAACAAATGGATAACCTCTGGCTAGCATATGGGAAAACTGGGATTCAGATGCATAACCCCTCAATCATGGCAGAAATTTAAAAGAGAAGCAGAGACAGGAAACATCTCTTTGTGAAGTTTGTGATTGCACAAATTCTGGTACAATCTTTCATTACAAGTTTTCCCCTTGCCAGCCATTGTACACTGCAACTTTTTACACGTGTTGATATAGAAAACCATGTTGATAAGTAGATGGTTGAGATCAGTACATTTGTGGTGCCATTAACAGACATACATTATAGCATACAGAGAATTATTAATTCATATATTGAATAGTTCCCAATGGACATTTTACAATCCACATGGAAAATAGGCTTTTTGAAAGAAAAATATAAATGTTATAATTGAAATGGGAAGGTTTGGAGAGGGAAGGAAATGTAGCTTTCTCATATATTTGTTCATTAAAAAGTTAATTTCCCTAAGAAATAAAACAACTGGCTGCCATGCTGTCCTCAGTCTCAGTATTATTAATAGACTGACAGGCATTGCAGCAGACTGACTTTAGTACAGTATTGAAGAAGATTGCTTGTAGGTTGCTCCAGAGGATGTTCTAGATGTTATTGTGTTCTGGATTACTCTGCTGGAGGATGATGAGTAGGGTATGTACTCAACTCTATTATACCTCACCAGTGTGTGCTACAACCTGCATGCATTTCTGGTGTTCTTTAGAAATTTACATTGAAAATGGCCCTAATTTGCTGACCTACTCACTGCAGAATTGTTCTCAAAAAAAGAGGCAGCTCCTGTGAGGTGGGACAGTGTTTTTCATCATGTTAATGTCCTTACACAAATGGCTTAGCTGTGAAAACTCCCCTCAGGAAAGTGCCAGGACTTTCCTGAAGGTGTTCAGTCCTTCTGATGGGCCATAACTGATAACCTATGCTGAGAGGCAGCTCTCATGTCTTAGAAGGTGTCAGAGATTCCCAGAGTGTCCCATGATCCACAGTATTACATCATCCAGTGTAAAGCTCTGCATCCCCGGAGAGGCACTTGGGCTATCCCAGTGAGCCTGAGAATAATATTAACCCACCAGACTTGGTGTTTCATGGGTTTCCCCCACCCCAACAGATCAGGACTGCCCCCACCAGTTGGACCAACAACATCAAAACTGGAACAATCAAGTTTTATTTGTGGATCCAAGAGTGGAGACTATATACATTTCTACTCTTATCTTTTCTGTCTTTCTTTTTCATTATACATTTGCTTAAGCATTATTTTTATGCTTTTATATTGTTGCATTTCTAACCAAAATGGCTACATTTTAAAATTTGCCAAGTACCGTATTTTACCTCAGTATTCTGAAGTTTGTGAGAAAAAGTTTGTCATTGAACATCTTGAGAATTTTCTTGTTTCTCCTGCTCACTGCCCGGAGTAAATCAAACAACTTTGCCCTAAGCCCACCGAGCATACCAGAGTACAACACATCACTTGGTTAAATTGCTGCTTCCTCCCTTTTCATTCCTTAATAACAGCAGTCCAGTGAATGACAAATCACACAACCAATGCATAGGTGACAATTCTTAAAATGTAATTCAACTTCACATGGGATTTAAAATACAGTGAAAAGATTGTTATCTTTTCATATACATGAAAACAAATTTCAGTTTTGCAAGTACTCTAGGAGGCTTTAAAAACACTATAATAAAAGCGTTGACCACCTCAACAATTTTTGACTGGCATATAATATTCCAGAATAGGAGTAATCCATCTTTAATGATTTAAGCAAAAATTACTTCCAGTTTTCTGCACTACATAGATATATGAGAAAAATCTTGATGTATTAAAAATTGATGATGAATAATAAAGTGTCTTTAATGCAGTATATTTAGTAGTATCTCTCTATATTTTCTATGATGTATTAGTTTCAATGCAGGCACAACTTATACCTACAATCTCTCTCATTTCCATACACCTAGTTTAATTCCAATACAGGAGTTTAAACTGAGATATATTCACATTTCTGACATATGTCCTACAGCTCTCTATCCTCAGACTCACAATCTGCAGAAGGGATTTCTGCACCCTTAATAAAAGAACCTGTCCCCAGACCATTTAATATAGTGGTTTAATATACCCCAGATTTTTCTAAGGTCTATAAGAAGATTTTGAGGATATTTTGGAATATCATCATCATCCTTCTAAGGAATGACAATAAAAAGTACCTGTAGACGCAGTTCTGGGGTTGTGGTGTAACTTCCCTGTTCCATCCACAGAGATACTCAAAAGCCATCTGAAGGTGGTCAAGGGCAAACAGCTCTAGGTGACTCTATGAATGGAGGGTTGGACCTCCAGAGGTCCCTTCCAACCTTAACCATTTTACTCTATTTACTTTGATAAAAGAAATTAAGATTTGTGTGGATATAGATTTCAGGAGCATACTCTTATTTTTATTCATCAAGTATTGTTGTTTGTGGTTGTCATCCCTACAGAATACAATCAGTGAGAAGAACTTGGATTTTCTTCTAACATGTAACCAGACTCAGCTTTGTACTTTCTTGAGTTTTCAACTGTAACTACATATTGAAGGTGGACATTTGATTAAAAGTGACATTCTTACAGATTCCTATACTCACAGGATACTGTTTTTTGACCTCTTTTTCTGACTTGACCTCCTGTATTTCTCATATGTCACTACATCCTTTAGAAAAGATTTCTATTTCTGAACCACAGTTGCAGCTGTTATTGCCATTCTTATTGTTTCCCTCTTCATTTCAGTCATCTCCAGCCTTTAGTATTCAAATGTTTGTTACCCTTTCCTGTCATCTTTGAATCATGTTTGAATTTCTTGAAGGAAGGTAGAGTTCTATCAGGGACTTCTCATGAGACTGGCATTTTGCCTGCTCACCAAATGCTACTTGGTTGCTCTAAGACTGTGAGTGTCATGTACTTAAAAATAAAGCAAAGTTGTGCTACATTCTGCAAACCTACAGTAATACTTTAAGGCACCCAATTCAAAGATTTTACTCAATGATATCTTCATAGATTTTCAGGGAAAAACAAGAAAATAGGAAAAGGCTGAAGTATCTATAGGCTATAAATATCTCTACATCTATCTATAGATATATCTACATATATATGTAACTACATATAGGTATCTATATTTATAGATACCTATATCTATCTATAGAGATCTGTAGTAATTTTATAGGCTTTCATATCATGATTGCAGCTTTTTGATTAACGCAATAATGTCATGCCTGACCCAGTACAACACATCCCCTAAACACACACATATGCTTAAAATAATTGTGTCTGCTAGGAACACCCCAAATCGCTATATTTAGAGAATCAAGCTTCTTTCTATTACTTTGTGTTTAGAATATCATTCTCTGGTTAAAACCTGCTGCTTGTTTCCACATAGACATTCAGTTGGACCACAGTTACTTGAGTAGTGATGAAATTTAAAAGTTAAGTGGTTGAGTTTTTTTCTTTTTCCTGCAGAGAATAGGATTTATAACATAGGTAAGAGAACAGTTTACAAAAGGCTTTATACAAAATTTCATATATGAAAGAGTAAATTAAGGAAATCACTCATTTTTCCCCCTTCAATCTTTTCACTTAAATCTAGATTTATCTGCATATAAATATAGAGGACATTTTCTGTAATTGCCCTGCTAGTAGAGCAGATGACTTGTCAGATAATAGATAATAATGTACTTTACACTTAAATAATTCCTTCATGCATATTATTAGAAAGCATTTTACAAATACAGTTGTAAAATGGTCCCATCAATGACCATTTTACAAATAGAGGAGAGATATAGTAATTGATTTGTTAAGAACTGAGCAAAAGATAAAAACAGATTAAAACATAGGACTGTGGGATAAAATTCTCATGTGCTCTACATCAACAAGAAGTTTGCTGTTCATTTTATGAAGCAACAATTTTATTCCGACAGTCCTACCTTCTCGTTTATGGCCTGGCACTGGTTGCCTTTACCTACACTTGAGATGATTGACCTGACACAGGGAGATAAAACCATAAAATAATACTTTGTTTTGAATTTTTATTATGGTATGGCCTGTTTTGGTCATGGATGAGATGTCTCTCACTTCAGCTATCTGTAATTAGAAATTTAAGTTTGAGCTAGTTTTCTGAGCTTCTTTTGTTGTCAGTGAGGAAAAGATGCAACTCCATAATAAGCTTCTTTCCAACTATTTGAAGACAAAGATGAATTATCAGTTTAAGCTGGCCCTGCTGTCAGAAGAAACAGTCTTGGAGTCTTCCCTCTTCTTCATGTGTTCATCATGAAGTGTGAGATGCACCACGTGGTGAGTGGATCTGAGCTAAAACTAACCTTGGGTAAAAATGGCTGGTTTTCAGCCAGATCAGCTCCCTGAACAATTTACCATATATTCATACAAATGTTGGTATCAGCACAAGACAAATCTGTGCAGGACTGGGATCAGGGCATGTGAGTAAAAGCATTGCAGGCCTCCTTTCTTTCCCTGGTAGCACGAGGTTAAAAGGCCTCTGAACGCCAGTCTTTGCTACCTGTGCTGGTTTTGACTGGGGCAGGATTACTTTTCTTCATAGTAGTTGGTATGGGGCTGTGTTTTGGGTTTGTGACCAAAACAGTGTTGATAATTCAGGGGTGATTTTGTTACTGATGAGCAGCACTTACACAAACTCTAGAGCTTTTCTGCTCCTCACCTCACCCCACCCCACCAGAGAGGGGGCTGGGGGTGCACAGGGAGCTGGGAGGGGACACAGTTGGGACAGGTGACCCCAAGTGACCAAAGGAATATCCCACGCCATGTGCTGTCATGTTCAGCATATAGAGCTGGGGGAAGGAGAAGAAATGGGAGAACATTCAGAGTGATGGAGTTTGTCTTCCCAAGTCACTGTTACTTGTGGTGGGGCCCTGTTTTCCAGGCTGAATACCTGCCTGCCCATGGGAAGTTGTGAATTAATTTCTTGCTTTTCATTGCTTGGATGCACAGCTTTTCTTCACCTACTGAAATCTCTTCACCTCAACTCATGCTTTTTCTTACTTTTACCCTTCTGAGTCTCTCCCCCATCGTCCTGGGCAGGGAGTGAGCAGCTATGTGGGACAGGTGACAGCTGGGGTTAAACCATGACACCACCTACCATATTAATGATTAATCTCACCAAGATTAATCTCTCCTAGAGTTTATGTGCAATCACTGCTATCTGGCATTAACCTTATCAGCTGAAGTTTAGTGTGATATTAGTACAACAGTCTTTTTAAAACTTCACCTCCATAAAGGAATCTGAGATGGTTAAATAACAATTAGAGAAATGCTCTTATTGGAAGTGGAGATGCTGAATTCTCTGTTTATTTGTAACATCTTACATGCAAAGATGTTAATTTACAGATATCCTAATTGTAAAAATTTTAAGAATTATAAAATTGAAAAAGACTGAACAGGTTCACCCCATGCTCTGATTTTACACTTGATCTAGTTACAATTCTCTTAGATACTTGTTTATTTTACTGAGAAGGCAAGCCCAAAAGGATTAAACCTTGCCTGCAGCTTTCTTTTTGTGCAAAAGTCAATTATGGCTGGCTAAATATCCCTGAGGTAAACATGTGTGAGGTTGATAATGTGGTTAGAATAGCAACAGCCATTGTAAAGGAGACTGGTGTTCATGGAGTTAACACATTCCATATTGCTATCGTGCAAAAAATTACAGACACTTCCAGTCAGGGAGCATCAATCAATTTTTGTTAACATTCAAGATTTTTTTCTTCCCGATGGAGCTAATATTACATCTAAATATTATGTGTGCTGCATCTGTAAATTTCATTCCATTCATTTAAGGAAACCTTCTGTATGAAAAATTTGGGTTAAAAATTATGTTATTTACCTGGTGCCACTGGATTGATTGTGGAATGGGTCAAATCCTGCCATCCTTAATGAGGAAAATATTGACTAATGGCTTAAGTAAATATTATCTGAATTCAATGAATGTTTGTCTCATGTATTAAATACTCAGAGGAGCAGAAAAGAGTTCATAGCTTTTCCTCCCAACTACCTAACCACCATGGCACCTAACCAGCCATGCTCATACTTACTATTTCCTTCTGCATTTTGTCAAAGTGTAGCATTTCAACAGACAATGCTACACACATCATGTATCACCACAGTATGCAACCCCATAGTAAAATGATTCCCTGGGAATTGCAAGTTCCTTGCAATTAGAGAAAGGAACTGAAAGTACGTTCTCACAGGTGAGCAGAGCGCTGTAACCACTGACACTGGATTAAGGGAGAAGCTGCCGTACAACTATCTTCCAAGGGAATTTTTGAGAAAAGGCTGATTTTACTCCAGGAGGAGGTAAAGGAGCCATGACATGCAGTCAGAGAGAAAGAATAACATTCTTTCATTGAGGCTTACCAAAACTGTGCAGCATCAGCTAGCTTGAAGTCAATCCTGACTGTGACATTGGCCCAACAAATTCCAACATGGTATCCCAGACTCTTTCCATGCATTGTTTAGGAGCCTAATGCCAAATTTTGTCCTATGACTTTCCAGGAGTGATAGGGCACCAAACTCATTTGCCTCTCTAGTACTCTCAATATATTTTGTTGCCTGATCTATAAAATGGAAATATTTTTATTTCTTGAGATGTTGTGAAGAGAAGAGCACAGAATAGATGCAAGACCCTCATCTAGTGATGTGAGCCACAGTTAAAATAACCAAACATTAACAGATAGCAAAGAGGTGAGTAAGGAACTTGAATTTTAAAATATTTCAGAGTGTATTAGACTGCTTTTGTTGAAAGGGTTAGCCTGGCAAAGAACCAGTAAGACTATTGGTTAGATAATTTTACAACAGACACTTCTTTTATTCCTTGTCAATCTATAAAATGTCATGCTTCAGGGGATAACCTGACTGCCACATGTGGTTGCCAATTAATTCCCTCCATCCTCTAAAAGTATTTTGCATTTGCTTACAAGACAATTTACTTTCCTCTCCTCTCTGGCCTTCCAGAAATTTTATATTAAACAAAAAGGAAATTGGTGACTCATATGAAGAGGTATTTTACCACACATGTTCATCTCACAGATGCAGAAAATAGGATGTTACCTCTTAAATATAGCCTTACTAACAGTCAAAGTTACTCATTCAAAGATCAAATGCAAAATAAAAACAAAAATTTAAAGGCATAAATTTTCTAAGTTATTCAGGTGCAAAATCCCTGCAATATTATTTCAATGAGAAGTAGGAATGGAGAGCTTTTGCAAATGTAACTATAGAGTGTCATTTTCCACTAAATAACACTCGTGTACCTCTATTGTAATTAATATATTTTACTTGTTTAATAGACTACAAAAGCCCAATTTGACTGGCATTATTCATGTTATGAAGGAATTTACACTAGGTATCTGGTTTTTCCACTGGATTCCTGGAGGAAGACTGCACCCATCTCGCCACCACTGGTCTTCCTACAGGACCATCTCTACTCCACAGAACTGGATCTGTTACTCCAGGAGCATTTATTTGGACTGCTTCCAACACCCTGACCAACAGGGTGTCAGGTCGTGTCCCTGACTCTGTCAGGGTTTTCTGGATTTTTGTTTGTTTTGCTTGCTTGTTCTTTTTGTACTACAACTTTTTTTTTTTTTTTTTTTTTTTTTTTTTTTTTTTTTTAACATGTTTAAGGCATATGGAGGCAAAGGAAGGAAGCATATGGAGTGGCACTTGAAAATNAACGGAAAATGCCAGAAGCCTTTCAATCTTAATACAATCCCTTGCACTCTGTGTAATGCAAAAGTGTCTTTAATTAAAAGATCCCATATAATTTGTATCATAGTCACTGCCTAGTTTACCACACTGAATGGCTGGTACCCACAAAATGGGTAGTCATTTGATATTTACTTCAGTTTTCTTTGTGTGAGGCATGACCCTCCCTTCTGTTCCTAAGATTCAAACCTAATCCTAAATGTAGAAATACTGATCATGTCAGGGTAGAAATACTTTCTATGGTAGTCTTGCCTAGTGTCCTAGTGGTTTTTATCTGCTCATTAATATAACTTCAGTGTGTTCCTGTGTTAAAGGATGTCACTTTCCTGTTTAGCAGATTGGAGAACTAAAGTAAAGAAGGACTACTGTTGATTCCCAAGTTTGCCTAAAACAAGGAAGGAGGTGTTTTTTCTTCATTTGCATTCACAGTATATCATCATTTGTTTTCATAATTTGTGTGTGCTAGTAGTAGAGATTCCTTGGGCTGTTGGGAGTAACACAAAGTTCTTACTTTAACTGTAAAACAGGTTCCATGGGCCATGTGGTGGCCATGAAATGAAGAGCATGAAATGATCTAGGAGACGTCTGATTTAAGGGACCTCTGTAATTGTAAACTGACAGTGTAACACAAAAACTCCATGGCAGAAGTAAGGCTAAAACTTACCTCTTTGAGGTTATGCATGCAGAACTGGTTTTCTTTCTTTCAACTCCCTTTTCCCACTCATTACACAGATTTTGTGTTCAGCTGTGAATGATGTGAGTAGGAATCTGATTCACCCCACAGTCCTCTGAACTGATAGAGTAGATGCCATTGGTGGGAAGAAAAGTTCTAAATTTCTCATAATATGAAATTCTTTATACTTCTTTGTAACATAACACTGTAATATCATGTGAAGGCTCTTCAAATGTCTGTAAAAAAGCACAGTTTGTGTAGAATTGTTTTAACCAAAACAGGCAATATGAGCAGTGTCACAGTCAGGAAACAGCATGCAGATGGCAGTAACAGACTCTTGCCACATGTCTGGGGCTGACAGGTGATGATTTTCAGTGGGCTTCACAGATAGTTGTTAATAGTAGAACAAAGCTTGTAACTTCTAACTTGGTTATTTTAGGCTCCCCCGGTCTTTGTTTAACCACTCTATCCTCAGTATTGAAAAGAAAACCTAGATGTCATTCCATACAAGTTCTGCCTAAGACATCATGTATCAAGCTTGATCATATCTTCATTTCACATGCTCATATTTTCAAAATATGAAATACAGTAGACTAAAAAGATCATACCTGTCTTGTTGAATTTCATACTTCCAATAGAAATACCTACATAAAAAAATCCACAAACTGAAAGAAATTCCAATATTTTGTCTTTCCCTTTGGTTACTCTAATTATGTAAGTTATAAAATGGAATATTTTTTTTGTAAAACCCCTTTCTTGTCAATGAAAGCACACCACCTTTTCCATTTTGGCAAGTGTTCATTTAGGGTATTCAAAGAGATCAGCACTGAGTTCAACTCATTTTAAGAAGTTTATGCTAAGCTATACTCATAATGTGTTCCAGCTCTCTCATGTTATTTGATGTGGATATAAAAACATATTCCATCTTCTGCCTTTATATGCTAGGATAACAGACAGCAGCTGATAAATATGCAGATACTAAATACAATTCCTTTAATTGAATCGAAACATTCCTGTCAGAAGTATAAAGGAAAGACTTGTGATTTTCATGCAAGTAAATGTAATAAGGCTGTCTGTCTTTTTGGGGTTTTTTCCCTCCCTCAAATATCTGTGGCTCTATCATACCATAAGGGATAAACTGCTGTTTTAGCAACCTAAGGTGTTGCTTCTAGTAGTGGTGGTTGCCCTTGGTGAAGAATATATTTGAAAAGAATTTGAATGACCTTGCACTTTTGAGCTGACTGGTGCTATTAATATGATTTTGCTGAGAAACTCCTAAAGAGGCAATTATATTGTCTGTCACTACAAATACAGGAGCGCTGTATTAGGAATATCCAAAAAGTTGTCATTGCACAAAAACAATGCAAGTTGTACTTGCAATATTATTGCATTAGAACTGTAGAGATTTTTACACTTTTTTTTGCTACCATAAGGTTTCAAACATGTAGAGGTCTTCTGTGCTCTCTTTTATTCCGAATAGCAGCACACATATGACTGCTGAGCTACACTCATGGCTAGTGTTCCATGTCTCCTTGAAGGGGATATGTCACATGCTATATCACTTTTGGGCTCAACACTCAAAACCCCAAGCTCCAAACTCAACCCCCTTTTTTGAACATGCACAAAAAATAGAATAATCTATACTTCGAACTCCATGTTCACACGTGGAATTTTTTAGGCTATGTGCTTTGGCAGTGACAAAAAAAAAAAAGAGAGAGAGAGAGAGAGAGACAAGAAATAAGGACACCAGGAAAAAGAAGAGAACTCCAAACAAAGACAAAACAACACAGCATGAAGAACAAGGCAAAGGGAATGGAGGAATTTTGTAGAGCTTTATTGAAGGATGGATTGTTTCTGTCTCTTCTTCACATTGGTGGTCCTCTGTGCTTCCATCCTCCCTGTCTTGTGATGTGATTTCTTTTGTACTGTCAAAATGATGTGGCAATTAGAAAGGGTTCTTTCTATGACAATTTACTTGTTTAATCCAAGAGGTACTTCTGTATCTTCTCTTGGTTGACTTGGAAACCAATTAGTCCTTGTTAGTTGTATTGAACTTCATGGTTGTTGATTTGTGGTTACATACACTCAGACCCTAATGTCTGATAGAAAACACAGACACTTTATTTCTGATCTACCTTTAGTTTGTGGGTTCAACCCTTGGCATTTATATTCCATTAATATTGTCATTTCTGGGTTGAATGAATATGAAATCTAATCTGCACTCTCTAGAAGAAATCACTGTGACACTTGAAGGTGTTACTGTTAAAGGTATTTGGGTTAAACATTGATTTTTTTTTTCCAGTATTCTAGTATGAATCAGTGTATTTTAACTTAATTCAAAATACAAGGAACTGAGAGTTTGTGGAAATAAGCCATACCAAGATGGACTCATTTTCTCAGGGCTGCTATCTCAGTCTGCTGATATGGTGGGCAACAGAAATAATTCTGCCCTTTAAGGAAGAGCTAGGCTGCTGGGTTGAGATAGCCTGTATTTATACTCATTCTGATAAAACCAAGAAGCAGTCTGTTAAGTGAAGTCTCTCCAGAGGAGCATGAGCAGTGAGCATGAGGCTCTCAGTAAATGGTAAAGCCCAAAGGATTGGGTTGGGGTGGTTGGGGGAGGGAACTGATTTAGTAGCAAATTTTATGGTGCATGGGTGCAAACAAGAGTGTATGTCAGAGATTCCCCAATCTAGAATATCTCTAGCAGTGAGCTTCAGAAATAGACTGGCCATGGCAAGAGGCATTTGTAAGTAGAGAATGAAAACAAGCCAATGTTGCTTGAATGTGCATTCCTACCAGACATTTAATGCTTCAGTAGACCTGCAGGATTCACAGATGTGGTCGACTCCTCTGGACATGGAGCAGAATTCCAGATGATGATTTGTGTACATTTACTTTTGGGATGTCTGTATAGTACAAGGAAACAGAGATGTGTGAATATATTTCATTGATTAGCTTACAAAGGAGACATTGGGAAATATGCCCCCAAATTTTGGATACACAAATTTGAAAGTTTCACATCACTATCTAAAATGCAATTGTCTGCAAATCGTCTGTTGGTTCACATAAATCCCGTGAACTTGTATATTTGTAGTTTCTGTAAGTGAAATAGATTTTCTGGGGTCCAAGGTGCTGTATCCCCAGTGCCAGGATTCTAATAATCCTGGCAGCAGATTGATTTTCAATAAGTAGAGTTCAGATTATGAAATCCCTTCTCTCGCTAACAAACACCTGCTCCCACAGAAAGATCCACTAAGACTAGTGGAATTACTGGAGTCTTGACTAATTTCAGTGAAACTTCCACAGTCTTGGTACACTAGTAGGAGGCAGTTAGATTTAATGGTGTTTGAAAAGGAATGGAGCCATACTGAAGTACAGGAGGGGAGAAATATCAGTGGTTCCTATGGATATGCCTTCATAGTAGGTGAAATCCACATTCTTATCTGAGATTTACCCAGAATCCCACCCTGCTATTCACATCCCCTTAAATCCTTGCCTGTCTGTACACTGAAAATTGACACATTTGCTCAGATGCAGCTACAAGATAAAGTCAGTGCTGTGCTTTAAGAACAGTTCTAGCTTCTTCTACTTAGCAGTGAACATGTGAGTGAAACTCATTTTGTTTTCCCAATTCTATTTTATATCTGAGAATTTCTCACCTTTTTCCTTCCTCCTGCACCAGAGACTGCATGCATATGTGTTTGTGTATGGTTACCATTTAAATCCTCATTTCAGATACCCTTTCTCATATCTGACCTGCAGATTCTCTCAGTCCAGAAATTTAAAAAGAAGAAAATCTGTTTGCAGTTGGTGATTGCTGACCAGAACACTGTTTAGCCAGTCATGGCAGAGGATTCCAATGAATATTTCAACCTCTGAAGGAAACACAAAATTTGTCTGAGTGCTAGGCACACATAAGCACATCTTGAAGTATCTTATCCATGCCATCTAATTTAGAAAGCTGAGTTGGAAGCTGAGTTCTCAAGTGTAAAATCCAGAAGGAGATAAGCAGCAAATGAGGCAGAGGAGGGAAGAAAGAGTGACAGGGAGGACAGGGTAAAGAAAAGACTTTTTGATTAAAGAAATTGATGCAATTTACTCCCACAGAGTATTTCATAGTAAAATGTTTTGAGTTGTCCTCTGGACTATCTTGTACAGGATGTCATGATTCCTAATTCACAAAGTCAGGGCCAGGGCAAAATTTATCACTGTGGATTCTGCTATGGGCTACAAGACACCTCTGGAAAGGCCAGCATGCTCTTTATTAGCAACCCCTTATCTAGTGAATCATGACCCTGACATGGCTTTTGCAGCACCAATTAATCTGCCACTCCCAGGAGAAGATTTCTTTCCTCCCCACTAACTTTCTACTGGTCACTGCTCTTGTAGTCTTGCTGTCTTGTAACAATGAAAACTAGAAATATATGTCCTTTCAGTCTATGGTTATTGTCTTATTCACTGTCACCTCAACTTCCATGCCTGCTGTCTTATCTCGATATTCTTGTTTTATCTCTGTGTGCTCTCAAATCAAAGCTGTGTGTTATGCTAATCCTTCTATTTAGTGAGAGCACAAAAATGTATTTGGATGTTAAAGGGGCCTCAAGACAAATACCAACAGTTGTTGGTGTACATTCTGAAAACCACAGCAATGGGCAAGTCTGGCAACTGACTATCCACCAAGAGTTTACAGTCTTTCCTTGGTGTTCCATGAACCCTCATTCACAGATTCTGAGGTTGCTGTCTCTTTCAGATGAAGGTCTGGGGTCAGCATTGGTGACTTCCATAGCAATAGAAGGAAGGAAAAAGAAACAGACCCAACATGACCTGATGATCTGGAAGTCATGCTGAGCAGGATAGTGAGGACCTACTGGACATGAATCTATGGGAGAAAGAAGCAGCAGAGTTGAAGTCAAAACCCAGCAAATGACTGCCACTGTCTTTGTTACTGAAGCAGCAGCAAGAGTGGAAATATTTCCCAGGTAGTAATCAATATAGTAAGTGCTAGAAAAACTATTGTGCTGTTCCCTCCTGAGTCCCATCCAATCTCTGCCATGTACAACCCAAGACAGATTAACACGTGAAAAATCTAAGATTGGAAGTACAAGTTTACTCCAGCTACATCTGAATGTGTTGTGAAGCTTGTGATCCATTTCCTTTGCATTTTTCTGTCCATAAATCCATTATCTGAATGGACTGTTATGCTGTTATGCTCACAGTACTGTCCCAGACAATTTAAAAATCATGAAAACTATGATAAATGAAAATGTCTCTGGATGTTTTTAGTACTTTAGATCCTTCTGTTTTCTGGCTACGTGACTGAGAGTCCTGTTGCTTGAAATTTCTCTTTCTTTATTCAGGACCCTATTCCTGTGAAAATTTTCCTTTTGTTTTGCAATTTGTGCTTGATAATATTCTGTTTATTTTATTTAGAAGGAACTGAAAGCAAACAATAAGTTTCTTGGTTGAAAGAAGGGCCCAATAACTCTAGTAGCTACTGGTATTGGTCATGTGGTGGACATCTGCCAAGCAAGCAAGCCATAAAATATCTCTCTTTTATGTAGATAACTGATTTCTTAATGAGGGTTTGTAAAAATCACCTTTACTATGGAACTGATCTGATTTCCCTGCTGCACCAACCTTTTCTCCTTCTTCAACTCAGGCCCAATATTTTCTGCCTTGCAGTTTTATTTCATTGGCTTTTTGAGGTGTGGGCCAGTTACAGTCCTTCACTGTGTCTTTTCCACATGTCTAATGGTCTTAGATGTTTTAACTTATTTGCAAATAAGGTCCTTATTTGCAGAATACTCAAAGCAATTTATAAAGTCAGATAAGTTTGAAGCACTATTTCTGTATGGCTTTAACTTAACTGTTTAGTCAAATCACACCCCTACAATTCAAGGAAAGGTGAGTCAGTTCTTTATTTCCATTCATTTGACTTTGCCCACAGCTGAAAGACACAGAAGGTCCCTTAAAGTCCTACCAGGAGCACACATTTTGGCATAGGCACCATGCAATTTAATCCATAAGGAATCTAAGTTCCAGAAGAGTCACTGAGCCTCCAAGAAGTAGAATGTGAAGGATAAATGAGTTGGAAAAATACTAGGGAGGTAAGGAGGTTGATTGCCACATACTCCTAGAGTGCTCCACACCAAAGAGTCTGAATTGCCCTCCGAAGGCTTGACTGAGCCCAAGCCCCATATCAGCACATGGCTTAGGATGCTTGAGGTTCATGTGAATTTCTGCTCACTTCCCCTCTTCTCCTCATGCCCCTACAATAAGGAGAAAATTGATTCCCTGCTTCTGAACAAAGGTCTGTAGCTGGAAGAGAGCATGATCTCCCTGCCTGAGTAACAGCTGGGGGAAAAATGAATAGACCATATGCTGGGAGAGCAGCCGCCAGAACATTGGGACAAAGCTGTGGATCACTGCCAAGCCTTGCAGCTAAAACCACAGCAGCCAAGATGAGGGGTGGAGGGAAGCTGTTCAGAACTATCAGGGACCCTGCACTGGGTTACTTTTAAGAACTGCAGTGTGTAAATCCTGAATGAGACAAAAAACCTGCTTGTTTTCAGAAAGGTCCTTGGAAAGGAAAGTTATTTACCCATGTGGCCCTGAATATCTTTGTTAAAACTTGTCTAGTTCCCTTATGTTTTCCTTTTTTTTTTCACCTGCCTGCTGATTGTCAGGAAAGCCTAGACTACTTCAGAATTTTCTCTGAGGGAGTCAATGCCTTCTGATTTCTTTGTTTCACCTTTTCCACCTTTGCTTCCCTTTCTCTAGAAGCAAATTCTCTTTCTCTGTCATCTGTGCTCACTGACAGGATGAGATCTGCTCAGGGGTACATCATAAACAGCTGTAACAATTCTGCAGCTTCTGAAAGAGGAGCTTAGTTTGTGAGGACTTCCATGCAAAACAAATCAATTGGCAGTATTTTCACTCTGAAACTTTTTCCCTCCTACTCGTAAACTGATTATATATGCCAGTCTCTTCCACTCCCAGAGAGGACGCCCTTAGTGGTGATGTATAATTTTATTAGAAGTGGACTGGAGAGCTATAAATTATGAGCTTGCTGAGGCTCTGTGAGAGAAGTAAGGTAGGAGCATCAGCAACCCTCAGGGAAAAAAAGGAAACTCAGACCTGGACCTGAACTGCAAGCCCACAAGTTGTGGGTCACAGCCAGATTTTCATGTGAGATATCAGTGTGAGCTGATAGCTGGGAGCTGCTGACCCCTTCTACACTTTGTGCTAAGTTTATATTGGGTATCACACACCTGATCAGTCTTAGTTTGGGCAGGTATAAGTCAATGGCCAAACTGGTAAGTGGGGAAACAAAATAGAGTCATGGCTAAGTTTTAAAGTAGGGCGATTTTTTTTCCCCAAAGAATATATGGATATATGCTTAAAAACCACACTTCAGCTTTCTAGTAAGAATCACACTCATTATAGTTCTAATTAAATTTATTTAATCACACTCTTTTGAAATTTTTTACTTTAAAACAGAGTACCTGCTTAGACACTTAAGCAAGAATAGGGAAACAGTTCATATTAATTGATTGTGACTAATTTAAGTGAAATCTAATTGCCTACAATGCTGATACTTATTTGTCCAACAAGCTCAAATGAAAGCAATTGGGAAAAAAATCCTTATGCAGTGTTTTGCACCTTGTTGGTTCTTCCCCTGTAATTATTCATTTTAGATTCTAGATATCCAGTTCAGTGTAACTTGTCATATATTGGCTTATAATGTTTAAGGGGAAAAATAAATGAGAATATACTTCTGGAATGGCAGCGATATCTACCAAATTTCCTTTTAAATATGCACAGCAAAATGGATTGTTAAAAATAATCCCCTGAGGATGGTGCCTCTTTTGTCAGTTTTCTACCAGAGTGCATCCTGCTCTCTGACAGAAAATTGCTCATTAATCTCCAAGGAATGACCAGTTTTTCAAAATAGTCACTCAGCTATGCTGCCAATGTTAATTTTTAAGCATTATGGGTGCCATTAATTGCCTGATGTGGTTGATAACAACAGTAATCCTTTTTGAATGGGACATTAACTCCAAAACAAGTCATTAGTTTTTGTCCACATACTGTAATTAACACTTACCTTCCAGGAATTCACAGAAATTGGAAAGGCCACATGTCACTGGAGATTTGGCAACTCTGTCTAATATATATATTTAGTTTAAAGATATTATGGCGTGGTGGTTTTTTGATAATCACTCTTTTACTAGCAATAATTTGCATTCTGAGTGGTGTACATAGTTAAGGTGTCTGTTCTGCAATATCAGCCTGACTAGATTTTTCCCTTCTTTTTTCCGTCCAGCCTTTTATTCTTTTTCCTTTTTTCTTTTTTTCTTCCTGAAATAGGAGAAAGGAGTGTATGCCTCAAATTGCTTCTTCTCAGATGTGTGAGATAACACCACGTCTGGCCACCCAGCAGGGACACACTGAGCCATCTTTTTGAGCAGAGCAGGGGTAGTCACTGGGCGTGTGTAAAGAGAAGCTTAAGGATTGGTTGGCGTGGAAAAGATAAGAGGCATCATATTTTTCTTCTTGCATACACAGCATACTTTGTCCCTGCAACTTCTGCTCATGTCCACTACATCTCACCCCAGTGGGTGCTGAAATGAGTGATGAAAAAAGGGAATAGTTGAGCATCGTGGAGAGGAAGAACCTACTAGAGCTGGAGCTGCTTAGATGTGAATTTTGTCAAGTAAATTCATTATTTAAGCTTTAAGATAGACATGGAGGACTAAGTTTGCAGTGTTTGTTCCTCACTGTGATACTTTTCTTGGTAAAAGGTGCAGAATTACAGGTGACTGTGCGTGTGTGTGCAAATACATGCTTTTAGTTCTTTATGGAATGACTTTTGACTCCATTCAGTTTTACAGCAGAGGACAAAACTTAGTGTGTTGAAGTACACATACATGGGCAGAAGGAAAGAAGAGCATAAAATATATTTGGTTATACTTAAGAAAACAGTTCTTGCTTTGTTCTATAAGAAACACCACAAAATATGAGCAAAAAACCAAAACAAACCCAACAATTGTAAGCTGCAATATAAACCTTTAGTTGAGATTTTTCAAAGCACTACATGATTTAAGATACATTCTCTCTCAGAAAACCTGAGAAGTTGGTGCTTCTAGGCTGCTAAAGCATATTTGATATGCCTGTTTATATTGGATTCTTTATATTGGATTCACTGGTAGCTTAGCTCAAATTGAAGAAGTGCTTTGGTTTATCATTCCTCCAGGACTATAATGTCAGCTACTGACACCATTTCCAATATTTTCTGTTTCAGGAATGTGCTTTTTCAGAGCAGTGCTTTGTGGTATCAAAGGGCACTTCCCAGTGGCAGCTTCTGCTGGTTGGGAAATTAGTAACCTGGAGATGCTCATAAGTCTTGCCTGCTTTGCTCAGAGATAGCAAAGAATCAAGCAAAATTACACACAAAAATACTCCCTGCAGACACACCTAGGAAGATACTGGAATTTTCTAAACCTTCAGCAAAAATGCAGTTTACTTAAACATTACTTATCTAACTCTTCTTTATCTAATTATTCCCATATTCTGCCCTATAGCTCTTTCCTCCTCTCTGTCCCACTGCTCACCCGAACAACTTCCCTAATACCATGGAGTGTGCAGAAAAGGCAGGTTTGAAGTCTCACTACAGATACTTTACCCATAAGGTCATTTGTGTAATAATCTTGGGGTGATGTGGTTGTCTAGCAGTGCTTTATATTCTCTCTATATTTGGAAGTATTACAGAATCTGTAGTCCCCCTTTTTGAACACATTTTACCTCTTCCAGATTTTGGGCATCTTATGTTATTCTGACTCATAGTTTTCTAAGCTTTTTTCCAGCTAGGGCTATATTCTTTTTGTTGTTTAAAAATATTTTGAACCATAAGAATGGCAGAGGATAGAAGAATGCCAACACTCAAATCAATACAACTGCATACAGTTAAAAGAGAGAGTGGTTTTCACTTAGATCAGAAGGATTTTGGATTTCAGTCTTCATTTATCCAATTTTTTAGGGGTTTCTGATAGCATTTTCTGTAATAGCCATTTTGACTTGTATAATTGTGCCATGCATTCTAAACTACACTGGAAAAGATTTAAACTATATATATTTAAAACTATGCAGCCAAATGGTAACAGGGTTTGATAAGAACTTGTATTAAGTAGATGGTTGGCCCAGGAAGACCATTTTCACATGGTGATGATGAGAACTGGATATTGGATATTGTTATTGAATATTAAGATAGAGTAAATTTTTTTGAGTATAGGGTCAATATAAAGACTATATTCAATTAAAAATGTGCAGCTACACCTTTGTAACTGAACGCCATTTGTCTGCATCAGTGTGTATGTTTTTTTGAGGAAAGTACTGAGCTCTAAATAAAAACTTTATGGGATTATTTTCAGATTAATTGACTAGAGCTCATGAAAAGATACTTTGTTTCTTTTATGGATTTAGAGGCAATTTATTTAAAATAATCTTTTTATAAGTGGACCAGTAGATCATAGTAAATCATAAGAGAAATATTAGTTTTCCTGCTTCTTCTTTTCTTCTGGAAGAGATGTGTGACTCACTGTCTTTGGTAAATGAATTTATGTTTTTTTCCAGGTAGTTTGCAGATTGCAAAAGGAAAATAAGGATATTTGGTAAGATATCCATTCCATCTTTTTTTAGAAGCATGTTGGGAAAAAGTTTGAAGTAAAAAAGTGGAAAAAAATTTGGCACTGAAGTAGGGAAAACTTGAATGGATGTAGTGAAACTGGGTAGACAACATTTTCTTTAGAGGTGGTAGAAGACACCAAAACAGGTCTTTCTCATCCAGTGGTTGCTGAGCCACTGCATGAGCAAATGGAGGATGTGAACACAGGGTTTTTAAAGATTGTCCCTCAATAAATTTTGGAACAATTTAGCAGGTGTCTGAAAACAAAGCATTTTATTTTGATTTCAAAAGGACCTTTTGTGTTGAATGAAACAACATGTTTTTTCCTGCCTCAGTTAAATAATTGAAAAATACCCAACTCACTAAGAGTTCACTATTCACCTGTTTTTCACAGACAATCATTTTTTTGGTGGATGCAAGATGTAAAGGCATTCATGGATTACAGAGTTATTCTGGACATATTTGCATATACATTCATAAACCTAGAGAAATAGCATTTGAGATAGCTGCAACAATAAAAGAAAAAAATATTTACCATTACAGATTTCATTAATAGTACATCTGTATCAAACTGAAGAAGGCAATGACAAGAATGGCTGAGCCCATGCTTGCCTTCACTGCCTGGCTTCCCTGTCATCTGTTTTAGAGAAGCTGAGATGTTAAGACAATTACATTTTTCCAATTTTCCTTCTTTGCTTTAAGGAGCTTTCACATGCAGCAGCACCCCTAGGTTCCTTTCATATTCTGTGAGGTAGCAAATAACATGGAGAGCTTATGTCTTGACTTGGGAATTGGTTTTTCTCATCTTTTAAGTCAGCATCAGCAAGTGATGTGAGGGTGGGAGGATTTTAGAGCAACAGCAGCGACAGCATAAGGAACATCAGTCAGCGTGGACCTTGTGATGGGACGATTGCAGAACAATTGTAATTCAAGGTTTCAGTAGCCTAAAATGCAAGTCTGTTGGGAACATACTTTTCAAAGTCCACAAGGAAGGGAAAATGACAGCAAGGATTTTAGGATTTTGGCAGAAGATAGCCTGTGCTGAGAGGCTAGAGGGAGTAGTCTACTTCATTAGGTCAGCTTGATTAAAGAAGTTTTATGGGGAGTATTTGCTCTATCAAAGAAAGCCAAATAAACAGAGTAGGTACAAGTTTCTATAGAAATGGAGAGTTGTAGGGTTGGAGGGCTATGGATTTGATGGGAGAGCTGAGGCTGTCACAGGGCACTCCATGTAAATCCACATCCATAGGGCTTGATTGTTCCACTGACCCTGGCAGGACCTCAGAACCTGCATCACTTTTCAGGATTTTTCTTTCAGCAGCTAGGTTGAGCATGTGAGAATAAGAGCTGCAGACAATATTCACAAGTCTGACTTGACACAAGAAAGCACCTGCCCATGTATTTAGATTGTGCTGGAGTTAAGGAGATTTGAATCCAGGTTTAAAATTAATCACATACTTAGACCTGTTGTTAAAGAGGCATGAACTTAAGTATTTGCTGGATTGGAGCTCAGAGGTAGTAAAAAGACTCTTTTACTGATTTTGTTCTTTTAGAATTGGCTATTCTTGCAGGGTGTGTAGCCACCATTGACAATTACGAGAGAAGGGGTGGCAGTTCAGAAGCCAAACCACACACCTTCAGCCCCCGGCATCAAACACTGAACTGAAACACTGAAAAGAGCAAGGGGGTGGCTCACTCTTTACCAACCCCTGACTATATCATTAGGGTGGTAATATTATTTGAGCCTAACGCATCACAAGGAAACGGTTTCATTGTTATCCACTGGAGCCCCATCACAATGCTGTGGTGACTGAGGCTGTAATGAGGAGCTCTAAGATTTCAGTGGCAAAAGGGATTCATTGCTAGTCCATGACCTCATGATGAAATCATTACAATGAAGTCAGAGACATGAAGTTATTATAGGAAAACTATTTCAGAGCAAGTCTATAAGGACCTTTTTGACAGTGCCATTATGAAGCCATTACAATGTAAGGTTATGATGGTAAAATGGTTTCAGTGAAACCCTATTATGGTTTAAAAACAGACTAAATGGTGTCAGTGAAAGTCATTGTGCCTTCTCAAAACCTAAAGTTAAGCAGAGTTCTGTTTCTAAACAAAAACATGTGATTCTGACTTCCATTTTCTCTGATGAGTAGCTGTGACATACCTCAAATATGAATTAAAATTCCACTACCACTCCTAGTCTCAGATTTTGAATGACATCTAAAACTGACTGTCAAAGTAAATAGTACATTTCAAAACTGAGTAAAAATACCCCTAAGACTGGCATCTCATCAGTAAAGATGGCTACTGTTCATCTGGTTAAAAATCTAGCCCAGTCTAATCATCTGCTATATCATTGGTAGTGAAATGGAATAGAATGCACATTTAAAAATTGGTCTGTGTTTACCACCTCACTATGAGGTAATTAGAATAATACTTCCACAGAGGAACATGCCTCTGAAGTATCTCTGTTTTTATTACATGGAAATTCAAATCTTTCTTGTCAGTCCTGTTTGTTTTCAATGAATAACTACGTATTTGATGTTCAGAGAATTCAGTTAGGGATGGTCTGAAGGTCTGACAGGGACTTGGATATGAGACTCCATGAAACTTGTGGTATTTAAGTGTCCACTGGCCTTTTAGGAGGGAATGTTCTGGGCCCCAAGAACATAAAGTATACCCTAGGGTGAAAGACATTTTTATTGAAATGAAAGATTTCTGAAAAATGTTACAAGTTTGACAAATCTGCTTCCCCCCCCGCCCTTGCCCTGTACATCAAGACAAAAGAGAGAAAAAAAATCCATGTAAGCTTTACATGTGCTGGGTTATTTCTTCAAGACAAGTTACTTAGGTGGGAGGGTTTTTTTCACTCCTCGCTCAATATGTGTGCAAAATGATCTGGCAAGCTGTCATAGATGTCCATGATTTTTATTACCAAACCACACTTATCATGTGTGGACCCCTGTGGATAGTAGTGGGTGTGTCTTTCTAAGAGAGCTTGAAGTATAATCATTTGGGTTTTATGCATCTTTGTCTCTGGAGACTGTCACCTCTGAGCACACATTTTTGGATAGAAGGGCTCTTTAGCTCTGGAGGAATCCCATTCCTTTGCAAAAACTGTGGTTGAAAGCAAAGCCTTGAAAAAGAAGTTTCCTCTTGAAAAGCAATCTCAGTGGTTTACAGCAGTCTGCACTTTTTGCATCTCTTTTGCAGAGGCTTTTAATGCATGCTCACTTCTTTTTTTGAAAACCTGCCATTTCTGTACAGTGACAGCAACAAAGTTAGATTAGCAAATGAAAAATGAACTCTGTATTTCCCATTTCAGATAAACTAGAAATTATAGATTTCTAAAATTATTTTGGTATTAAAAGCTACAACTCAGCTATCAGTTCATCAGTGAAATAAAAATCATCATATACACCAAAGGATGTATTTTTTCTTCTGGAACATTGTAAACCAGGAAAAAATAAGGTCTCCAACATTTGGTAAGGAAAGCTATGCAATTCCTTAGAAACATGAAATATCCCTACATCAGGTGTCTCAAATTCTGCTGTGCTCATTCTCTTCAATTTCTTAATAAGTTCAAAACCCGTTTGATGTCCTTTGAACAATATCATCTATTTCTGTTATCTGTGGTAAATGAGGAGGTTATTCAGTAGACTGGTATAAATTGGATATTACAGGTATTGTAGAGCATATGGCAGAGAAAGTCCTCTGAATATGTCTGTGTACTGCCAGCTTAGGTCTGCCAGTGATAGAACTGAGCTTGAAGTGATAGTTTTTCCTGGAGTCAGTGATTCCTGTTGATTAATCGGATGCCCATACCACAGTCCCAGTGAGGTAGGTGCTGGGGAGGGTGTACTGTCCCAGGCACTGTTCAGCACAGACACTGCTTCCATACATTTATGTCATGCAGCATCCAAAACAATGTGAAAGGCCAAATGCAGCAAAACATGGGATGGATGGACTGATCACTTCTTCAGGTCGTGCTGCTGTCAATGGGTCAGAGTCCTTGTCTGAAAGCAGATGCCTGAGACCTATAAAGATGTTTTTCAGACACTTTGCCCTCCTCACCCTCTATGGCCAGTAGCCTTACAGAAGTGGGATTTGCCAAGGGAGTGAAGCCTCGCTTTCAGTTTTAGCTCAGATGTGAGAATTCATATCCCATATCTCTTTCTGTCTCTGAGGAGTGGCAAGTAACACGGTGCAGTACCTGTGGGGTCTCTCCATGCTCTTGCATTGGGCTGCTGCTGTGGGTTTGCAGCTGGCAGGGCTTTGTGGGGACAAGAGGGAAGGTGGGCATCAGGCTGAGGCATAATCTGCCTGAAGATTGTAGATAGAGATGCATCATCATCTGGTGTTACCGCGCTCCTGCGTTCCCAGCCTGCCCTGTGGCTGGGGCACAGGCACCAACGTGTCGCTCTTCTGTGAGGCGCGGTGACTGAGGTCCTTGACTTGCTGGGCTTCAACTATCCCAGAACCGAGAACTACGCTGTGTCGGAGAAAGGAGGACTCAGGACTGGGTTGGAACAACGAGGTGTTTATTCCAAGGAGAGCCCAAAGCTGAGACAACCGAAATCTCAGGGACACTGACTTATAAGGAGAGGAGTTAACCAGGGGAGGGGCGAAGGTACAACCAATCAGCGAACAGCAGGGGACGGGTTTGTTCCCTGTCCATCAGGACAGGGCCCAATGGGGAACGGTGTAGGGAGTGGTCAGGGGGCTCCAGCCAATCCCTCGACGCTCTCCCTGGAACCTTCCAGAAGGCAGGGAGAGGTCTACAGAGGATTGACAGGAGCGAGGGCTGGGTTTACAGGTGATGGACTGGGAGGTGGGGGAGGAACAATCCATTTAAGGGAAAACATAGGGGTACAGAGGACTGAACCAAGTACAACTGCTAACATACAATAACATAACACTACAACAATCTGATGCTTTATACTTCTGTGATCAGTCAGTATATCACTGCCTTCCTTTTCTGCATCCAGCTCATGGGCTAATGACAAAAATTATTTTTATTCTTTTTACGTTTTGTTTTGCTTTTTTACTATTGCAAAGTCATCCATCACTCGTCCTCTTCTGCTTCCATGGTGATTTACCTTTGTTTAATCAGCAAATTTGATGATCACTGTTCTTCCTTTTTTCCTCTAAAAGCCATTAATGAAGTTAATAAATAGAATACATTTACCCTCAGAAAATTCTGTCATGTCTCTTTTTGGCTTAACATCCCTTCCAAATGAACCTGGAAGAAAATTCAGATGAAGTAAAACCACCGTGTTAACCAACATTACAGACTTACAGCCCTCCATCCATGCATATTTCAATTTGAAGAACAATTTCTCACATGATACTGAAATCCATATATGTTAGACAACTACTTTGCTCAAAAACAAGAACATTGTAACTATTTTGAAAAATAGTAGACTCTATTCCAGTTATGATTACTTTTCTATCAATTTCTTTGTTCTTGACTTGATGGAATATTGTCTTGATACCATCTTTGACTATTGTAATTTGACTAATATTTTTCTATGGTAAGTAGGATAAATATAACTAATAATTACTTTATAAAGGTTGGCTAGGGGTGAGTTAGGCAGAGGTTGAGATATAATATAAGAAATCACTAAAAATATTTCTTAAGGAAATAATATCTCTACTTTATGGATCAGTTCTTAAAACATCTGATATAATTTAATACAATTTATAGCAATATCTGTTCAAATGATGAGTACCATAAGCACATATTACTAGAAGAGAATTACAGAATGGTTTGTGTTAAGGGGACCTTAATGATTATATAGTTCCAACCTCGCTGCCATGGGCAGGAACACCTTTCACTGGACCAGGTTGTTCAAGGCCACATCCAACTTGGCCTTGAACACTTCCAGAGACGGGGCGGCCACAACTTCTCTGGGCAGCCTGTTCCATCATCTCACCAGCCTCTGAGTAAAGAATTTTGTTCTAATATCTAATCTAAACCTACTCTCTTTCAGTTTGAAGCTATTCCCTTTTTTCTGTCCCATATGCCCTTGTGAAAAGTCTCTCCCCATCTTTCTTGTAAGCTCCCTATCTGACAGAATTCAGACTTTCCACGTTTCCAAAGTCTTGATTCTTTGCTATTTTTTTTTTAATAATCATGGTTACTTAAAAATATGTTCAGAGAGTGTTATCTCTGTCTCTCACTAACACATGTGGTGGATATGCTTTCCTGTGTATCCCACAATTATGGATTTGTGGATCTTTCCTGGGTGGACCATAGATTACTTCCAACTTAGACACTGTGTTTATGTTGGGATGTGCAGAGCAGTGGTGACCAACCCCATCCTTTTGTAACTGTACTGTCAGGGTGAAGTACTGTACTGAAGGTTTGGAGGTATGCTGAGTCACTACAGTTTATGATGTGCTTTAGACATGTATGAAAAGTTTAAAGACTTAGTTAATAGAAATCGGGCATTATGAAATCTCTTTGTATTCTTCTTACTTCCTTTGCTATAATGTGAGCACATGAATAGCTTGTTCAATGACAAAGGGCATTCAAATCTGCCATTTGTGGCTCATCTGCAGTAGATTTTTTTTTTCTTTTAGTTCTCAAGTAGCAGCAGATTAGGAGTTTAAAAAAAGGAAGTCTGTGGCTTGCAACAGACACATGGAGAGAATCTAACCATTACAAACATGAAAAGGACCATCAGACAATTAGATATTGGTTAATAAAAAGTCAAATTCTTTGTTGAACACAAATCTATATAATTTTCAAAAGCATCACAAGACTGGAGTAAGGAGCCATCATTGTGTTAATACTATCAAATAGCTGTTGGGGAAGAGAATGAGCACACACTAGATTCTTAGGGCCACAATCAAACATCACTCACATGATGCACATCAGAAATGATACACAAAATTCACATCATACATCTCTTTTTCAAGTCACATTCTGATGTGATGTGTATCAAATATTTCCCTACACATTTTAATGATCATATTGCAGTCTAATGGAGTGATTCTAAATGCATTTACAAATTATAATAACAAGGGGAGAAAAAAGTCTTTGCTTTTTACATAACTTCTTTGTGCTTTTGGTATGGCAATGATTCCGAAACATACCTCTAATACTAAGTTTACACTGAAAAACATATAAACATTTCCCTTGCTACATCACAGTAATGCTACAGTAGTCTTTAGGTAATTCTTCTCTGAATACTACACTGTCTGTGTAGAGGATAGAAGGATTATAGGGATGTTTCATAAAGTCTTTATTTCATAGCACAGTTCTATATGGGTATTTCCTTTTCCAATTTCCTGACCCCTTTTCTCTTCCCAAAGGATAAAAAGGGTGTCCTCTAGAAAACCAGGGCAGCAAATACCCTGTTGCAGAACTGAATTCTGTACAAATTCTTTGAAAGGAGCTGTCACATAGAAAATGCTGATTGTGTTGGTTTAACAGAATCACAGAGTGGATCAGGTTGGAAAGGACCACAGTGGGTTATCTGGTCCAACCTCCCTGCTCAAGAGGGATGTAAGGATTTAAAGAGCACAGTTTCCTTTCTCAAACATGGTTAAAGCCACAGAAGCTGTCTCACTGTGAGTTCTTTGAAACAGCAGAAACAACTAGGATTTCTTTCTACTTTTCCCAATTCCTGAAGCAAAACCTGAAGTGTCAACGGCAACTATTTGCAGCTTTGTTCTCCTGTTATTCTAGCTCTTGAAAAATCTAAAAAAAATCTAATCTCTCTGCATGCAATCTAGGAGAAGTCAAAACTGAAGAATTATGGAAACCAAAGAGATATTTCTCACTCCTACGTTTGAATTCTTCCTTTTCAAACTGTTCTGATTTATTTCTATCATTCCTTCCTCATCTATTTTTTTCCAAGCTGAAGTATCTTATTTTATTTAAAACATCATCCTATGTAAGACTTCACATATGATAATCTTTCTGTTGCCCTACAGTCTTTTACAGACTCTAACTTTTCTTTCTTGGGATGACCAGTACAGGGTCCAGTCATCAAAATGTGGGTACATCATGTAACAGCACCTTAGTTTTATGATGTTTCTTATTTTTCTTGCTACACCTTTCCAGTTAATTCCCTTTTTAATAGCAGCTTCTTCATTTGATTACTCCAAGGCCACTGAGCTCTCAAAGAACTGTCCTAATTTCTTTTTTATAAAATGCAGTATTTCTGCAAGTTCTGAGGAACTTGTTGCTGCAGCATAGTATAAATGCCACAAATTTACATGGATTAAAGAAATAATTAAAGAAATTGATGACAGAAAAATTAATCAATGGCTTTTAAATAATAGAAGGAATATTGCTGGTTCAGGAGTTTTAGGCATCACAGTGTCAGGAGATGGGAGAATATGGTGGGAAAGGACTAATAACTTCCTTTCCATGCTTCTCTCTAAACTTTTGCTATTGGTGTCAGTCAAACAGCATTTTGTGCAAGGTGGATCTGGCTCAGATAGGCCATTGTTATGCCATGTTCTTAAGCAGCAGTGGTTAATATGTAGACCTTTAACATATTACTGCTGATTTTCCCATGATGATGGTAATTTTGCAGTCGTCAGTGTTGCAGTTCAGCTGACAACCCATTTACTGAAGACTGGAGACCTTTCAAAAGCCTCTGCTGTAGGGTTAGTGAACGTGTCTCATCCTGAAGATCTGCCCCTATGAGTGATCTTATACAGGCCGTTTACAGGTATATTGAGCAAGGCAGGCTTTGTTGTAGCTCCCTGGGAGACTGCTTTACTGAAATTCCTGCAGTGTGAACTTCCTTTTATTCTTGATTATTTCCCCCCATCATTTAAAGAATAATTTATATAAGCGAGGTGTGTGGCAGTTTAGCTTCTTTTAGAGACTCTGAAAATGGGTGTCTTCAGGCTCTTTTGTACAATCTTGCTTTACCTGCTCATTGCTCCTTCAAACAACATTAACTGGTTTGTGAGAAATGACTCCCAGTACAGAAGTCAAATAGACACTTACCTGTTGCCCTTGAACATGAATTTTATTCTATGCTTTGAGTTGAATTTCTATGCTCAGTTCAATGAGTTTAATTCTATGCTTTCTGCTGGGTGTAACCACTTTCCCTAGCATGAATATTTGTATGTGCAGTTTCCACTTTCTCTGAGATCTCTGAAAAACTTTGGCATCATGTTTCACTGCTAAAGCTAATGTAGATTTCAAACTACAGCTCAGGACCCAGATTTTGAAGAAGGTGAGAATGAGTACAGTCTGAGCTGGCTCTTCTGCACCTCCCTCTGCTGACCCTTAGCCTTGAAGTGATTTTTTAGTGTATTTGCCCTGCACAGAAGGTTTGAAAGGTGGAAAACTTTTCTCTAATGAACAGTAATACAAACTGTTCTGACTAGTCTGTTATGGTCTTGTCTTCTTTTATGTTTCCCTGATACTAATGATGACTGAGTGACCACTGGCAAGGATACTGTGTTGGGAAAGTGGTATTTTTTTGTGCTCTTTATGCCTTTAACAGGTTGCATATTTCCCATTTTTCTTATTTCCTTATTTACACAAAAGTTCTATTTTTGGCAGGCTGTCTTCTCAGCATCCCTCTGTGACAGTGTATGTGGGGCTGAGGGAAAAAATCTTTATCAATCTTTTTGCTTTCTAGTGTGCCTTCACAATGATGTATTGAAACAGTCCCCTTTGCCATTTACATGCATTTTATCCTTTAGCTGCTTATTTTTTTTACCTTCATTGGACTTCTTTGTTTCTATGTGATTCCCTATCTAATCTCAATGCTGTTAAACTCATGTTGATTATTTTTTCTTTTTCACACTTTTAGGGATGCTGAAGTTCACCCTGGTATTATAGAATATATCTTTGGTAGTGACTCTCTAAACTGAGTTGCATGCCTTGTCCAGGACTATCCTGAGGTTTATTTCTTTTTTTTCTAGCAAGAGTTAGGCAGAATTTCAGTCTACGACAGTGTTTGGTCAGGTGACTGCTGCAAAGTTTGCCTCAGAGAGTGAGGACAACAAATGATGTCTGGGCTGATTCATTGCCTTTACAGTGGGTACAAAAAGACTGACTCTGTTGTCATGTGAAGTTGTCCTCGTCATCCTTGGAGGATGGTCCAATGATGGTTGTCTTAACAGCTGCAAGTGACTTATTTCCTCATTGTGCTGCTCTGCATAGATATTCTTCAGCAGTCGCCATGCCAGACCTACATGTGGTGCAAGATGAATACTGAAACCACATTTGGAAGCTGTGCCTAGTTTGAGAGCTTTAAGCTATTCATCTTTTCTGTAGAAGTAAGCCTTTTTGTCCTTAGAATCTACAAACATGGTGCTCTGGCTGTGGCCATGGAAGAAACAGTTCTTTATTACTACAGAACTGTAACAGTTTTTTAACCCTTTGGAATGTAGAGGGTATTGTGATTTTTACTCAAAAATCTGTTATTGGATTGCCCCCTGTCTTGGATTATTCCCTGGCACACAAAAGGCAGGGCCTTTTATGGGACCGTGTTTTCTGGATCAGGGAACATCTTTCATGGGTAATTGGACATCACTTAATAAGAATCATAGCAAATGCATTATTGTAACACCCTCTACTCCATCCTTTTGACCTTACTTACATCATGCATATTTATTCTTTCTGCTGATACAAATATTAACCTTCTGTCTTGCATTAGATTCATATATTCATCCACTACCTGGGAAAATAGAAAGAGAGAAAAGAGTGATGCAGGAGAGAGGGGCTTTTAGTATTCTTTAGCCGAGCTGTCTGATGTAATATGTTAGAGAATACAGGTGCCAGTAATGTGCAAAGAGCTTGAAAAATGACCAGACAGTGCCAAGCCCACAGTGCCTGTTGTCAGGAGGGCTAACAGTGTAATAAATCAACCTGTCTTGTGTCAAGGGTCATGTAGTGTGATGTCCAAAGCTGTTTGGCCAGCCTGATCCAGACAGGCATATGCAGTTCATTTCTGAGCGGTTGGTGCTATTACTAGAACCTTCCTAAAGCAGGGTCTGCCCTGTGCTGCTTTGGGCTTTAAGTCAAGGTTCCAAAGGAGAAGGTATCTGGGAGAAGAGAATGAAGTGCTTAGTTTCAGGTCTTATGCTTTTCCTGTAATTATTTTTACTAGGCACTGCTGGGAAAAGTATGGAAAATGGCCTGTCAGATGGGTTCTTCCCGTGCCTTTTGTGTAGGACAGAGGTGCTTAACCTGTTCCTGTTGGATGAGCCATATAGGCCCACAGTGGCAGATGGGAACAACAGTCACTCTTTCTCTGTTCACTTGTCCACACACTTACAGAAAATGCATAGAACATGTCCCATTTTGAGTAAGTGGATATCAAGCAAAATACAACTACATAGACTACAATCCCATTTACTGCACCTTTTGGCAACCGTGTTGCTTCCTTGTAGGTCTCATTCCTGCTGTGCTTTTCACTTCCATTCTGTCATGTTTAGGTGGGCTGGAGGGAGGACAACCTGCTCCTAGCCCTGTTGAGATAGGAGGAGCATCTTTCCATCTGTCTTCTCCTACCCCAGAGTTTGTAAGGCTGGGTAGGTACAGACAAGCTGCAGTAGGCATTTCAGGCCAGTCTGAAACTTCCTATGTTCAGGAGCTTTAATTAGGCTCACTAGATGGGAATATGCAGGGAGAAAGGTTAAGGCAGCAAATCAGGCTAATTACAGTCTGGAAGTCCCAGGAGTTCAGGTCAAGTGATCTTCCATGGCCCTCATCTCTGAGAAAGAAGTTGTTAATGCTGTGCTGTCTCTGCCAGTGCTGCAGGGCTGCTGGTTTTCAAGCCAGGCACGTGGTGACTTCCCCAAAGACCATTCCGCTCTGGGTACCCACAAGGCAGGTCAAGTTACAAACCCGGGTAAACTGGGTCACAAATTAGCAATTCCCCTCAGTACTTTTGGGTGGTGATGGCAGCAGGTCCTTGGTCTCTGCTAGAGCACTCACAGATCCACAATCTATTAATCCATCCATCAGGGGCTCATCAGGCTCCTACACTGCACCCCAGCCTCTCTCTCATATGCAGCTGGGGTACTGAAACATCCAACTGTCAGAAGCAAACTGATGTGAATACAAATGACATGCAGCAAAAAAGGCTGGCACACATTTTATACAGCAAGTAATTTTGCAACATGAAACAAATTTCAGAAGAGCACTTGGGTGACAGGCTTAAGGAAGTTTCAGTGGGAATCTGGCTTGGTCCAAATAGACAAAAAAACTGCACAACAACGTCAAACAAAACCCCAAAAGCAAAATATAACTCCAAACCCAGACACCCATTTATTAAAAAAAATAGTTTAAACAAGGTGTAGAGGGAAGATTCAGTAGGAAAGGTTTGACTAGGAATTTAATTAGTTTGCTTCCAGAATTTTTCTGAAAGATTTGTAAACTCCCATGTTTGAAAGTTAATTTTATTCAGAGGAACAGCTATGGTTATAATGCAAGTCTTAATTGTACACAGGGTTTTTAATCATTTCACACATCCTACGTGGACTTTATTTCCGCTGAGCATTTGAACAGTTACTGTTTTTGAGAAAATTACTATGCCCACCTAGCCCTCAAAAAAACCACCAGATATGTTCTTCTCAGCCTGGGGAAAGTGTCATTGATTTCTGCTTTTCTTGACATATTCAAATCCTGGGAAGATCTTTAACAAATAAAGATCAAAAGTTGTTGAAGAACTGGACTGGAAGTAGTGCTGGTGTCTCATAGTCAGGGCACTGAGCCACAAAGTCAGCTCTCACTAGCCCTTTTCCACATCTGCAGAGACCATGACAATGCCTGATGCCTTTGTAAATGGCTTTGAGAAATTTATAAAAAGTCATTTGTATAAATAAGCAAGTCAAGTCATTATCAGCAGAGCCTAACTGGGGTATCAAGATGCAAAACAAAAGACAAAAAGCAGATTTGATCACTTCATGCCTATAGCAGTGCAGGTTCTGGCCAGCCCTGCAGACCCCGCTATAGGTGCTGAGCACTAGAAAGCAGGGCATGCAGCCACGTGGGTTCTTGGAGCAGTATGAGTGGGAAACACGACCAATGGCACAAGAAGAAAGCAGGGCTTCGACCTGGGTACTGCAGGGAGGTGTTTATTGCATGACACATGCCCAGGAGGCTGCCATTAGCCTGGGAAACCTGGGGTTTTACAGGGAGGTGGGTACAGGAGGTGGAGACAAGGCTCTCCCAATGGGGTTACAGCAGGGGTAGAGTGGAACACCTGTACATTAACAGGGGAACGAATGGTGAGAGACATGGCGGGGGGTTGCTGAACCTCAGCCAATCCCTCGACTGGCTGGAACCCTCTGGAAGGCAGGGAGAGGCTTGGACAGAATTAACAGGTGCCAGGGGCAGGGTTTACAGATCTGACAGGTGGGGGGGGAATCAAAGTGAACCAAATGGGGAAAAACTGAAAGGGAATGCAGAATAAACCATTGGAACTGTACAAAAATTCAAATACAAAATGAAATACAATGAACGCTAAAAAACAAACCACCACACATGCCCATAAGTACGTATCTAGAATTATTAATTTTCAAACTATGATTCCAAAGATACCGTCAGTGTTAAATGTTTAAGAAAAAATCTGTCTATTCTGTATTTCAAAAAGAAACTTTGTAATGATGAAGAATTAGAATTGGGAATATTTCTCTCTCTGCAGTGTTTTAGGGAGTGCAATAATAAAAATACAACAGAGTGTAAAACTAGAGCAAGGCAACAAATAGTGAAGACAGAGGGCAGAAAGGACCACTTGATGTAAAAGAAAAATATATTCTTTTTCTGTAGCAGTTAAATCAGTGCTCTTAATAGCAGTGTTGAAATATATGTTATCATACTAGACTTACTGAGCAAGAGTGCCATCTCAGAGTCTAAAACAGAAAGCTATGAATTAGAAGGGGTTGAGAAAATAAAAGGAAAGAAGATGTCTAAAGAGTGACATAACTATTTCTTCCAGTGAGCTAACTGAGAAGACATTTTGCAAGTTTTTTGTCCTTCCAGTGCTTACTATGGAAAGGACCTTAAAAATCGTCCCATTCCAATGCTCCTGCTATGGGCAGGGACACCTTTCACTAGACCAGGTTTCTCAAAGTCCCATCCAATCCGGCTTGAACCCTTCCATGGGTGAGGCATCCACAACTTCTCTGAACAACCAGTCCTAAGGCCTCACCACCCTTGGTTTGAAAAGTGAGGGTGTCAATATGTGATGTGTGTATATTTGGCACCAAACTGTCTTGAAACGCCCCAGGATCCATGACCAATTTAATGCCTCCTCTGGCATGTTATAAAATGCTTACAGTTCTGTGCACAAACTGGGTAACTCCGATGGAATCAAAATAGCCATTGAAATCCACCAATACTAAACATCAAACTGTTTTGGAAGATGGTGTGATGTTGGCTGTCAGATATGAGCTTTATTGCTGGAGCACAATATAGGAACTAGCAACAACAAAGGTGTGCAAGCTTCCACTTGAATAATTCCACTTGTGCAGCTGTGCTGGCAGTCTTGCACAGGACTAACCCCATGTATCCTGATATTAATGGATTTATACCCATCATGGAGTAAGAGTAAGATTTGTATATAGGGAAAATATATACTATAGCCAATTTGCACTTGATGGGTAAGAAATTATCTCCAATAAAAAGGATTCTGCCTGTTGATTCATCTCATTTCAGGCTGCTGTTAATTTCATAGAATCAAAGTGATTTTTTATTTATTATTTAGAAATTTGTTTATTTCTACATATATGTACCAAAAAACTTAAAACCCATAAATTCTTGCTGTATCACTAATTTAGGTTTGAACTTTTATTTTTTTTTATAAAGTAAAGTAAACATTTAACCTGGTACAAAATGATGTGTAGATGTTGTAGGGGAAGAGTACTTTGAATTTCCAAAATATTCTGGCCTATTACTAAGGCTAATATAATAATCCAGTATTTAGAATAGTCCTAATGTGGCTATATAAGGTAAGCTATATAAGGTAAACCTATAAGGTTTGTGTTTGTTTTACTTAAATTATTGGAGAGTCTGAATGTTTTTTAATTAAGTGTGCCACATTACTGTAGGCACTTGTTGGTGTGGTAGCAGTGGGTAGTGCTTTATGGATCTGCAAGAAGGAAATGACTGGCAACAAGCAACCTAAAACCAAATGTGGACTCTGCAGCACCTTGGGCACAATCAGGAAGGAAAACATGACATTTTTTCAGGCTCTGCATCAGCAGAGAAAAAAAAAATAATAATAAAACTGAAGCCACTGCAGGAGTTTTTAAACACGCATAAGGGGTATTTCCCCTGCAATACTTTAATGGTTTTATGAATTTTGTGATTGTTTTATTTAAATATTCATTGCAATTTGTTTTCATTTGTTTTTCATGTTCCTTATCCTTTCAAGATTAGTTGCTGAGCAATGAGAATAACGAGATCAGTGGCAGACTGGTGGTGTTAATGCACTTTGTTATAACACTGGCAATGTTTTTCCAGCTTGTAACCACCAGTTGACCCTGTTGACTGTGGCTAGTGCCAAGCATAGCTATGCATTTGGTGGCCATCAGCAGGGGTGTGGGGGTGGCATACATGTAAAGATAAAGTATTTTTCCATGCCTCTGTAATCTTTGCTTTACCAAATAATCAGCAGCTGTTTGTCCAAGCAGCCTGTTGCTTTGTGTGGCACATCCTAAATGTCAATTATTTACTTGATTTAATATTATATATGGATATTTTTGTTACTGGGCCATTTACAATAAAGTGATCACCTACAAGCTTCTACCCAACTTAGGGAAGAAGCAGGATGGGGCTTATTGGATTTTCTTGCCCTTCTGTCCCACAAGGAAAACACCTCAGTTGCCGACAGGGAACTGACCCAGTGTGAGGGTAGAAGTTCCATCTGCATGTCCCTGTGTGAAGGGCATGCACTGTCCTGGGGAAGCCTGGAATCAGCTTTGCCATTCAAACTGCCAGCACGTCCACCTTCGTCTGCTGCACAGGTCTCTTGTCTGGCTGATCTTCAAGAAGCCTTGCAAAAAGCACTCCCTGCCCTTTCTAAAGGAATGAGAAGCAGACATCCTCCCCTGCTTGGTGGGGAGCTCTTGCCCTGAAGATCTTGGAGGTCTATTGAAAGAGATGGTGTGGATGTGTTTGGAGATGTGCAGCTGCTGCTCCCAAAGTGCAGCACAGCTGCAGCCTCAGCACCAGGCATGCCTGGCCCCAGCACGTGCCTTTACCAGGTCCCTGCTTGGGGCTGCAGAACCTGGGGAGGGTGATGTGCCCTTGGATCAAGGAACAGCAAAACCAGAAGTCTCTCTGAGAAGTCCCTTTGTCCGTGGCTTGGGTAAATGAGCCATGGCTAGACCTCTCTCCTGGAAACAGGTGTCTAGTTCTTCTCTTTGACGGAATTCAGCTGGGCTTACCCTTAGGAAAAACCTGTGAGAATAAATGCCAAAGGATAGCATATTGTAGTTTGTTGAGATTTTGAGAGATTACTCATTTTATATGCATATTTCTCACATTGAAAAGCTTCTATCAACAAGTTTAAAACTTTAATTAAAGAGTTAAAACCTCCTGGATTATCAAAAACATGTTTAAAATATTTGAGAAATGGTGCATGTTGATTTACCACTTGATTTTCATCCATATATTAATTTCTGGAAAATATTAGATTTTGAATTTTAATCTTTTCTCTGGCTAGGAATTTCTTTCTTCAGGGGTGGAAAGTGTTCTTTTTTCCTGGAATCTCTTATCACAAAGCAGTTGTTTCTGTTGATTACAACTTCCCAGGCAGTGAAAGACCAGTCATGAACTGCCAATTACCATGACAGAGCTCCATGCCACCCCAGTCCTTCAGCTTCTGAACTCACCATAACCTACACGTGGTGCTCTGTGCAGCTGAAGGGAGGATACAGGTACAGCTTTTGTGAGCATCCCTTTCAGAGGGTGGTAATTGCTTCATGGCAGCTTTGTGGTGTCAGCATTGTCTTCAGTTGGCATGGGAACACAACCAGAATCCTGAATGTTTTTCAGAAATAATTGGTTTGAAATGAAAAATCTTGGATTTTTAAACAGACTGCATGCTTTCTCTGTTTTTGCCATCAGAAATGACCAATAGCCTTGAATCTTGAATACTTCCCTGATTAAAACTTCACATAAACAGACATGTTTTCTGCAAAATTTTTGGCTCTGAAAAAACAGCATATTTTGATGAGACTTCATTTAATGAATATGTTCTGACCAGCTCCAGATGCATACTTTAGATATGCATAGATAGTTTCAATTGCCTAGAAAGAACCACCTAGTAGACAGAGAGGGTTTGCCAAAAGCAATTATATTTTATCTCAGTTTGGTTTCACACCATTTGTGGCTATCCAAGATCTTGCTTTGGTAAAACAAACAGATGTGGTCTAAATTGCAGCAAGAAGCTAAACTGTAAAAGACAAATACATCTATATGTTGTGTTACAGTAAAAATTAATATTGTGCTGCTAGAGAATTCCCTCCACATCTGTAGCAAATAAAAAGAGAGAGGATTATAGGATATTATATTCTGAGGAGCAATGTGACCAGTGAGGCAGAACTTGATCCACAATTGCCAAGTTACAGCCTGATAATACACCATCAATTCTGAATGATACCGATCGGGGATGGTGCTTCATAATCTCTAAGCAATTGCTTCAAACAGTTCCACAAAGTTCCAAGATCTACTGTACTGAAGGCAGCAGAAAGATCCATCAACAGGAGTACTGTAATTTAACTTGAATCAGCAGCTGGTGATAAATCATTTGTGACCTTAAGTAAAGCAATCCTAGGACAGTGGTACTCCCCGGAGCCAGACTGAAAACTCTCGTATAATCCATTCCCAGATGAAATTGCTGGTGGTAAAAGGGCAACCACTGGTTTCATCTTTCCTTTACTCACATCCCAAAAAAAGAATGTTTGTCCAGTTTTCATTAGGTAGAACAGAAATCTGCAATGTGAGAAAGGGGAAGCTTTCCCCACTAACAAAGAGCGGCTGCAAATTTCAGCAGCTCAGGACTTGCAGAAAGCAAAGAGTCATTAACCATGTTAGCTATAAATGAAGCAAAGCACCGAAAGACTGTCCACAAGCAGCCATATGGGCCAAGAGTCAAACCCAGGAGTAATGGAGCATGATTGCTTTCCCAACTGTGTGATCTCAGCAAGAAGCAAATACAAATGTCTAACACTCGCAGATACAGGCACTGGGAGCATAATTGCCAGCCCTAGTGCTGAACAGTTGCAGCTGATTAGAAATTCACTCTGTACTTGCTGAATTCTTCACAGGAGGCAGCTGAAGGATTGTGCACGAGGAGTGATTTGTGGGGCAAAATGTGATCAATAGCACAAAATAAGGATTTAGGTCTCCTTTTTCTCATTAATAACAGAACAAGAAAAAGTAGATCGGGCTGGATCAAATGCAATGTGCTAAGCGTGCAACAGCTTGGTGCTTCAGGAGACTAATTTCTGGACTAAACAGTCATTGAAATAATTCCATGAGCTGCTGTCTTCACCTTAGTCAAGTCCTGTCATCACAAATACGGGTAAAGTAAAGCACAGAAAACTGAGAATAAATCAGGAGCTTCACAGACTTGTTTGGTTTTTAAATGAAAGGAAATAGCAAGAATAAAAAAAGCATGGTTTGCACAAGATGGTGAGGTAGGTAAATTTTATGCAATTAATAAAATAAATGTTGAAGCTCTCATTTATCCTGGTTGTCTTTGAAGACTTTGGTGGGTTGATCAGAACACAGCATAGGAGAAGTAAATATGAGACACTACAAATTACAGGATAAATTAAACATTTTGATCTTTATCAAACCTGTACAGATATCCATAAGGACCAGCTAGACCCTGCCTTTAATGCAGGTCATCTTCTAGAAGAATCATTATAATACACTTTTTCTAGCTGGTTATCCAAATAGTTTCAGTAGTTCACTGTCACACAGACTAATTGTTGAAGCAAAAAAACCACCCACTTCTCATGATAAATATTGTGGAAACACAGCAAAGAAACAGAATAAAAGAAAATACCACCACTCCTAAAGAATCACCAGTCTTATATAGACTGCATCTCAACTGTAACTTTTAATGATCCAGGCCTGGGACTCCATTAGTGTTTAATAAATAATGATGATTATACCCTACCTGCACAATGCACGCCAAACAACAATTGATGTCGATGTGAGTTCTTGGCACAGACTGATGGCAGGATACTCCTCTGACAGAGATGAATTTTCCATTAGAACAAAATGAGGAAGACCTGTCTCAGTCAGCAGAATTCTCAGCAACAACAGACATTCCTCAGGGGCTTAGTGAAAGATGCCCATCCTGGCTGGTTGAAAGCAAATCGGGTGGGAAGCAGTGAGGCAGGCTTGGACAGCCACAAAACCAATTTGGGTTGAGGTAAAATTGCCCTGATGTAAATATATATATATATTACATGTAATTAGATACATATTTAATTTGAATAATGTAGAAATCTTTTCTTTCTTTCTTATCATGCCACAAGGGAAATTGGTATTTTATTTTCTATGAAGGCAAAGGATAAAATTAATATTAGGGGAGGAAGAGAGAGGATGCAGATGTATGGAACAATCTTTTGAAAACCAGCTTTTTTTTAGAGTAGATCAAGGAAAAATTAAATGCTCTTTTGGTAAACAACAGAAAACCATTACCCAAACAGAAATTTGGACCATGAGTCAGACCATTCAGTTGCATTTTTTTCTTTGAAGATTTTGTAAAAAATACAGAGATGAGCAATTTATTTGAAACTAGCAGTGTGTGAGACAGGGAGACCGCTAAGAACAACAGGGACACAGAGAGAAAGGTCTTACCATGTGGTTTTGAGAAAAAAAAAATGAGAAAGGGAAGCTTTTGGCAAGGGGTTGGCTCAAAAGACCTGAATCTGTAAGTCAAGAAAAAGCCTCTGCTATTTTGGCATTAATTTTGTTGTGGAATAGGCATAGAATTTCTGTAAATAAAGAATAGTGGCCAATTTTATTATCAGCTATTTCTCTTGGACATCTGCATATTTCGCTTGGCCATTTGAGTGAAAAGAAGTAACACTTTCTACAGGTTTTAAAGGCGAACAGTGAAGAAAAAAGTGAAACTGGGAAATATGAGAGACCACAAATAACTCAATTGCCTTTTTGAAGGCTATTTAACAACAACAGCAATGACTACAATAATAATAACAATAGACTGGTGCTAAATGAGCAAGTATATTTTCAGGAGGAAAACCATAATTATTAGAACATATGCCTTTGTAAATCAGGTGGAAAGGATTAATCTGGTAAGGGGAATACCTATGCTCCAGTCTTTACATTGTGCTAATGATCCTAACAACAACAACAACAAAAATCACAGCTTAGAATAAGCAATTAAAAGAGTACAGGAAACCATCATCTACTTCAGTGAAAAATAAAAGCCAAAAAATAGTTAAAAGCAAGAAGGATGATAATTTTTGAAATATTTTTATTTTTGTCAGTGAAATAAATAAATAAATAAATGAGTGTTATGTACAGATAATGAACAACATAGGGTCAGGATTATTGGCAGTTCCCAATATATATATTATTTTATAATAATAATTTTTGGATATGTAGAGCTGAGATACCTGTTAAGTGTGCATTTGTAAAATGTAAAACTGACAGTTCACATCTCATTAAAAATGTGGAAATTAGGTATCCAAAATGCAGACTGGTATTTTAAAACTCTGGTTCAGATTTCTGTGGGTGCTACTAGAAAACTGTGTGTTTTTATTTAATAATAGTTTCAGGTTTTATTGCTCTAAAAAGTGATCCCAACAATTTGTTTTACTCTCATTACAGCTTTTACATGGCATAGTGCAAAGAATGTAAATATTTCTTGAGCTACTTAGTGGTGCAAATGTAAATGTGAAAATATTTGTTGCTGAAACAAAAGTACAATCTTTATTGCTTAATTATGATAATCTAGGGAAATTGTTCTTGCATAATTCCATATAAAGTAGTAAGAGAAAAAATAGCTAGCTGTTCTTTTCTATTACTTATGCTCAATAGGTCCAGGTAAGATTCTATAAACTTGTATTTTCATGTCAAATTTCTCTCTTAAGCTGTATTTTGGAAGAAGAATAATACTTTAAAATATAATCACTATTGCTAGTGCTTGGAGAACCACTGCTGAAATTCTGGGAGAATTATAGATTTTAGTGTAATGGCATTTAAATTAATCTCTGAAACAGTAAGGATTTTTATGTATGTATTTGTGTGGTTTTGGTTTTGTTTTTGTTATTTTTCTTTAGGGTCATGAATCTGTTTTCTAGAAGCTAAAAAGTTTTGAACAGAACCTAAGTTATTTCTAGTCCTGGCTGTGAAGATATCCTCTTAATATAAGTAATTACTGCTACTAAGTTTATAGAGTATGCAACCCTTGGGGCTGTGGAACTCATGTTTTGTGTAAATACATATAGATTAGGCTTGCTAATGTGAAATTTTGAAATGTGTGCATTTAATTTCAATTCCTGCTCTGGAACAGCCAACTGGAGAAAATAAATTATTGTGGCCTATAGAATTTGCAAGGTGTTTCATTAGGTTTGTGTAACAGGAGGGCTCCCAGCTCTAAGGCTTCAAAGGGCTTTCTGGGGAAAACCGCCACACTTCAGGAACAGCAAAAAATATGTGCCTTGGTTTTCCATGGTGCTCTGTTTGGTTTTGCCCTGTTGGACATCTTTGCTGTGGCTGGAGCACCCCAAGAGATCCTGAGAGTCAAAAAGAGACTGCTTTGGTGTCCAAATGACACCTGAGCTCCTGCCAGTCCCCGTTGTGGGGACACAACTTGTGTCTCTCTTCTCCACCTGGCTCCTGTGATGTTTGGAGGCATTTACATCCTTCATACCTCTAATGTGTTAGAGGTAGATTAAGCAGATAAAAAAACAATTCACAAGTTACCGGGGGGAGGTGGAACTAAGATATAAAAACCAGGTAAACTGAAGGGTCTGGAACACAAATCTCAAGGAGCAGCTGGGACAGCTGGGATTCTTTAGCCTGGAGAAAGGGAGGCTGGGCAGGGACCCTGTCATTCTCCAACTACCTGAAAGGGGGCTGCAGCAAGGTAAGGGTTGGTCTCCTCTCCAAGGCAAAAGAACAAGGAGGAAGGGCTTGAAGTTGCACCAGGGGAGATTTAAGTTGAACACTGGAAATTTTTTTTCACCAAAAGTGTTAAGTACCGAAACAGTCTGCCCAGGGAAGTGGAGGAGTCACCATCCCCAGAGACATTTAAAAGACATGTAGATGTGACATCTGGGGACACAGTTCAGTGGTGGATTGGGCAGCGCTGGGTTAATGATGGGACTCGATGATCTTAGAGGACTTTTCCAACCTAAATGATTCTGTGATTTTAAAACCAGTTGAGTCAAGTACTTTTTCAGTTCCGAACAGAAATTCTGAGTATGAGCTCCCAAAGGAAAACTAACACTCCATCTGCCCAGCTTAATCGGAGTCCTGATGCTGTCTCACAGTCACTTCAAGCCAGGTTGAATCCAGGTTGCTCAAGAGAGAGCTTTTTCTTGCCCCCACTGCTTTCCCTGCCTTGGATCTACAGACTTTTCTTTGGGGGTTTGTTCTCAGAACAGCCCATCACCACACCACAGACGAAGAATGAGCTGATGATGGCTTTTTTTTCTCCCACAAGCTATTTTACTTTGTGTCAAAAATGTCTCATTTTATTTCAGTAGCTACTCTGGTGATGAAGTGAGAGTCTGGATAAAGTCTTCAGTGCTGTGTATCTCACTGAACACTGAATCCACTGGCTGCTGACAACTGATGGTGCCTCTCCCCAAGTCCTCACTCCCTCCTCCAGAGTGGGCAAGTGGATTTTGGTGATTTTGATGCAAAATACAGCCTAAGTACAGCCTTTCCCCAAATCCTTGTGTAATGCATTTTATCCCTGTGATAGGTGTGCTGCTACAATGTGATGCCATCTGAGGACGATCTCAGAGAGAATTTAGTTACACCGCAGCTCTGTGTGTATGTGATTTGGATACTGTTTGTATGTAAAACTACAGTACTGTACCATTGTTCCGCTTTTACCTCAAGACAACTAGCGTGGATTCATTGCACAATAAAAACCCAGAGCTTTTTCAGTGAAGACACATTCAGAGTTAAGTGACCTTTCAAGTTTGTATCATCCCAGAACAGTTGTATTTTCTGCCTCATGTTCTGTCTGTGCTGGAGAAAAGAGAAAGGTAATTCAACTTTGCTCTTGTTTTTATTCTTTTTTTTTTTTTTAAGCTAAATAGAAGAGCAAAGTTCTGTTTTCTGGCCTTTGCTTTTGTTTCACTGACTGTCTTTTCACACCTGCTCTGTCATCCCATCTTTCCTTTCTTCTTGCTTCCCTGCTCCCCAGATGATCTCTGTTCCTGCAGTGGCAGTTCCCTGCAGGAGGAGGGAGGCAGCCCCAGCTCTCACCCACGGCTCTGTGGGTGTGTGGGTGTCTCTGCTGCAGTGCAGGGACAGTGGGAACATTTTGGGCACTGTTACAGAGCTGCAGGTGGGTTTCCTCTGCAAGCAGAGGCCTCGCCTAAAATCATGAGAGAAATGACATTTCTCTGAAAGGAAGTACAGTCACCATCTTTCAGTTGCACCATCTGATTTCAGTCACACGTCTTGCAATGAAACTATAAATAACATTTACAATTTCTTTTGCTTCATTTGTATTTAAGAAACATATTTATTACATAAACCCTTCTTATTTTCTAGCAGTAATTCTACAGCTATGTTTGCCATAGCAGCTCGCCTGTTACATTACTGCAATTATAATAAATTATTGAAGCAGAAGCCTAAATATGTACCTAGCCTACTCTTTCAATTTTAATTCAAATTTAAATATTTTATATATTCTTCCTATAGATTCTTCATTGATGGCTAGTAATTGCACCAACACAGAAAATATAGTTTTGTTTTGAAAGATGCTTTTGGAAATTGTACCAGCGCTGTTAATTATTCAAGGCAAAGAAACAAGTTAAGACTGTCTGTCTTCACCATGTCAACAGGATAAAAGAGAAACATTGTTTGTATCTAGATGGGTATATTAAGCCCAGTCATAAATTTGGTAGAGCAAGGAGGGAAAAGTGAGAGGCATGCCTGAGACATATTATGAACATCTGGTCTTCAATGCAGAGATGAGTTTTGGAAGTGAGCTATTTTATTAACTGGTTTAATTTGAAGTAGAAAAGGAACAGAAAAATAATTGCTGCCAGCCATACTCTCAGTCCTATCCCCTACCCCTCCTAGTTTTCTTGTCAAACCATATTTCTGCTTTCCTTTGATATGTCTTGTCCTTTTCTGTAAGAAGCTGGACTCGATCATCCTGATGGGTCCCTTCCAACTCAGTAATTTTTAATGATAACCTAAATCATAATTTACTAATTGTATGTTGAAGGGCAATGATAGTGATGTACCAGCAGATGATGCAAATCAAAGAGAAGGGTGTTTTGTGTCAATATGATGTTAGTTTTCTTTTTTTTCTTTTTGATCTTTTTTGTATTTTTTCATTTTAAGAACCTGTACCTGCTGAGTAATACTTTTTGTTAGCAGTTATCCAGCACAGAGGGTCAATTTCCATTGTAAGCTTCAGAGAGGAAATGGCAGGTTTCTACTTGCCTCTTGTCTCCAAGCTTCTATTGTTCTATTAGCAGCAAACTCCCAGTAAGTTTGAAAAAGAAAAGTAATCTTTTTTTAATTGCCTTGTATTAAAGGATAAAATTAAGCTTTGTATTAAAATAATTAAAATATGTAATGAAGAATGTATTTTTTTATGAACACATGAATTCAGAAAGTTGCCATGAACTTTCTAGATGTAGCCTAATGAATAAAAAGAATAATTTTGTTTAAATTCTGTTCTCTGTCACAGGAATAACACATCTTAATAGTATGAGTTTTCTTTTTAATTAGCGAATGTTTTGTGTATAAATTAATGTTGGCCAAATAACAAACATAAGAATTATAGCACCTCTCTTCATAGAAAGCTGGGCACAAGAATGAAGCATGTATTGAAGGATGCATAGCTATGATAGATAATTATCTGACAACTATTTTAATAACTATTTTAATAACTAGTTACCTAATTGCACACATGAAACTATTTTTAGTTGAACTCCTTGCTAGTATCATGTCTCTTCATTTTACAATGCTTCCTTTACAAAATGCTGTGGAAACGATAGGATTCAATTCCCATTCTGAGAGGTGGAAATAGCTTTGCTGTTCAAAACTTTTCTTATTTCACAAGATAAAGCCACAATGTTTTGAAAATGGGAGACAGGATATGAGATTGGAGTGCTGGAACCTGGACTGCAAGAGAACCAGACTCTTGACATGGGTCTTTTTAAGGGGACCTCAATTTCTGTGGCTGTTACAAGAACAAGGCTATTCTCTTTCCTGTCTGTCTCTGTCTGTCTGCCTCTCTCACTCTCTCATTTTGATCAGAATTTCTGTCCTGGAGCAAACAAAACTTTTTCAATGAAAGTTTCATCTGAACTTCTGTGAAAAGTTGCAATTTCAATATACTGGCATTTTTGGCAGAGTTGACTAGCTCTACCTATGATTACATATATATAAAATCAAGTATCCCCTGCAGTAAAGAGCTGAGTAATCACATAGTTGTTAGGTACAACTTTATTTTATTATATTTTGATGTATTACTGCTTAATAAATTGGAACTTATAAGTGATGTATTATTTAATAAAACTCAAACCTGAAATTTGACACATTGTGGGAAACAGGCTATGGGTAATCTTCAAGCTTAAGCTACTTAAATTATGCTATACTGGATCTACCTCATTTTGACACAGAGTGTTATCCCCCCTGACTGAGTTGGTGAGTTAAAGAAGAAAAAATTCTGTGACAAAGGCAGCCAGCAAACCTGTGATGGCCATGTAACTTCTGTTCCATTTCCATTAGCACTTTGTATACAGTCATCCTTTGATATTCAGTTACAAAATTGGACAGCACATTTTCTGTGAGGATTTTCATACTCATCAATCATAAAGTTGACCTTAACAACTGAAGGTGCCCAGTCATTTGTTTATAGACAAGTTCACAAAGGGATTACAATGCTTAGCTCTGAAAGCTAAACATCAGCTAGTGTGATATGTAAAATCCAAGATAAAGTGGTTAATATGACATTAAGAAAAGGCTTTGATGGAATCAAAGGGAAGTGTTTCACCTCATTTGAGTGAGTACTTTTGTTGAAATGATAATGGCAGAATCAAATTGTATCTTGTTCATTAATACTGTTATTTGTAATAAACCCTTTAATCCTGGGGAATAGCTTTTTAAATTATTTTGATGAAGGATGATATGAAAACTAAGCAGATGCTGCTCTTTCTCTACATATTGAACATAACCTAGTTCAGAGGACGCTTCGGCCAGTACTGCAGGAGGCTATTTTGAAAATTAGTTGCTCAGAGAGTCAATCTGGCTGCAGTTTTATGCTGAAAAGGTATTCAGTACACTCCATTTTTGTTTAAACCCTCCTCTTTGTCTTTTATTTTCCAAAAAAACCCAGTCTTTAACTGTGATGGTATGTTTTTCTTTATGTATACTTTTCTAAAACCTTTTGAATAGTTTGTTCCTATTCCTCCCCTCGGGTGGATGGTTTTACCCCAAGTTCTCTCCTTCCTTGCCCAGTTGTCCATCATTCCCTAGACCCACCTGTTACCTCATTTACATAATGTCAATCTTCCCTGGTTCTAGAGAGTTCTCTGTCAATCCTTGTAATCTCAACCCTCTGCCTAAACTCCTCCCAGGAATTCCCTTATTCTTCAAAGTCCCATTGGTCCATGTGACCCTTTCCACTCCCATTGTCTTTCCTACTGGTTGTCATATTGTGAGCCCCTCCTTAATCTCCTCCCAGTTGTATCCCTGATTGGTTGAAGAATTGTACCCTCCCTGTGTACCCCACATTGTTTAAAAGTTTGTGCATTGCTTTGTCCGGTTTTTTCATCACTGCCCCCCTCAGGGAATAAATCCTTTGGGAAACACATGACAGATTCCTCCCTGGTCTTTACTCTGATCCTTGGCCCTTCACAGCTGGTGCTCTAGGGAGCAGCCCTGCTGCTGCCAGAACCAGCAGCCCTGCTCTACAGCTACCTGAGCCTGATCCAGTCTGGGGCAGACACTCTGGGAGAGGTCTGGGAAGTGCGACCTAGCTGGGATTCTCTGGCACCGCGTCATTGAACAAGTAAATGACATGGGGAAATTCCACACCAATACTGTCTGCTTAAAGATATAATGTACAATACTTCTAAAAGTGCGTACAAACAGAGGCAACATTTTGAAAGAAACAACTTTCCCTCTCACTACACATTTCTTTCACTGCTACTGTGATTCCAGTGCAAAGACTGGATTTGCAAGAGAGCTGTACCTTTATATAAATGATTTTTTCAGTTCATCAAGAACAACGATCACTGTGAAAATAGGTGAACACTTAAGCAAGTTTACATTTCGGTTTTCATAGATCCTAAAAGTCATCCCCAGTGCAATGACCTTTGCCTAATAATTGTATAGCTATGCAGTTTGCTTAATCTTAAGTGCATCATAATAAATTAGAGCCTATACTGCAGCCACAAGCATAATAAACATCAGCAGCAAAATAAATTTCTCACAGCTTTCCCTGAAGCACCATTCACCTTTTCTCAGACACAAAAAAAGCACTTTCCCATCTCAACCAATCTTTCCATACACAGAAGTTGTCAACAGAGATTTCTGGCTTCCAACTTTGCTGGAAGTTTCCTGATGCCCCAGTTGCGATGGGTGATAGACCTCCACAGGCTTCCCAGGGAAATGTGATCATTTCTTGCCCAGCCTTGTGTTTTCAGCACCATCCAATTAACAGTGGACCCCGACCAGCAAGGGTATCCAGCAGTGAATATTATTGGGAACCCAACTGAGCACCTGCTGGTAAGGTTTCCCTGTTTCCCTCTGCACTCTAAATACTCTCATTGTTTATTCATAGGGTCAAAGATTAAAGTCAGAGAGGGCCACTGTGATCATCTAACCTCTAATCAGAAACTTTTCCAGTTTTTCAACCTCCTCCCTCACTTGCCAACATTAGATGTGGATACCAAATGTAGTTTACAGTGACCCATTTAGAATTCCACTACACCCCAGCCCTTCTGGGTGATGCAGTCGGACACGAAATGATCACACAGAGACCTGGAATCTTTTGAGATGCAGCGCTGAGGCCAAAAAGCGCCTTTGTTTATTAATTTCCAAATATATACTTTTATCAAGGTGACAATGGATTGGAAGGTGAAATTCCCACCTCTCAACCACATTGGTCAATCAGACTATCAATCACATTCTCCTCCCATCTGAAGGAATGCAAACATTGGCCATATTTACAAAAGACAATTCTTTGTTTATGTTAAAAGGCATGGGAAAGTGAGAAACTCTGACTCCAATATGAAACATCAGAAGGCTAAGAAAATTCTGGGTGACATTCTGGGCTTGCTCAAGTGTCCTGCTTTCTTGTTCAGTAATATCTGCACTGAGTTTTGCAAAACTAATGTCTGCTCTCCAATCCAGTTTTGAGCTCTGTCCCAACGCACTACCTCATTTTTATCTCAGAGGAAAACTCAGCTGCTTAAGAGACATAGAGATCCTCGTACCAGAACTCAGAATCAATAAACTCCATTGACACTTGTGTAAATTGTTCAGACTTATACTTGAAAACTCACAATGACTTGCACCGTGAGTTTTTCAGACAGCCATTGTTCCCTCTCTCCTCCTTTCCTTTTTGGCTGTGTTTTTTTTTTTAATTTGTATTTGGGTTTGGGTGGGGTTTTTTGCAATAGAACAATGTCTCTGTCAATGTCAAAAGCAAAGTGTAGTTTGGAGCAGTCTAGGTTTTCATAGTCGTAAGTATCCACAGTAGCTAAAGAGACAAGGCTTGAGGACGAAACCCATGAAGAATAATTAAATGGGTTCAAAATGAGCACTCTGCAGACCTCAGAATGGCGAAAAAAATTATAACTTGGCTAATTATTACTGCGACAATGTGCTTTTAACACACATCTGGTGCTTTTATGTGAACTGGTTTGTATCTGGATGATTCTGAAATGTATAGATGTATGTTAAACTGCTATATTGTATGCTTAATTCTGGCAGGTCAAAGCCTGTCCTGCATGATTCCATATATCTATTTAGATAGACAGGAGCTATTGATATGAGTATGGCATCTTAAAAAAATACACCGAATATCCTTCATACCTGACTTTTATTTGTGGGTTGAGATAGTTGAAGGATAGGAAAGTCTTAACAATTGACAGCAATCAAAGAAATTCCAGAGTCATTCATGAAACGGGGCCTTTACAGACAGCCCATGGGAAGTCAGTGGTGGGACAAATACCCACCTGTGGCCTTTGGAAGACCCCACGCCAGAGCAGATGGATGTGCCCTAAGAGAAGCCACAGCCCATGGACAGCCTGCACTGGAGTAGGCTCTTGGCAGGAATTTCAGCCTGTGAAGAGGAGCTTGCACAGCAGCAGGTTTCCTGTCAGAATCTCTGGCCCATGGGGAGCCTGCAGTGGGATAATCTGTTCCTGAAGGATTACACTCGGCAGAAAACACCCACACTGGAGTAGTCCTTGAAGAACTGCAGCCAGTGGGAAGGACCCATGTTGGACATGTTCATGAAAAACTCTCCCCTATGGGAAGGACCCCACACTGGAGTAGGGGAAGAGTGCAAGGAAGAAGGACCTCAAGGGGTGAGTGTTATGACCTGACCACAGCTCTCATTCTCCATCCTTCTTTTGTGGAGGGCCTAGGAGAGTCATGAGTGAAGCTGGGCCTGTTGAGGGGAAGGATAGAGTGTCTTGATAGGTACCAGGAGTCCATCCAAGGTTAACCCACCACAATCAAAAAGGTGTTTTAAATGTAAAGAGAGCTACAAGAGCAAAGTCACATTTGGTACCAAAATGGCAAAGCTGTCATCCGTTACCAAAGCACACCAAATGAGCAGCTGTTCTGCTCTCTGCCAGACTGCCGGTTCAGGTGGTGTAGCTTCAGGGGTGCAACTCTGACTGGCACAGCAATGCCACAGAAGTCAGGCCTTAGCAGGTGACATTTCTGCTAAACTCATGGCTCTCCCTCACTTTCTGAATCTCCTGGCAGAATTTTGCTGAGTGATTAGCATATGTAACTGGGAATCAGGTTACCTAGGGCCTTTATTTCTACCTAGGGCGTTGGCTTGAAATGCCAGTGGGTGGGTGAGGTGACCTTTAGTGAGACATCCCAGGTTGTTCTGCCTCTTTGCTGTAAAATAGAAAAAAAAAAGTCAGTAGGGATGTAAAACATAATTTATTATTATTTGTAAAGCATTTACTGATCTGTGGAATACAAGTGTTCTACTTTTGAATAATTATTATCCTTGCCTTATATTAAAAGTGTGTTATTTTTGCCGTTATAATAAAAATTGAGATAAAACAAATACTACAGCAAGTGATAGTGAAAAATAACTTGGTTCTTGCCCAATGCTGCACTGCAATTTCTATGCATCTAATAGAACAATGAGAAACCTTAAGAAGAGGAAGATATTACTCTTCCTCTCTTGCCTTTCAAAAGATTTTTAAAGCTGTAACATAAGGGGATGCTATGTAATATCTTACTAAATCTTATCACAGAATTAAACACACAACTGCTAATTGAAGCATATTAGCAATCTATGAGGCTTGAAATATGAGGCTCTCTTAGAATATTGAAGCATAATTTTCACTTCAGCAATTATCTAGTATATATGTTTGGGTTTTTTTTCACTGCATCCCAATGTATGGATATTTTATTTGGTGACTAGATAATTTCACCATGAATGTGTATAATTTAAAATACTATTAAAAACAATATTAAAATGAAGGTCTGACCAGGAAGCAGATAAACATTCTAGTGATGGCCTGTTTTTGAGGCCATGGTGTTTTTAAAGCTTTTCTCACACAGAAATACTTTTGTGCTTTTTATGGGCAGGTATTTGTGGTGTAACACAAAGTTGTTATCCTTCTGCCACCTAAGTCAAAGGCTGAATCCATCTGAGTTTGGGGCTGTTCCTTTCCTTCAGCAAGTCCTGAAGAATGACTTGTCAGCAAAGATCATTCCTTCTGCCATCATTTATTCTAGTTACAGTGTTATTTCTTTTCTCTCGACAGATTTTCATTGCTTGGTGTGTAGTGGATCTTTTTGTCATCAGCAGATGGATAACGAATGGAGAAAGGTGCTGTGAATAGTACTTGCAGAATTAAGCATATGAATTAAGCCACAAGGAGAACTCATAAGTGGTAAAGAGGTAGATCAAGAGTTATATTTCCTGATTTTCCTTTCTTTTTCCTAGAACAATGAATAGAAAGGTTAATGTATTAGCACCTGAACTCTTTTGTAGGTCAGACAGCAAAAAGCTTATTCTTATGCACTTGTGGATAACCTGCATGCAGTGTACTGTGACATTAGTGTGGAGAGCTCAAGAAGAACATAGGATCTTGGAGAAATGTTAGATTCTTCTTTTATATAAGATGGAAATTCACATGCTTTAAAAATAATCTTTTGTAATAGAATATGAGAATATGCAGGTACCTGTTCATAAACTATGCAAAACCCTCTGAGTGCCAAGCAGCATCGGTCTTTAATTTAAAACAGGCATTATAATGCCAGTAAAATAAGTTTGTAAAAGCTAGTTTAAATATAAGACTTCAGTAAATATTCTGTGTTTTCTGTGATTTTCTAGTCTGAGTTTCTTGTGGTGCATTTGTATTCATACATCTATCATTTCATTAATGAGTTTTCTTCTATAAATTGACCCTGACTGCTACTGTAAAATATAGCTTAAGTGTGCCTTTGAGACCAGGAAGATTATTAAAATATTAAAGTATATACATTGAATCATATGAATATCTTTCTTGGTAATATTTCAAGACTAAATACATTTTGTCTGAAAGACAACCTTTAATGAACAAACTTGTGGTCCAAAATGTACAGAGCTCCCTCTGGATCTTATTTTTCACTGGCTTCCATACTTTAGTCACTTATACATCTGAAAAATGGATTTAAAATAGCATTACTTAACCTAGTAGCCTTTGACACTCATTTTACTTAAATACAGACAAGTGGTTAAAGTACAAAACATAGGAAATCTGCATCCCTTGTCTCTTCTGTGAAATATAAGCATGAGATAGTGGTAGAAATTAATATATTCTGTGTGTGATTAGCAAGCTCAATTCTTGGTGGGGAAGTTTGCAAAAGTGAAATAAATTCCTAGTAAAACTGTAAAAGAGAATGTATCTGACTCAGCACTTATGTACTCAAAAGAAACACCCACAGGAAGTGCTGGAGATTCTTGCAAAAATATCCATGTGCCTGACTAGGGGGTCATGGTGGCTGTGTTAGAATTTTACCATGGGTCCTTGTGTTTTTCATACTAATTGTCACTCCAATTCAAAACTTGTAAAATAATTATTTTATTGCACACTAGTAAACAGCGAATCAGTGTCTTTTATTAGTACTTATGCTGATGAGAGAAAATTGTTAATTATGTTTAAATAAGTACGTGTACACCCATAGACAAATCCTGGTTTTTACCATACAAGTCTCAGTAAGGTGCTCAGTGACTAAGTACTATGTAAGTTGCTCGAGATTTTGTGACCAGATGGTTCACAGGGCTAGCAATGGATTATAGTGCTTTCCAGCTCCAGATTGCCAGTTCAAATTTGGGTCAGGTTGACACTTTCTGAAAATTATTACTGTTTGGTGGCTTATGTGAAATAAGTTGAAGACCTCAATACACTTCCTAAAGGCTGGGTTAATATAACACAAATGTCACTGGATGATTGTTGGTTTCAAGGCTCAGGTGGAAGCACACTGAAGTCAGTGGAAAACTTCCATTGATTTCAGCAGGTATTGAATTAGGTCTTAATTGTGGAGAATGACTCCTTTGTGCTCTCAGAAGTGGTTATTTACAGGGGAGAGAAGGATGGCCATGAACTGCTCCTGGGAGACGAATGGTGCTGCCAGATAGGATGAAGCAAGAGATGCTTATCTGTCCTTGTACTCATGGAGGATGAGTATATAGGGGTGGGCCAAATCTTCCTGAATTTAGGTAAGAGTGGGCTTATTCTGGCAGAGAGTGGTAGAGAGTCAAAACCTCTCTGAAAGTTTACATTATCATTCTCTTGTTAGGCTTGATGCTGATCAATAGGTCACATAAATGGCTCCTATATGTTTTGCAGATCACCTGCCCTCACATAAGGATACTTTTGGTTTTGTTTGAAGAGCAGAACTCCTTTGAACTCCACAGAGAATGACCTGGCTTCAATCTAAAGTGCCTTTCCTCACCATCCAGGTTCCATTAGTACAGCAATGAATGAGAAGTGACTTGATCCTTGGGGATAAGTGCCATCATAGGGAAGAAATATTAGATATTAAAAACTCTTTTGTTTAAGTGACTGGAAATTTAAACCAGACAGGTTAACGTGGGAAATGAGACACAGTGTTATCACAGTAGTTGATTAGCCGGTGGATCAAGCCAGTAGGAAAAATGGAGGAATTGCCATTTCTATCACATCAAGGTCAGATACATGTTCAGAAGACATGCATTAATCAGATGTGCCACTGGACTATATCCAATAACACTGTTTGCATTGTCATAGTAATGTAGTATTATTGCCATGGGAACCACAAAAAAGAAATCAAACTGAGCTGCTAGTCTAGTGAACTACATGGGGTAAATATACCCCTGCCTTCTGCTTTCTGTTGAGCTGGGGTTTTAGTCCTACTCCAGAAGCACTCAAGTACAACTCTGGTTCTATACTTTCTGTACCCCTTAAATTAAATTAATTCAAATTTCAAAATCAGCTCTTGGCTCTACAGCTGAGAACAAAACGTCTAACTCATCTGATATCCTTCTATGATAAGATCACCTTTTAAGTGAATGAAGGAAGATGTTTGATGTCATTTTTCTGGATATTGCTGCAGCTTTTGATACTGCCCCTCACAGAATCCTTCTGCACAGGCTGTCCAGCTGTAAAACAGGCAGGTACATGGTGCTCTGGGTAGGAAACTGGGTGTAGAGCAGGGCTTAAAGGGTTGCAAGGTACACTCAGATGGTAGCTGGTGACCAGCAGTGCTCCTCAGGGTTCAATTCCAGAGGCAGTTCTGTTCCATACTTTTATTATGATCTCAACTGAGTACACCATTAGCAGATTTCCTGATGATACCAAAGTGCGAGATATTGTTGACTCTCTCAAGGAATGAGAAGCCTTGTGGAGGGATCTAAAGAGACTGGAGCATTGTGGAATCATTAATGACATGCCACTTAACAAGAAAAAATGCCAGATTCTGCACCTGGTATGGAGTAACACCAGGCACAAGTATGAATTGGGAGAGGAGTGGCTGGAGAGCAGCCCTGCAGAAAGGGATCTGGAGTGCTGGGTGACAGCAGGATCCCTGTGAGTCAGCAGTGCCCAGCAGCCAGGAGGGCAAAGCCCATCCTGGGGTCACCAAACCCAGCATCTCCAGCTGGTCAAAAGAGGTGATTGTCCCGCTCTGTTCAGAGTTGGTGCAGCCTCACCTTCAGCACTGGCTGGAGTTCTGGGCCCCACCATTTAGGAAGGATGGAAGGTCCTTGAATGCATCTCCAGAGGACAACAAAGCTGGTGAAAGAGCTGGAAGGAGTGTCCTGTGAGGAGCAGCTGAGAACTTTTTTGTCTGGTTTGGAGAGAAGGTAGCTGAAAGGAGATCTCAATCCCTTTACAGCTTCCTGAGGAAAGAGACTAGTGAGGGATGTGCTGAGCTCTTCTCCTGGTATCCAGTGACAGGACATCAAAGCTGCATCAGGGGAGGTTCAGAGTTAACATTAGGAGGCATTTCCTTATAGCAAGGGTGGGAAACGCTGGAACCTAGAGAGAAGCCTGTCAGTGTTAAAAAGGCATTTGGACTATGCCCTGAATAACATGCTTTTATTATTACCCCTGATCTGCCCTGAAGTCGCATCATAGTTGAACTAAATTATTGCTATGGATCCCTTCCAACTGGACCTATCCTATCCTATCCTATCCTATCCTATCCTATCCTATCCTATCCTATCCTATCCTATCCTATCCTATCCTATCCTATCCTATCCTATCCTATCCTATCCTATCCTATCCTATCCTATCCTA
>VYXD01010893.1:648216-668285 GCA_013397195.1 Hylia prasina
TTTTTTTTTTTTTTTTTTTTTGCATGCAGCCAGAATTAGCTGATTTGTACTTATTTTATACATATGTCAGGGCCACCAAAGGAAGTAAGTGCTAACCTATCTCATAGCATGTGCCTTGACAGAAAATATTATAGGTCACAGAATCCAAAGCTACCGACTACCCACTGTGTTGCATTTATTATTGGGAAACCTCACATGAAAGCTGCCATTCTGACCAAGTCTGTGCACAGAGACCCAGTAGTAGCTGTCACTCTTGGAGAAGTCAATTTGTATTGAAACTACAGAAAATACAAATAACAAACAAGTTTCTGGACTGCCAAATAACAGCCTAGTTAGGGCATTTTATAAACTATTCTTATCCACGTTGAGTTGGAATGAAATTCTGTGATGTGACAAAGGGTGTATGAGCCATATGGGGCTTTTATCTTCTTTTTTTCTTTTTTTTTTTGTCTTCCCCTTTTTTTTTTTCTTTTTTTTTAATGAATGCAGTCTTATTTGCACTGGTTGTGGGTGAGAAGGTTGGAACAAGAGTTAAAGCTAGCCAAAAAAGTATTAGCAAGGCAGTTGAGCAGTGATGGCTGGAGTTGTGGCTGTTTTGAGCTTTGCACTTTTGGAAGGTATTCAACTGCCTTCTGAATTAAAAATCTAGCAAAATATAGGCAGAGGGTAGACAAAGATTTGAGTATAAGAGGAAGGTGATGAAATAAAGATCAGATCTTATTTATGTTGGGTCTAGAACTGAGTTCTTAGTTCAGTGTTTTCTTATTTCTTGGTCTACTTTTATATGTAATAAAACCCATATCTTCTCAGAATGCTACAAAAGGAATCCTGGCATGGCTTCCTGGTAGATTTTTTGTTTTTTCAGGGCTCTGCAAACCTTGATTTTGGATACAAATGCAGGGGGTCTGTCAAGTGCTAAGATCCGAAGTTGAACCAAGTATCCTTTTTCCATGAAAAATATTTTTGACCAGAAAATATTAAAAATATTAATTAATCCTGTTAGATTTGGCAAGCCTTTATAGATAACCAAAATAAAAAAAATAAAAAGGAAAATTTCTCTTCAGAAAAATCTGCATTATTTCAGTCTCTACAAAAGAAAACATCTCAGTTTTGCCAAACGAGAGACTTTAATATTGTCCTTAGAAACAAATTTTAGAAAGGTTTTGTAAAATATCACACAAAATATTTTGGCTGACCCACTGTCTTGGGTTATGGAACCAAAAATGTNATTCTGGCAGGGTTTTCTAGGTTGTTTGTGTGTTTGTTTGTTTGTTTGCTTGTCTTTTTGTACTATTACATTTGTATTTTTAATATTCCTAGTAAAAGAACTGTTATTCCTATTCCTAAATCCTTGCCTGAAAGCCCTTAATTGCGAAATTATAATAATTCAGAGGGAGGGGGGTTAACATTCTCCATTCCAAAGAAACTCCAGTTTTCCCTAGCAGATACCTGTCTTCTAAACTAAGACACCCACTTTCTCCTCTGGCCTCTTGAGAAAATTGACAATGTTTATTTTAAGCAGATCCAAGGTGGCATTTTTCTTTTTCTTTTCTTTTTGTTTCTTTCTTCCCAACCTTTAGGTTTTGAGCAGCATTAAATCAACTTCGATATATGTAGGTCTGCATTAAGATACCTCATAAACACTTCCTGCTCTCAGTGTTTTATAATGGTTTTCCTGTTTTAGTCCTGGTAATGTGACCCGTTGCAGTTTGCAGTAACAGGGTTAATTTTTTCACTTGAGGGCAATAGAGACTTGTGTGACCTGGCTTAAACTGTAATCACACCACCAATGAGGCTCCAGGTCTGTAACAGCACATTTGTCTAGGGCTGACTGGATATAAGCTGAGCACAAATATACTGTTACCGTGAAGACCCTAACCCAAATCCCAAAGCAGTGTACTTTACTCCACTTACCCCTTTTTGGTACTTAACTGCAATATTTTCTAGATGCATGTCTGCTGTTTTCCACCACTATATCACCTCAAGTGGCTGATGAGATTAATTTTTGCATTTCACACAAAGGCCTAGTCTAGTCAACAACTTTGTACATGCTTTTTGAGTTAATGAAGTGTAGCAAGCACTGTTGGCTTTTCTTGCTGAGCATGTGAGTGTCAGGACTGTGGAAAGAGGCTGGCTAGCAGGTGCCTTGGGACTAGGAGTGACAAGGATGATGGTGAAGCACTCATGCTCGGGACTGCTGTCAAGAATTAAAAAGAGCTGTACAGAGATAGGAAGGTCAACAATGGGATCAAAGTATTGAATCAATGAATCACTCCAGAATCTGAAAGCCTAGTTAACCTGACCCAGAGGAACTCTTATCTTAAGTTTGACTGCGTCTCTTAATGTTGTTGAGAGAGGTTTGATCTTCTTGGTGGCCTTGTGTAAGGTCTCCCTTACAAGCTATTAAACTAGTTGGCAAGTCCTTTCAGGGAAGCTGATGCACAATATCTGTAGCATTTTTTCCTGCTAATAGAGATTACCCTGCAGGTGGCAAAATTTTGTACTTTAAATGGTTGAGCTGGTTTAGGTCATGGGTTGCTTTTGGCTAGAGACTTTGAACAAATCTGTTTAATTCAGTATATGCACTATATGTTCCCATGGTAGGGACAAAACTGTCCATCTCTCTCTCTTAAACAATGGTGATCTAAACATAATTTTAAACACCTGTCTTCTTTATGTAAGAAGTGTGTTTCAAAACTCCAGTATGTGTAGTGGTTGGACAGGACATAAATGAGTTTACTGGTATATGAGGATGAATTTCTGAATTGTATCCCTGGTGTCTTTGTGCTGATATCATTAGGAGTTTGCTTGGGCTGTTTCTTGGCATTGTGCACATGCATAGAAACAGACCTGAGGTACAAAGGTAATGCTTTGTGTTAAATTCATATGTGAGATTAACATGCCAACCAATAAGAGTGATATCAACTTTACTTGAGTGCAATCAAGAAAGGATATGGATGTAAAATTTTGTAAAATTTGTATTCCAGACATCACTTGATCCATCCAAGTTACTTTTTTTCCTGTATTTATGGGATTCAGGCTTTTCTGACCCCCTCCTCTGTTCATTCTGTTATAGCAAAACCTGCTGCAGTGAATTGCTGCTGAGAGAGCTTCCTGGCCTGCAGTGTTGTTGAGAGGATGCTCTGTGCTGTCATCAATAGTTTTCCATATGTGGAAAGTCTGATACAGAGCTAGCTTAGGTGTTTTTGCACTGTGTTGGCCATTGCTCAGGCACAATTATGAACTGGGCATCAAAGTTTAGCATTCCTACCACCTTGCTTTGCCAGGACTGAATCTGAGTGCTTGAAGATAGTGACTTCTTTTGGTATAGTCATAAATGCAAGCAGGATGTCCATTATGAACATAAAATATTTAGTAATAGTAACCCAAAAGGGATGGGTGGCTTATGCAACAGCCCTACCCCAAATTAATGTTGCACATGTTGTATAATGAATCTTCTCTTCTGCTTTTCTCTCCAACAAAGCTATGAATATCTTGGATCTCCAGAAAAAAAAAGTTAAAAATCCCTGGTCAACCCTGTGGTGCTAAAAAAAAGAAAAAAAATCTTTCTTTATCCTTTAAGCTATCAAGTTCCAGCTGTTCCCAGAGTTCACTGATGTGTCAGGAAGGAATTGCTTTAATACTTTCATAAAGAAATATTTGCTCATACAGACTGTTAAGCTTTGACTGTTGTTCAGGGAACATTGTCTCTTTACCACCACTGGCTGTTTCTCTAGCTCTTAAACAGTTCACTTTGCTGCACACCATGAGCCATCCTTTCCCAGCCAAAATGGTCATGTGTGATTTTCACATTCAGAATTCTGACTGCCAAAGTTGGATCATACCCTCATGATCCATATAAAACCTGTTATCAATTTCCTCTTGTTATGAAATATAAATTATTAAAAGACATTAAAAATCTGTTACACCCACTATTTAAAGTAATGATTTTTTTTTCCCCTTAAACAGGGGGAGCAAAGACATCACAGTGATTACTTTTATTCTGCAACATAAGTGGATTAGATTTATCACTACTTGTTCAGGTTCCACAATAATGTAGATTTATTTATTGTTAGCTTGGGTTAAAAAAGAGAAAGAGGTGTCCAAAATCCTTCCACACTCATCTCTCAGACTAGAACACGGGAGCTCTCGTGCTTGCTTTTTACTCCTTTGCCTGCTTCATTGCACTCAGGCTGGAGGGTCAGAGTAGTGCTGGTGGGAGAGTACAGCTACTGCTCCCAGTGAATCATGTCAGGCAAGTACACAACTGACTGCGTAGTTATACCCTAACATAAAAATAAATGTGAGTATAGATGCTATAGATACATTACCTAAGCCTTTTTTACAGAGATATGCAAATATGCATGTCCTGTTCCTCATAAGAACTAACAAATGTGTTTAACAGTTTAACTATTTTTAAAATTTTTTTATGTTAAATTGATGGGTTGGAGGAATGAGACTGATTTGGAAAGCTGGGGAAGACACTGAAGGATTGGAATTGCTGTCCCTGCTGCTGACAAACGCTTTGGGGTAATAATTACTGTAGTTTGTGTTCCTTCTTGTGTTCTCTGTAGCAATAACTTGTACTCTGACCCCTCCCCAGGACCATCAGTGTGATCTGGTTGCCCACAGGCCTGGCCTGAGCAGCAGAGAGAGGAGACCCCCAGACTGCTCTGCTGCCCCAGCGACTCCTCACACCTCCAGTTGCTAAATGGTGACTTATTCACCTGGCTTGAGGGTGGACAAATGGATGCTGGCAGGTTCAGAAGACTGGGAAGATAGCAGCTGGAAGCAGAAGGATGTGCTGTTTCTACCTCTCTGCTACTACTCTGTGGGATCCCACAAATAGACACAGGTCTGCAAGACTAAGCTATGCATATCATCAAGGAGCTGAAAGGCTGAACTGAAACTGTGTGTTTGAATGGTATTTTGTTAATCAAACACTTTTTCTCAAAAGAAATAGGATTTTCTCTGGAAGCCAGGGCAAAGCTTGATTGAGTAGTGCATTTATATTAAGTTTAACTTATTAGTATTAGCAGTCTCATAGGACATATTTTTCATTTCCTGCCCAAAATGTCTGTGTGATGTGTGGCATGTTTTTAAGCAGAAGATGTTTTCACAGAAGATGCACTGGTGCTTCTACAATGAGCATATATCTGATTTGCAAAGTACCCTGAGATCCTCTGCATCTCTCCTGGGAAATATTGTCTCTGGCTTGCATTTCTCTAAGGTTGGTGGATTCATTAAAAATCCTGGGAAGTTCTACATAGTGATTTTGTAGTAATGACTGCTGGTTTTCATAACATCTTAGTATGTCAGTTAATTCTTGCCCCATGACAGGTCAGTTCTTTCACACCAGAGTTCTCCCTCATTGGCTTGATATACAAGCATTGACACTCTGCTATTTAAAAAGTGTCTGAAACACCTACATAATTATTTTCAAAGTCATAAGGTCATTTTTCTGCTATCATGAGATCTTGAGAATTTTGCCTACTATAGGCACAAGACATAATTATCAGAATGAAATTTTCTGGGGTTTTGTACAATAATTTCTTTGTTCTTATTTTTGTAAACAGGAAAAATCCCCATAACAACATCACTTTAAAAATCATCCACTTTCAACTTTGAACTACAATTCATGGATCAGCAGGAACATGTTATGGTGAAGTGTTGATAAACATTGTACATGATCTGCTGGCTGCATTTGACACTACAGCTGATTTTTCTTAAATTTGGGGCAAAAACCCATAATGCTTTACAACTATATTTTAATGGACAATGATTTGTCTTTTCAGTATTATGGACTTTCATTGGAAGAAATTTTTATTGGACACTTTACAAATCTGTGGAGAACATGGTAATTTTACTGAGTATGTTTACAAGGAGACACTGACTCACACCACACCCAAATTTAAACCTGGATGTGAAAGAGTGGAGCTCTGAACAGGGGCCTGGAGCTCTTATTTCTCATTGAGAGCACACTGTACTGGACTACAATCAGTTTTGCTGTCTTTAGTATGCATTCCACATCATCAGGATGGCCTGGCGTCTCTGATGCGCTTGCTTAAATCTTCCAAGCAAATATTTATGTGAGAAACAGAAGCAATTTAACTGCAATACTGAGAGGAATAGTTTTTTGGGTTTCTATTTCCTTAGAAAAAGACAAGGACCAAACTCTTACCAGATTAAATAAAAACCTGCTTTCTTCTTTGGGTTTATGCTGTTGTCTGGAAAGAATTCATACAGGGATTTGGCCTGTTTTGTGAATCATGAGCTTCTTTGAGGTTTACATATTGTTCCTGTTCCACCCTCCTCTCAGCTAAGTTGAAACTTGATTTCCATGATGTCTTTCATCTTCCTGAGCAAATAGCAGTTGCTTCTGTTGTCCTCTGTAGTTTTCCCACCTGACTTCTCTGTCTTGAGCAGCTGAGAAAACTAGATATGCCATTTCTGATTCAGCAGGGGTCTCATTTTCACTGTACTCACCCATTTCCCTTAGTTGTTCTGTAAACAAAACCTTCCTTTGCCCTATCTTCCTTTATGGCATCCTGTATTAAAGACTCTAATTCTTCTTTCATTTACAGTATGACGTATGCTCCATATCTGCAGTAACTTTATAGTTTCTCCGATACCCGGAGGAAACTTCAATACAAACTTTGCAGCTGGCATACCTGTTTGTTGTGCTGCTCTTTAATTTATCATTGTCTTCTGGGACCCATAGAGGCCTCTTTCTGCAGTCACTCCAGTCACACCCTTCTCTCTGTGACTTTGCAGCAAGAATTCCCATTTATTCTGCTGGAAGAATACTATGACTGATATTACAACAGCTGCTCTTTAGGCCCAAAATTTCACAGACCCATGAGAGAAGCAAATTTGTGTGGATGCTAAACAACTACTGCAACAAGTACCACACATACTGTGAAATGTGATGTTGAAGTGCATAAAGGCTTTCAGAGGTAGATATTTACCAGTGCTGGAGAAGGGACAGCCCAAGCTGCAGGTTTGCTTCTATCACTGTTTCTTCTTCCTGTACCAAGTGCTCTGCCCTGGAGCTGAATGCACTTGAAGGGCCAGCACTAGTGCCTGTCCTGCTTGGGGGAAACTGGGGTATTATATTAGTTTACCCTCTCTTAGCTAAGCCTAACCTCCAAAATCACAAATCAAATGTATTAGAAAACTAGCAAGGTTATTTATTCCATTTGTAATACTCACTTGGCCCTGTGGTTCTGCTCTCTCCTTCACATAGTGCACAGTACCTTGTTTTGGAAAGTAAACTCCACAGGAAAGTGTATGCTGGTATCCAGAAGAGGGTCAAGAGGAGAGGAAAAGAGTCCCAATCCCATCTATTTCTTTGACACCATTGCCAACCATCCAATAATTGTTTTTATATCACTCCTTGACCATTCAAGAGTCCAAAGAATTTAAAGATAAATGTTTTCCTGAAATGAAGTGCCATGGTCAGTTGTTTTGTGTTTAAAGATCCTGTCATTATCACAAATATTGTAAATTATGATTTCTGTTAGTCTTTTGGATTGTTAATAGAATAAAATTATAACAGGATAGATTCTTTCACCTTTTAGGGGTCCTAAAAACTGTACAAACAACATACAGGAATTACTTCATTCTGTGCAGAGCTGTAGTCATCTCCAGACTAAAATACAGCAAAGATTTACCATTTCTATATAAATTTTTGGAAAGAACAATGACAAATATCATTGCAGTAAAACTGCAAGGGGCATTTTGGTGTGCAGATGGAAATTTCTGGTTGGAAAGTGATGAGGATAGCTGAACAGTCTCCTAAAACTGCAGCATGGGATTATCAGTGTTTCTGAGCTCATTGCATTTTGTCCAGGAGCAGTGTCCTCCAGCATCATGCTGTTGTTTCTACTCACCTCTGACTCAGAAAGGAGAATGTCACCTTCTGAGTCACAGGTGTCCTCTGTCATCTTGGGTTTCACTGGAAATTTTTAATGCATGCAGAGAGACCACAGTTAGTCCCAACTGCCCTGTGAATGAGCCTAATGCATGATTTACCAGGCAGAAGCAGAACTGGTTTGTGTCTGCAAGGCTCCCCTTTCAAAGCAGACCTCTCTACAGCCTGAGCCACTGTCCCCACACTCTTTAACTTTTAAGGATCTGGGCTACTAGCTTTAATTTAGGTGGTGTGGAACATATTGCTGCTCAGTAACTCACTGAAAGCTGTGATCTACTGTCATTATTTAATTTCAGTGCCTCATCGGCTCCTGATGTGCTGGCTGATACATTAATAATGGTTTTCACATGCATTTATCACTCCCAGGCTTCATGCAAATGTTATGGGGACTGCAGCTGGTTTGCAAACCAGGTAGAAAGGCTGAGGCTGGGCTTTGCAAGCAGAGACAGATGCAAAGAAGGATTTAATCATAGCCACAGGCTGAAACCAAGACTGTTGGGTTGGATATGTAAAAGGTCAGTGCTTTTGAGATTAAGGCTGTGGCTGAATGAGAAGTCGTGAATGTGTGCAGAGAGGGATCCTAGGGAACTTAAGGACTTGTATACATTGGCTGCTTAAACCCAAGGCCACTATTGATTGTTAATGTAAATTCACTCATTTTACTGCTTTGAATGGGAAGTGTTCTTTTATAAAATACTAAATTTTAGTCATTTGATCAAAAATCTCTCTCACTGTCAATGAATGCTAGATTCAGTGGTTAATTACACTAATTTATTTCCAATAAATTTCACATTAAAATTACATACTGAGGAGAGACTTGATTAAAATCTTGCTGATTTGTCCCTCATTTGAAAACTTGTTTGCAATTAGTCAAGCTGTCAGATACCCAAGGAACATGTTTGTTTATTTATTTATTTTTACTGAGGAGTTGGGGGGGAAGGAAAGCTATTTCTGTAGAGTATCTGGGAATGCCTCTGGTAATCCTATTGTGCAGAATGTTTCAGATCATAATTCACCATGAGCTAGCTCTTACATTTTGCTTTAGAATTTTTTTTTTTTTCCAGTGGTACTAGTGTTAATCACAGGCCATTTAGTAGCTGCAAGTCCTATAAAAACGAATCAGGTGCCTGAAAGTAGATGCAATTTTTAAATCCTGCCTCTCATCCTTCCCTCCCCAGACCTATGAGCGTGGAGTTTACTTTTTCATGTCCTTTGAACTCAGCTGGGGCTGGTGCTGAGCAGGGGCCGTGTTTTGTGCCAGGGCCAGAGCAGCATAACAAGGTGTCATGCTGCAGTCCTTGTCTAATAAGCCTCTTGGCCACAACATTTATCCAGAGAGTTAGAAGATGAGATTAACTCTTTCATTTTCCAAGTGAGCACTGCAGCTGCCTGGAAGGAAGCATTCTTCCTGCTCATTAGAGCTGCACCAGCAGCAGGGACCAGAGCAGGAAGATTCTAAGGGAAAGCAAGACTTACCTCATAAGCAAGAAACTCACTTGTCTTGCACAAGGAGTCATGTTGTATTTCATTGCCTGTTGATACATAACTGCTAATGTAATTTGCTTCATGCAAAAATACAGAAGTCATTCTGGAAAGGGCACAGCAATCTCTCCCACCAGTAGCTTTACTACAGAGGTACTGAACTCTTTTCTCTGGCCAAGTCCCTTCCTTGTTACTCACTGTTGTTACCAGAATTGTTTTTTTCTCCTTTTTTAACCCCCTATTCATTTTCATGTTATATTTGCCCCTGGTCTTGCTGAGGGATCACTTTATATTACACTTTTGTATAGCCGTCTTGAGTAAAATTTAAGCTATAAATTTTAAAAAGCACAAAAACCAGAGGGATGCCTTAAATCATGGTCAAATAATCACTCCCCACAGTGTTTGAATTGTTATTGCCCTGTGTTTTCTGCTGCTGCCCCTAAAAGTCAGAAAAGCTGCGTTTAGTTTCACCTGGCTCCCAATCCATTTGAAGCCAGCAGGGTTAAGTTGGACCAGGAATGTAAACTGTTCAAGCATGCAGAAGCCTCTATGGGTCAGGATTGCCTCCTAGAACACCACGGCCTGTATGGAGTTATGAAAGGGTTATCAATTAATAAATTATCAATTAATCTTCCGTTCTGGAAAAGAGATGAAAACATGTAAATAAACCAACTTACAAGTGAAAAGAAGGGAGAGAGAAGGTGGACTTACACCCTGCTGAATTCCTATTGTACAACAATCTACATTACAAAGTAACAAATATAGGAAAAGTAATGGACTTTCATTGTCCTTATAACATTAATGAGAAAATGCTGATAGCAGTTGCAATGATTAAAAATTTGTGGCCAGACAGTAAGAAGAGGGCTATGTAAGCTTGCTTAGTGTTAGTGCTAGAAATTGGTTTTTCTTACTGCGTATCAACAGAAAAAGAGCTAGAGATATATTCCCTGGCAAAATCATCCCATTGAAGGCAAGATATCTTTCTGAATTGCAGAATGGCCTCCTTAAAGTAAATGGGCCATTAGTGACTGAATTCAATCATCCACATGATAGCTCTAGCTGGCACTGAGGCTGAGTGCAGAGTGACAGATTTTACTCCAAGTCATGGGCAGTCATCAGGAGCTCTCCAGAGACAAAGCAGGAGATGCTTGCTGGGTGCCCCTGAGAGATGGCTGGACCATGCCTAGGTATGTGCTAGCTGGGATGTCAACAGGTGTGATACTGCAGCATGTTGGCTGTCCTGCACATCACGGCAGCCAGGAGGAGAGAAGCCATCTCCCATGTAACTGCACTTTTGTGGTTATCTCAGCCCTCTGAGAGTCAGCCCCCTCTGAATGGGCAGTGACTGCAGCACAGGGGCTGGGGTCATGATGACTTGAGCTCTTCCTTCACATCCTTGGTGCTTTGTCAATGGGTACCTAGGGCATCACTCACAGCAGTCCCACGTGTCTGCCCCGGTGATCACTTTATGGGAGACAGCTGCCTGTTTATTTCTATTGGTTTGCTTGCCTGCAGAGTCTGGATGTATTGATACAGGGGAAAAAAACCCAAACCACTCCTTTTCATAGTGTGGTCATTTTGATTTAAAGCCAGCCACTTAGCCAGTGCAGGCAGGCAGGTCTGGAAGGACAGAAGGTACTGAGAGGGCAGCAGCAATCAAGAGGACCTGTGGGGAAACAAAGCAGCTCCAGGCAGTGCCCTCCTACCTCCAGGTTATTCCATCAGCCCTAGACTAGCAGCAGAGAGGTTATTTTGTCTACCTGGAATTGATGTGCCTCGAGGGATGTGCTGCGGGAGAGAAGTTTGAGATTACTTACCTCTGACTGTTTCTGTGATAAAGTGCTGCAGAATCAGGATGACCACTGACTAAAAAACATGATAATTCAAGAGATCTGCTGGAACGGTGTAAAAAATCCACATAGTTATGAAGAGGGGCAACTGACTTTATAAGGAAAGCATTGAATTAAAAGCTGCTGCCTACATAGTAGACACACAAACATGCAGACACTTGTTCTGCCTTGAAGGGTAAACACAAGGCTCTCATCGGGAAGGTGCAAATCTTTAAACTGGTGGAAGAGATGCTGGGAAACCAACATGTAAAAAGTGCTATTGGCATCCTAAAATCACATTTTATAGCTGTGATATTAACATAGGTGGGCTACGAACAAAATCAGTCTGCCTTACTGTGATAGTGAGTTTCATATTATCTGTTTTCTTCAATTTGAATACACGGGTCAGCTGGACTTCCCAGTCCATTCCTACATATTTTCTAATTTGATAATCAAATTATTCAAATGAATAAAATGCGATATTATGTAAAATATATTATTATATCTCTGTTGCTTGACAGTGCTTATTTAAATAGCCATAGACTTTTGGATTCAACGTATTTGGAAAAGAAGCGCTAACCATGAAAACCTGCCATTTCACCGCAAAAATCTTCAGGTTTTCTTTGTAGGCAACAAATGGCCCTGTGTGGACAATAACCGTTCTACAGATGTAGCTCTGCTTTGTCCTCTGAGGCAGTCTCCCTTTCTAGGCATGATTGTAGGTTAACATGCTGCTGTAAAATCTGGCTTGGGCTGCCAGATCTTTGATTAGAAACAACCTGAAGGATTGAGCTGGATCAATAAAGTCAGTTTTAATTAGGGTGTAATAGTGAGTGTCAGAAGCTGCCAGACTCTGACTCAAACAGAATAAGAAAGGATCAGGAGCCAACCACAAAAGTGAGTAAAAAAGCAAGTCAGTAGTAGATGGGGATTTTGAGAGAAATGAGAACATCACTGCTAAGGTTTGGGAAAGCGAAACCGCAGGAAAGTAGCCAGCACACAGTCTTGGATCTCAGCATAAAAATGACAATAAACATTTTTCCCAAACTGTTCTGTAGCTGCTGAGTGTATTACTGGTGAAATCAGTAGCACCTCAGCCTGGATCCTTTTCTTGGTGCAGAGTGGCTGCCTTCAGGTTATATTAATCTGAGAAGACAGAAACATTAGATAGCGCCAGAACATGAACTGAATTTTGATAAGTGTTTGCTTTAAAAAGGTTATACAGAATTTGATTGCAATCAGCAGCTCAGGGTATGCTAGTCATTTTCAGACTCCTTCCATATGCTTTGATATTTGGCTATAGGTACCTGCATAGTCAGAATTTCAGTAAGCAATCCAAATACACAACTTTTCAGGGCCTGATTTCAGTCCATCTCCTTGATTAAAATTCAGATATTTCACTAGCCATTAACCCAGTTCTGTAGTAATGCCAAAGCTTTGCCTTTTGGCATATTTCTCTGGCTATGATACGGCTTTTTGGATAGAAAATTCTTGCAACCTTTTCTAAAATATATGCTGAATATTAACCCATACTTCATTTTTGTTATGTTGAAACAGAATCTCTCAGAAGTACACTTGGAATATTATTTCTTAAAAAAAATACTTTAATTTCTTTTAATGATGAAGCTTTTATTCTACATGGCAATATTAGGACCTTATTTACCTAATGTTCTGTTGTCCATTAAAGTTCTGCCAGAATAAACCACACCTTTATTTGCCATTATTAGTAAGTATTTAAAATTAGATCAGAGTTTGGGTGCTTGCCTCTGATAAGAAAATAAGTAGATAATTATTATAATTAGTCAAAAGGCAAATACCTTCAAGAGGTTGCGAATTTTGTTATCTTAATTTACAAAAGGTAAGAGAAATCAAGCAACCAGCTGGGCTCCCAGCCAAATGGTTATCATATTATAACCACATGGGTCAAATTATTTGCCCATATATTCAAACATACACACAGAGAATAAAAATTTTCCAGTTTAGAGGGAAATCTAATATCTTAAATGTCTCAGAATAGTCTGTATTTATCCATTTTAATGTAGCTGGTGTTTTATAATATCTTTTTGTATTTGACTGTGGACATATGTCTTTTCATTAGCTGCAGCTATGTTGTCTTAAAGAAGTTCTTGGTCTTTAGCATATTCGCAAGCCCTTATCACTGCCACTCTTTTGGAGACTGCAACTTTCACAATCTACTTGTGAAACTCTACCCATTTCCATCAAACTAGGTTAGCAAAGATCTAATATTTAAACTGTGACAAGTCTAATGACCTAGATTACCTTGAAGGGAGAAGCAAAGTAACTGTATTGCAAATATCCATCTGTCCCAATCTTGCCAAAAATTTCTGAAACCCTCAACCAGACCAGACAGAGACCCAGAAGAGTCAAGCTGTAGTGAATCACTACATCAAGCTCTGTGAAATTCTCTGGCCAGATACTAATTAATCATCTCCTTTTTTTTCTCTACTGACTTGCAAGAAGAAAGATTTAACAGTATCATTAAGTAAAATATGAAGAACACTTTTTCACATATACAGATGTTGCGGGTTAGGTTTGTTCCTTTTTACTTAGAGAATTTTTCTCCATAAAGTTGTTAGGAGACTAAATACTGAATGCATATGGGTGCTTGACCAGAACAAAGAGGAGGTTTGGGGGAGGGTAAAGGGTAGGGCTGGAGACAACTTCTGCTCTTGCTCTCGGCATCGGAGTGAGGACGGGGAGGCTGCTGCGTGCTGAGGGAGGAGGTCGCTGTCACCGCCGGGCCCGGTCCTGAGAAAAGCTACCATCATCTGCTCGTCTGCCCCGGAACTCTGAGCTGCCTCCTCCTGCCCTGCTGGAGCTGGGCCGGCCCTGTCCCCTTCTCTCCGGCACCGCTCTTGTTGCTGCGCTGTGGCCCCGCACTGCCCTGCCGGGACATCCCCGCCGCTCCAGCCACCACCGCGGAGCTTCTGGTCTCACCCCCCAGCCCGGGATTTCTCCACCGTTCCAGCCTGGTGCTCTTGTGAGATCAGACTGCCCCGGGCTTTGTGAAACAAAACCCCTCGAGGTTTTTTCCTGGTTCTGTTTACTATCAATGCTGTAGTTGTTGTTGTTTGTTTGTCTTGTTATACACACTAGTAAAGAACTGTTATTCCTATCCCCGCACCTCTGCCTGAAAGCCCCTTTAATTTTCTAAATTATAATAATTTGGAGGGAGGGGATTTGAATTCTCCATTTCCTCGGGAGGTCTTGCCCCTCCTTAGCAGATAACCTGTCTTTCAAACTGAGACAACAGAATGGAGGGGAGCAGTAGTGAACCACGTAACGGAATAACAGCAAGTGGAAAAAGCTTCACATAAGCTTAACTCCATCCAATTAGTCTCCTAACTGACTGAATATAGCACATTTTAGGTTAGTTCCCTGTAATTGTAATTATTATTTCATAAAAGGCAGCTAACTTTGATCCAGCATTAGGTGTTTTATATAAAGTTACACTGTTATAGCAATATGTAAGGGCCTTATAAATAAAGTTTTATGCGTTCATCAAGATCTCACCCAGGTGAGGGGTCAGACAGGAGGTGTGGGCCAGGTGCTGGCTGAGGTCAGAATTTTGCAGTCAGGATGGGAGCTGTTGAGCTTGGGGACAGGGAAGAAGATCAGATGGTGAAACCTGGGCTAGTTGGTGGAGGCCACCATGGTATGGTGAGAACCATAAGCACATGAAAACTATGGAGAAGGGGAAATGTATACACAAACTGCTGCAGGGGAGGCCACCACTGCAGTACTTGGATGAAATCGTGGCTCTTTGAAGACATGGAATTTACCTTGAATTTAAAATAGCCAGAATGTCCCCCTTTCCTACTGACACCACTTTGTTTGCCTGCTAAATGAGCAGTGTTAGGTTTTGCTAAGTTCTGTATTTCTATTTTTCAAATCTTCAGTAAATTATAAAAATGGACCTTTTTATTGTATGCACATTAAATTGTTGAGTGATTATGTATGGATCACACCATTTATGAAAGCTAAGCACTGAAAAACAAAGAAATGAGTATAAGAAATCCTTATACTTTGCCCATTTTAAACAAATGCAGTACTCCTATAAAGTGCAAAAGCATTAACTCTCCATTGCAAAAAAACCCCTCTGTCTCATGACCAGTAGCCTTTTAGTATACAATTTTCATTTTGCCATCTAATATTTTTAAGTGATAATATTGATAAGGAAGCCTCCATTAGTAAGCTTTGTTTAAATAATTTCATTCTTTCAGAATGACTTTTAATCTTTAATTAACAGGAAGACCTTGATAACAGAATGAGTCAGGTCATTGGCAAGAATAGGTAAAAACCAGGTATTTCAACTGAGAATCATTTTTTGTCACAATATCCTCTTTTAACTGGGAGTCTTTCAGGAAAAAAAAAAAAGAAGCTAATCTTAAAGTATTAGACAGTTTGTTTCGAGAGATTATTGGAATTGGCTGTTTTTCCTTCTGTCTGAGCTAAGAATTTTGATATCCAAGGTTATATCAAAACATAGCTGTCTTGAGTATGAATGTATGTCTGTAATGCTGTGATTACTTGTAAGACCCCCCACATTTTTGTCTTGTCTGACAAATCCCTCTCCTAACTCAGGAAAAAGAAAATTATGCAAAATCTTAACTGTCACTTAAATCTAAATTTCTCACTTTTGTGGTTACTAATGGGAACAGAATGTTGTGTTGTTTAAACAAATCCCTAGAGACTGAGATAAAATGCTTCTAAAAGGATATGAATTGTTCCTGTTAATCTCAATGGCATCGTAACTGTGATAGAAAGTAAATTGAGTATTGCTGTTTAGCCTTTCTTAAATAAGAAGTTAAAAAGTGTCTATCAACCAAATTCATAGGGATAAAGTGAAAAATGAACAAATGAATGACACAAATATATCACTACCTATAGAACTTGTCTACGCATGGTTTCAGCATACGAGAGAAGAATAAAGAACAAAGGAGGATTAAAAATTGAGGTACACTTATATAAAAAAGTCACTAACACAAATGTGAGACAGAAACACATAAATCATATAATTATCCAGTAGAAGAACTTTGCATTTATTTTTCATGTTCTTTTGATTCTTGAAGTCATTGAGAACATCTGAAAGTGAAAAATCAAACTGTACCTCTAAAAATTAAGAGAACTAAAGGAAATAGAGGTTAACCTATCCTAATATTTAAAACCCAAGAAATTCTGATGACAGTCTTTAACTCCCAGAATTTCTTAACTGGAAGTTGAACAAGTATCTTCAAAGAACCAAAGAAGCTACTCTGTCTTTAAGGTGGAATTTGCTTAGTAAGCCTGCCTACATAGGTGTTGTCCAGAATGATTTCTTATTTGTAATCTTTACCAAGAGTTTTTGATTAAAATCCTGTGAACCTCATTAGCAAGAGAAAATTATATCAGCTTTTCCAATTTAGGAAAATTATAAAAGTTTTGTGGAAAGTAATGTGAAAACTTTCCAGATTAAAGAAAGGATCTTCTTAATGTGCATAAATTCTTTAATCTCTGTACTAGGAAAAGGTTCTTCACTCAGAGGGTGGTTGGGCACTGGAACAGGCTCCTCAGGGAAGTGGTCACAGCGTCAGCCTGAGAGAGCTCAAGAACCATTTGGACAATGCTCTCAGGCACAGGGTGAATCTTGGGAATGACCTCTGCCAGACCAGTAGCTGGATTTTTATGATCCTTGTGGGTCCCTTCCAACTGAGGATATTCTGTGGTTCTAAGATTTTATTATTCCTTCAAACCTGATGACATAACAAAATTTTCAAGGCAATGACTCTTTCCTGCAATTAAGAATTCAGGGTCTGAATCCAGATTCTCTGTTTGGTACTGCTATTAAGGTAATGAGATATTTAATAAAACTTATTAAAAATAAAATCAACGATATAGTGAAGTAACTTACTGAAATATTCTCCTGTGGGCCCCACCTTCTTCCACAACTTCACTCATGGATAGGTCTTTTCAGATTGTGTACCTAGTTGTGTCACAGTATGCATTAAAGTGAATAAAAACAATCTTGATACTATAGGAAGCCCATGATATCTCCAGGTTTCCAGAGTGTAAGGAAGCTACAACCCTTTGTACTTTATCTCTACCCTTGTGATTGATATTTCATTAATGCAACAGGACTTGTATAATGGTGTATTTTATGTTACAAGAGTATAATTTTGCGTAATTCAAATGAAAGGATACATCTTTGTGTCACATGTATTGAAATTTAAAGGACTTCTTCATTTTGGAAAGACCTCAGAGATAACCTAGAAGTAAGGAGATGGAGGACAGCACTGAGTTTACTCATCCATACTTCTGACCATCCACCTCTAATCATGAAATTCAACATGCTGAATTAAGTGCCCAACAGCCCAAGGCCAAGACATTTCTGTTTTTTGGAAGCTGATAGGCAACAGCTGAATATAAAGAGTTCCTTCACTTCAGTGAAAGCCAACTCTACACTCAGTGGAACTGGCAAAGAGAAGGTCTCTGAATCTGGTTCCTAAATCAGGTTTTGGGTGTAAATCTCTGTGATGGACCAGTGATCTCTTATTTGTCTCGCATTCAGGTTACCACGGGTTGGAAAGCAGAGACTCCAGTTATATTATGTTATTGTATATGATCTGGAAAGCAGTCTCAGAATCTGCACAATTCAAGGTGACTCTATAAGCCTGAAACCATTTGTAAAGGGAAAAAATGATTGGTTTTGAAGATCTGCCACAGATGCAGAATATTTCACTCCATAGATCCATATACTGCATAGAGATATATTTCATACTAGTGTTTCATGTTGATCATTTCTCCAGGGCCTTTGACAACCCCCGGGGTGTTAATAATTCCACCCTAGGATTCAAAGAATTGGGATGAGATTTAATATTCCACCTTGCTCTTTGAAATTGTTACTCTGTTATTTCCTAGATTTAGTTTCTTTTTCTTTTCTTCATTAACCCTTGGTCTGTGCTGAAGTGCATCACTTCCACTGGCAATTCAATGCCAGAGGATTCCCCACTGTCAAAACTACTCATCTAAAGTAAATGGAAATAATTTCCCTCAAACAGAATTTTTTTTAAAGTAGAGATATTGACTATCATGGTTTTAAGATCGATGGAATAAGATAAAAGAGCAAAGGCTGAGAGAAAACACTTGGGAAGAAAGAATTGAATGCTCTACACATTTGTTTTCAAAATATTGTGATCACCCCATATATATCAATAATTTTGAGAAATTGATTTCATTGCTTCTAAACTTTCCATTGCCAGCTCTTCAATGGATAGAATATAGAGGACAAGAAACAAATGTGGTTTTCAAGGCAATCACAATATTTAACCCACATTTCTTTGTTTGCAGATTGAATTCTCTTCCCTGTCCCCAAATAATGACAACGTTTATAAGGGTGATGAACTCTTGCAAGGTTAATTAGGAGTTCCCTGGGCCTTAAAGCATCCTGCCTATATTGACAATTAACTCACCTTCCTTTTAGGGGATCAAGGACTTGAATCTATTTTCATGGCCTTGAGAAAATGCAATCTGTATGTCAGAGTCATTGAGAAGAAGTATAAAACCTGTTCTTTTCTTCACCCCTTAGAAATCTCCTATATCTCCACAAATCAGTTGCTTTTAGGTCTTTTACACTAAACCAACAATTGCTGTCCATCTTTTGGACTTGTGGTATTCATCTGGAGGTGTGGGTAATTTTAGATGTCTTAGGTGTCTTGAGATAAAGAAAAAATTCTCCACTTCCTTTAGATTACATGCATCAAAAGAAACTCCTTTACTAAGGACCCAAAACCTTCCCAGCACTTCAATAGTTTTGAAACTGGAAAAGTTGTTTCCTAGATCAGAAATTCTGCCTACATCTCAGTGCTTGTTGCTGCAGTTACCTTGCCCATTACACTGGCAGCACAGCATGGCACAGAAAATGGGGTGCTGATCTTTTCTACAGGGGTAAGATTGTAATCATATAACTGAATTGGGTGAACATTTCGTCTCTAGATCATCTTTGTTGGGCAGAACTATGTCATGTGAGCAGTATTCTGATAGTCTGGTGCTGCTTTTGCAATTTTGTGCCACAAGCCTAAAGATTAATTTACTCTAGCCCTAGCAATTTTAGTACTGAAGGAATTCTGGCTGGTTTGGTAATGTCAGCTGCTAAAAATCACAGGTACTCTGTGAACTAGTTCATAAAACTCTGGTCTCTTTTCAGGAGGTTGTGCCACCAGCATTTGACTTAGTACAGCAATAGGAATTCAGATCTGCTTGAGCTTGGCACCAGAACCAAGGTGGCTTTGTGTCTTGGAACAAAAGTGATGTCAAGGCAGGTGTCCTAGCTCTGCCTGTGGATGAGGTTGATCTCCCTTTTCCAGGAAGTAATTGTAAATATAATTGCAAGGGGGGGATTGTAAAAACACAATTTCCCCTTGCCCTAACAGGGTATATATAACCATGTGCTGTTGGAGAAATGGACATCCCAAATGACAGTGTGCTGTGAGGCAGATAGATTGATCTATCCACGTATCCGTACATGATTGATTTATCCATATGTATTTTTTCCCCTGTGATCATTATGCTCCAGGCAGCCATGGCACCTTTCTCTTCTAGGAGTGCTAACTATCCAGTTTCCTCTGCATCAGGGTTAACAGCCTGCCTGCGAGCAGCTTTTGATCTTTCACAGGTGCTAACTACCCTTTACCTCTCAAGTTGCTCAGCTGCTCAGCAATTTTGCGAGACCTTCTGAAGTCAGGGCATACCTGAGAGCTCCTGTATTTTCTCTGGCGGGTTTTAAATAAAATAAAATAAAATAAAATAAAATAAAATAAAATAAAATA
>VYXD01010893.1:668383-703309 GCA_013397195.1 Hylia prasina
AAAAAAAAAAGAGAGAGAGAGAGAGAAAGAGGTTTTTTCCTTTTCTTCCCCTTGACTGTCAGATGGACAGGGCATACGGATCAGAGAGGCAGCCGGGGAGCAGGTGGGGATGGAATGCACTGCTGGAGGACGTGCTGGGGATGCTCTGGGGACGCGCTGAGGGATACACCGGGGATGCGCTGGGAATGCGCTGGGGATGCATTGGCGCTGCTCAGGGGATGCAGATCCGGCTGCGCAGCGCCGAGCTGGGGCTCTGCCCTGCAGCGCCGGGCTACCTGTCACTTCCAATGACTTGTCGTGCAGCTGTTTCCGTGCCGGAGCAGCATGGCCTGCAGGTGGCCTGGTAGCTGTCTCCCGAGCTGCCGGGGAGCCGCCGCCGTGTGTGACCTGAATGGCAGCGCTGGCTGCGGGCCCTGCTTTGCATGCAGCGTGCGTGAGCGGGAGGCTCCGAGCAGCCCTGCTGATGTGGCTGTTGTATAGCAGTTATTGCTTCAACACATTTAGACACAGCACCTCTGTAATTTGTCTCGACGTGATATCATCTTTTGTCTCAGCAAACTGACCCTTTTATCTGTCTTAGTTTTGCTTTCTCCAGCTCTTTCCATTCTGTGCCAGCAGTGACAATGGGAAACGGCAGAGGAGGGAAGAAATGGCATATTCAGGCAGTAATAGCAGATATAATAACTGAATTCAAAGTTATTCACTGTTTTCAGGTGTTTGTGGATCTCTTGTTGTTTTGGGTTTTTTTTGGTTTTTTTTTTTTAGTTGAAGCCTAAGTCCGTCTGTGAGGAATTCTGCCAGTATTACCTGACTCTTCTTGCTTAATTCAGCTCTTTGAAAATTACAGTGAATCTCACTTAGGAGATCCTATATAGGGGCTAGATTATAGTCGATTATAGTTCCTTTTTTAAAGCAGCACTTTGTGTAATATTTGCTCTTTTAAATATTTGGGTTTAGTTCTCATTGTTGCTTTGCACGTATAGCTAAAAATGATGAGACTGATATAAGTGGTGTCTGTTCCTGAAGGGGATTTTTTACCCCCTTCTGCTCATGCCCTGCTCAAGTACTACATCCTACTCTTCCCTAAAACAGGAGTCACTGGAGAGCAGCAGAGACTGACTGTCACACTGAGGACTGACTGTCACACTGAGGAATCTCCTTTTTGCAGTAAGGACAGTTTATTGTGTCCATGTCAATGCAAACATTGCAAAAATGCAACAGCTTTAGTCATCTCTGCTTCCCTCTCCTGCTGACCCTGAGACACTATGAGGGAAATGAGAGGAGTTCAAGAAACCCAGAGAGGCTTTCATAATAGCAATTGAAAAGATTTTTATTTAGCAGCCAAATAATGTAACACAGTAGATTAATAAAGAGTAATGCAATACAGGTTTGACGTGAAAAATTAATATGTAACAGTGCTAAAAAAATACCAATAATGATAATGCTAAAAAAAAAGAAGAAAAAGTAAAAAACAGAGGGACATACTGAAGACCAAACTTCAGATTATTTCAAAAGATCTAAGAATGGAATTGATCCTTTGAATGTTCACCTAACTTGTGTTCAGTAAGAAAATTTCAAGGAAAGGTTGAACATGGAACACTGATACTCTTTTTGGTTTTCTTGGTCAACAGACAGAAGTTTTCAGTCTATAGGAATCAATTTGATATAATCAATCCGTGTTATCTCAGATAAAGAAAGACAAAAAAGATTTATCTTTGTTGGTTACTTGCCAACCAAGCTACTCCTTTTACCCAAAAAAAGTCCCATTTCATCTCCGTCTTGCACCTCTGACATTTTCTCATCCTAGAACTTAACTTAATGCTAAATTGATCTAAGCTGCCTTTAATATTAGCTCACATTTGTTAAGCCACTATTCATATACTTATACTGTTATATTTCTTGTGTTTATCATGTATGATATCCTATATTATCAGAAATTAAGTACTAAACTGAGATCAGCTAAAAGAGTGAGGATTAAATGATAGGTCTTTGCTGTTCCACAATGGTGATTTTAGGATTTAGGTTGGAAGGTTAACAATAATAATAATAATAATAATTTATTTTTATCACATTAATTTTGGGGGTTTTCCCTTCTCACTGTAAATTGGTAGTTCACAGATAGAATTTAAAAGTACTACCACAGGTTCTTGTGGAACATTCTTCCTCCATTTTTATTGAGGGTCTATGAGACATGTCAAAGCAATTATCAGCAGGTTACAATTGTGTCAAGGGGGCGGTCTTGAATAGTTTATATGGACCTTTTTTCTTTCAACCGTTCTCCAATACAGTAGGGGCTGAAAATAGTATGAAAATGGCTCAAATAAACAGGATTACTGTGATAAAAATGTTATGAGTATTATATCACACATAAAACTGTTAAGGGCTTGTATGTCCAAATATTCATTTCTGGGTCTTGGAGGGGGAAGCCTTTTTATCCCCACCTTTCTTTTCTCACTTTCTCTGTCTCTATCTGTTTATTTCCATTGTATCAGAGAAATTTGAATTTCCATTCAAGTTAAGTTTAAGTAGTGTTTTTCAGCCCATTCTCTAATCAGGGGCTAAATTCTGATTGTCTCTAGGTAATGTTCTGGGCTGTGTGATTGCCAGAGTCTAAAGCCAAACTGGAAATTATGGAAGAACAATATAAACTGGAAGAAAAACCCCACCTAAATCCTATCCTCAAAAAGCTGCATAGCCACAGGGCAAAAAAAAAAAAAAAATTGACATTTGTGGATCTAAATGTAACGGAATCTTATGCATTAATTTTATGTATTAATTTTAAATATTGCACACACTTGGAAAAATTGAGGCTGATAGAGGAAAAATACCACGCTGGTATTTTGGGATGAGAAATCGTGTCTGAGTGGCAGCAGCAAGTGGGTCACGGGCAGGCAGAGTTCAATAAACAAAAGCATCTGTGGCCTGCAGTGCCTCTTGCCTTTCCCTGGAGCGCAGTGTGGGTAGCGAACCTTGGCGGCGCAGCGCCGGCCGGGAGTGAGCGCTCCTGACCTTTAGCCGAGCAGAAGCTGCTGACATCGGGCACCGCCGGGGCTGCGAGATGCCCTCTTGCACCGGCTTCTGGCGCTGCTGGAAGGCGGAGGCGGCGGGGACCAGGCGTGTCATCCCTGCTCTGCAGGAGGATGGGGAAGGAGCTGCAGTTTCTCCCTCCCCTTCAGGTCTGCTTCAGCTCCTCAGTGCCCTTTGGAAGGATTTGCCTGCATTTGTTTAAACAGCGACTCTCCTAAGGGAACTCCAGCTGGGGAGGAGCAAAGGTGCCGGCATCACCTGTCTCCAGGCTCCCGGCCTGGATGTGACAAGCATTTCTATGTGGCTGCATTGCTAAAAGCTTTAAGACTGATGTATAAAACTATGTTCTGCCACCAAATATTACATATATGTATTTGTATTGTGGACAGGATCATGGTGGAGATGATTTAATGAACAAATACTGTGGTAAGGTACATGATAAATGCAATTTCTGCTGAATCTGCATTTTTTCACAAAAATATGTATTACTTAATATGTAATATGTATATTACTGTATATATATTTAGTTAAATACAAATAATTTGTTAATAATAATATGCCTTGCTGGGCATATTTAAATTAATTCATAATAATTTCTTCCCCCTGATTCAGTTATGAACAAATATCAGTTTTTAGAGGTAGAGAAATCACTGGGTCCTCTGGTTTTGCATATGGCAGGAGACTAGAAGCTTCAGCCAAAAATTCCCATATCCAGGCTAACACTAGAGCATCCTTTTGAGGAAGACAGCTTATTCAGAATTTTCAAGCAGTGTAGATCCAGTAAGTCCCTTGCTTATTTTCACTGTTACTGGGGGAGCCACATTTCCATTCTGGCATTACCCAGTTTGCCTTCAGGCACTCATGTTATGCCAAGCATAATAGAAAACACTTCTCCCCCACCTCCTAAAAGTTTCCATTAAATCTCTGTAAACCATGTGTAAACCAGTTTAATCTAACTGGGAGAATCATTTTAGTAGAAATTGAACTAATGGGTCTACCCAATGAATGTAGCTGAGTCCATACAGCCTAGATTACCAGGCTCACCATGGCCTTGGTTTCTGGTGGTTCAGTAAGGTGCTGAGGAGTCAGAGCTCAGCCTCCTGGTGCTCATCTGGCAGTGTTCAGTGCCCTCCTGGTCTGTCTGCCTTTCCCTAGCCCAGCTGTGAAGGGGTTTTACCAGGGGTTGAGGAGAGACATGTGTCTTTCCCTGCAGGAGAATATGCAGGGAAAGAGTTACTGGAGCTGAAGCGCTGTAACTCATTAGCTGCCATAATTCAATTTATTTTCTAAGCTCTACTACAGTCTCTCCTGGGAAAAGGTGTGTTTTTAACAATTTTGCCATTCTTTTGTAGACACACAAATTGTAATTTAATATCCATCAATTGTCTGGTGTTAGATTCTTCACTTACAATCACTTAACTGGACAAAATGAGTCCAAATGAAGAGTACCTCATCTCTGTTCAGATGGTATTGCACTAAAAACATCTTTTTATCTTGGCAAGGCAAAGGTTAACTTTAATTTATAAAATATTTTTCTTTAACAAAATGTGTTTATAGAGAAGACTTGTGCAGAGGAATTTCTTGCCTATATAGACAAGAAAGTAAATGCTTTTTTATTACTAAAAAAAGCCCCCAAAAAAGTAAAATGAAAAAACACCTACGAATGAATGGACAAGCACTAAGAACAAACATCTATGAACTGCAGAACTGGTTTTTATGGCTCAGTCCCCAACTATCTTTAATTTTCTCCCTGCTGGAAATCATATTGCCATAACAGAGCTGGCAGAAAAGATCGCGTGTCAACGCTTCAGCTGCTGCGGGGAGTGTCTGGTGTGGGAGCTGAGATTCCCTGTCTCTGCCCATGCAATCTGGGCTAGCCGAGGCGCTCATGTCCTCCTTTCCTGCTTGTTCTGCTGCCAGAGAGGTAGCCTCTGCAAAAGGTGAAACACACAGCTGGGGGAACAGCCACGAGAACCATCATAGTTCTTCTGTGGAAAACTTTCTTTCCTGCATGCTGAAAAACATTTTCTGCAAGAAAAATATATTTTTTCACTGCATATTTACATTAGATATTGTCCTGGCATGTAAAGCTAGGGAAATTGCTAAATTAATTAACAAAAATTGGACTACTGACAAGCAGAACTGCTTTTAGGTCCTGAACTCAAAACACTTAAACTATAATCAATATTTATATTTCAGCTAATGTTTTGGTCACAGAGATCTCTGTTAAAGGTTTTCTTAAGAAAGCTTCAAAAATAAAGCTGAGAGGTAAGTCCTCCATGCCTCTATCATAAGTCAAATACATGCTTTTTTAAAAATCTGAGCTCAATTAAATGCCACCATCTTATATATGATGATTAATGGTCAGGGATCCATCCTCTTCTGCATTCTTTGAAGAAACAGATGGGCATCATTTAATTCATGGCTTTTTCTGGCATTTTTTCTTCAAACTTTATCTAATGCTTCATTTTGTTGCTGTGTAAAAAAACTCAGTCTCCCTTCAGAGCACTATTATTCTGACCATGGTATCTGGACTATGACAAAAGCTTTTTTCATTCTCTCCTATGCCCTCTATACTTCCTTCCTCCCTCCTCCCTGTTAGCTCTGAACTGCTTCACCTCTCTCAGCCCCATTCCAGATCCCTGAGCTTTTCTAGTCGTGCTACTAGTATTTCTCTCATACTTTTGAATCCTCTCAACATGTGGTCCTTAAAATCCAACTTGTCCTGTGTTCAGTGTCTCCTATCTTAGACCAAACCCTGCTGCTCTTTGTCACATAGGGCCTGTGGAAGAGACCAGCACAGTCTAACATGGCTAAGTCTGTAATTCCTACCTCTCAGCTGTCCTGTGCCATCCTGCCCACCTTGGCTGGCAGCGCTGTGCTGTGTTGGCTCACTGGGATTGCTGCCTGCCTGCCCTGGGCAGGGCAATGCCCTCCTGGGCAGCGTGGGCAGCAGCAGCACTGGGAAACCCATTCTTTCTCAGGCCAGGGAAAAGATAGATGCGTTAGGAACTGCAGTGGGGAGCGAGAGATTTGCTCTCTCATAGGTGGTATATGCTTTCAGAATATTTATAAGCTTGGGGGGGGGTGTTTTGTTATTTTGACAATAAATGAATATGTGTGGGTTTGTTTTTTTTTTTTAATTTTCCAATTCATATGCAGATGTACATACAGTAGTGAGGTTGAATGCTGATAAAATCCCCTGAACTGGGTAACTTGTGTTTTGACTATTTTATTCACTGTAAGCTCAAGGTATTGGTTAATGCTGTCAGCCCTTTGACATTTTTCTCTTTCCAGGGTGTTGATTCACATTTTAATATACAGGTAGGAATGTGGCAGCTAGTGGAGGGAATGGAGGTTTCCCACCTCAGGGGATGCATAGGCTGGATTTTTCAAAGGGGCTGAGCACTCCTCTTATAAAACTATAATCCTCTTCAGGTGTCTCAAATCAAAGGCCCACCAAAAGAACTATAGACTATTAATTTGTCTCAGTTTTTAATTAGGAGAAAATACACTTTAGCCTTTTCCAACCTGTGAGATTTTGACTGTTTCCCTTGCATGTCTCTCCATCTAAATAGCACGAGTCTGGGGTTGCTGCTACCAGCTGGAATCAGAATGACTTCTGGCAGCAATTTGCTGGTCCCTGAGGATTTGGGACATTTCCATGTCATCCTCCTAATCAGAGGAATGTGGCATTAATGGCATAGCTTTTCCCTCTGAGTCAGTGTAGAGGCTGACACTAGTTAATACAGGAGAAGGTATCAAAGTCACCTGATAGAATAATATATTCAGAAAGAAAATTTCTTCTTAACTGCCACCAGTAAACCTGAAGCAGCGGCACACATATTCCTCTGTAGCTAAGGGACACAAAGGGGTGGGACACATACTTGTTCTACAGCAGGGAAAGCCCCACTTGCCCCGTCCAGGCTTGTGGCCCTCGTGCCCTTCCATGGGAATCCCACACACCAGAGATGGGGTGGCCTCTGGGCCCCTGCAGGACTCACAGATGAGAGCCAGGCTGTGGATGGCAGTGAGGAGTTCTGTGATTCCCCTCTTTGAGATAACTATAAATAACATTTGATGCAGTTAATCCCTTGAGATGTCATGATGGTTTTGGGATCAGATTTTATCTTGCACTGTGCTTCCCATTTGTCTACTGGTGGGATTCTTTATAGGCACTTCCAGCCTTTATTATCCTCAGAGCTTTGTGTCAAATGCAAATATTGTTGTTAATTGCTATTTGCATTACAAGAGTGATCACATCTTGCTGTTCTTTAATTCCTGATTTATTGATGAATATTTCCAACACTTATTTAGCACAGAGGCTTTGCCAAGATGAAAATTCACTATTTGTTTTGTTACTTTGCCAGTGTCTAATCCAGAGAAATTATTTGCCTCTTGCTCAGTGACTACCCCATTTCCTTAGTGTCTATGAGGGGTGTATCAAAGGCTTCAAATTCCCAGTACTAGGAAAGAAACTCCATTACTTCATTCAGTCTCTTGTTGATACATACAAAAGTTGGATCTGTGAAGACATTTTAGGTAGACTAACTCATTTCATCACATCGTTCATCAGAATTTGCCCTCATTAAATTTGCTCAGTACCTCCTCCTTGGAACCATATTGGAACTTGCTGCCTTCATTATGTATGAAAGGGTGAAATATCTACAAGTGTCCACATAAGTAAGCACTTGCATATTGAGTAAAATTGCAGTTCCAGGCATGTTGCTTTTGCACAGCCTTGTTCTTGGTAGTTGGGGAGCCACAGAGGTGGTGTCTGTGAGAAGCATCCAGAAGTTTCCTCCATGTCCAGCAGAGCCAATCCCCAATGGCTCTGAGGGTGGACATGCTGCTGGCCAAGCCTGGGCCAATTAGAGATGATGGCAATGTCTCTGTGATACCATATTTAAGAAGAAAACCAGAACAAACTTTGTAGTGCAATTTTCATTCCTGACAGAGAAGTAGTGAGAACATGTGAGCAGAACAACTCTGCAGACACCGAGGTCAATGCAGAAGGAGAGGGAGGAGGTGGTCCAAGCTCCAGAGCTGAGATTCCTCTGCAGGCCATGGTGATGACCATGGTAAAGCAGCTGTGCCCCTGAAGCCTATGGGGATCCATGGGGGATGCAGACATCCACCCATAGCCTGTAAGAGAGGCGCCCACACCAGAGTGGGTGGTTGCCTGGAGGAGGCTGTGATGCCGTGGGAGACCCATGGAGAGGGGACTCTGCTCCCATGCTGGAGCAGCCTGTCCTTGGAGGACTGCACCCCATGGAAGAGAGACTCACACTGGAGTAGTTTTGGGAGGACTGCTGCTATTGGGATGGAGTCATGTCAGAGAAGTTCATGGAGAGCTGCCTTCTGCTAGAGGGACCCCATGGTGCAGCAGGGCAACAACTTCTCTCCCCGAGCAGTGAGAGAAACCACTGACCTGTAACCCCTACTCCCTGTCTCCCTGCACTGTTGGTGGGAAGGAGGGAGGGGTTGGCAGGAGGAAAAGGTGTTTTTCAGGGCTTATTTTCCTTCTCATTATCATGCTCTGATTTTGTTAGTAATAAATTCACTTAAATATCTCTAATAAGCCTGTTTTGCCCATGATGATATTTAATGAGTGATATCTCTCCTGGTCCTTATCTCAATTCATGAACCCTTCATTATATTTTCTGTCCTCTGTCCAGCTGCAGAGGAGTGAACGAGAGGCTTTTGTGGGTGCCCGGCATTTAGCCAGGGTTGAGCCATGAAATCCTCATGTGGACACTCTTAGCATTGATGAATAATTATACTGAAGTAAGTATTATGGAATAGATTTTAAAGCACTTTTGTCCCAGGAGCTTTTCTACATGAGAAAGTCATATAAATAGGACAAGAGTTTAAAATTAGTTTATTCTATGGGCACAGGCCTGCCTCCAATTCCTTCAGACTGCCACTTGGGAAGCTTTTCAAGCTATTTGAAAAGGTTTAAAATACTCATATTCCAGGTAACTCTGCTGGCACAGGAGAGTTAGTCCAGAAGAGCTAACAGTTAACTGTATCAGTGTAATTAACTACACTGGCACTGAGAAAGCTTCCTGTACGACCAAATCCTAAATTTTCTGCTACTAAAAAAACCCTTAAGACATCTCTGTGTTTGGGTTCATATAATGAAATGGTATTTAAGATAAAATAAAATAAACTTTTAGACTAAAATATCCAAATAATTTAAAGGGAGCATTTTGCTGAAACAAGCTTGCCTTCATATTTGAGTGAAGGCTGATATTCACTTTTCTCTCCTGCCAGTATTACTTCCTCAAGATGGTAAAGGCTATGAAAATAGGAACTTTGTGCATTCATCCTTTTCGTAGTATTAAGCAATTCTTATGACATTTATAGTTTGCTGATAGACTGCAGAGAAGCCAGATGCTTTATGGCTTTTCTACATTGCTATTGTCAGATTCTTACAACTGAGTGAATACAGCATGAGAGCATAAAAAAGAAAGTCTGTGTTATGTGTTTGCCTGTGCTAAATTAGATCTAGGTCTCCAGAAAGAGACAGAAACTCTAGATGTTGCATGTCTGGGCCGAGACCATGTGTTTCATTCAAAATTCACTGATAAAAATGGTAATGACGTGCTTTGAATTTTTTAGGGGTGTTTCCGCATTTTCAATGATATTTTCAGCCAGAGTGCCATGGTGAGGCCATTTACACCACCCTCTCCCATAAAGATGCAGTGCTACAGCAACTGTGATCTTTCTGTACTTTCTGAGGGAGAAAGCAAGAGCAGAAGATGGGGATCCACTTTGGGGTTTTCATGGTTGTGAAACTGAAGGAACTTGAATTTAAACCTTTTGTAAATTACTTTCCCAGAGGTACTGTACTCCAGTAAAATCCACTGTCCTCTTTTTCATAGAATGTGTAATCAAATATAATGACGTCTATGATAAGTTAAAAGTTCTGACGTGCTCACAAGTGGGGAGAAAGCATATTGGAGCTCCTCAGCATGTCAGTGACTGACCCCACCACCAAACAGCTGTTACTTGATGATGTGCTGTGGAGAAGCCAGATAATTTATGTCCTTTCTACATTGTTACACTCCTTTACACAGTTTCTGTGTCTTTCTCAAATCTCCCAGTGGCATACAGAGCCCACTTACAGTAGAAGAGATTACAGTAAAATCAGCCATGCATCCATCAGATGAGGGGGAATAAATTTACTTGTTTAGTCTTTGTTTGCTTTTGCCTTTTTTAAAAATTCTAATAAAGGAACTGTTAAAGTCATTGCTTTGTGATAATTTAATCCCACTGTAGTGAAGAGCTGTGGTATCTTATCTACATGCACTCTTTTTAATCTTTATATTGTCTCATACACACTCTTTCATGTAATCCCAAGTGTGAGGGAGAAGATAGATTATACATTGCCCTCCTTTCTAAAGCTATTCCTTATTCCTCCTTTCTAAAGCTATTCCTTATTCCAATCATTCCATCATTCCAGTTTTCTTCCACTCTTATTTCTCCCTCAAGGGTCTAACGATATGACAAGTTTTTCCAGTACTCTAAGTCCATTCCAAAGACCAACTTCTCTGTCCCAATATTTACTTCTGTCATTGCACAAGCCTTCAAGTGTCTGATATCCTGATATCCCTGGGAATGACACCTTTTGTTGCTGTATTAAAAAAAAAAAAAAAAAAAAAAAAAAAAAAAAAAAAAAAAAAANNNAAAAAAAAAAAAAAAAAAAAAAAAAGGTGTTCTGGTGGCTGACTCAGATGTCATTATGACTTTGACAAAGAAACTAGAAATGAAATGGATTTTAGTAATGGGTTGCCTTTGTCAGGGGTTAAAAAGGCATTGGAACACTGGTTTTGGGGAGTTACTTGAACTCATCATTGTTATAAGTAGAGTGAAGGAAAAGCATGAAACTATGTTTGCCCATTTGCTTATCCACCTGCCAAGGCAGGGGGAATGTTACCATTTCCCTTTTTCTCCATTAAGATGTGGGTGATATGTGGGCTAAAACTAATTAAGAAATTTTTGCAGACTAGATTTTCTGAGAGGTGGTGCTGAGTCAACAAAGTTGGGAGGTTTCACAAGGGATACTTTTGAATGTAATCTCTAATCCAGTCTCACAGGAAGTCATTAAAATGTTTTGTTTTAAAAGGTCAGTGTATTCTGTGTTTGATATGATTTATTATATGGAAATTGAAAGAGTAAAGAAGAAGCAAATATTCTTATCTTTTATGAAGAACCTTCTTTGAATACTATTTTTTACAAAACACTGTCTTTTTGTCCTTATTTTCCAATCTCAGAATATTCAGGCTTTGTCAAAATCTAGAGAGGTCAGTTTCAGGGAGGTCTTTTGGTGGCACTATCCAACCATCCAATTTCTCTGTAAGGTTCTATTGCCTTTGTAGGAATAGAAATGGAAAGATAACATCAAGTCTGTCCGTCTTTATTGATATTACATGTACAGACAGGAGAAGAAGTAAATGACAATAGAAGAAAACACAAGAAGTTCCATTACTCAACATGAGGAAAAGCTTCTTTACACTGAGAGTGGCAGAGCTGCCCAGGGGTGCCCTGAGCAGGCTGCACAGGTGAGGTGTCCCTCTCTGGAGACATTGAAAACACACCTGGATGTGTTCTTGTGCCACCTGTGCCAGGTGACCCTGCCTTGGCAGGAACCAGGACTGAATGATCTCCAAAGGTTACTCCCAACCCTAATGTGCGCCATTATTATGTGATTATGTGTGCCATTAATGCTATTGTTGGAAACATTACTCCAGTTTATAAAATCTATTCTTTTGCAACTTTCTTTACATCTATAGGTACATACCTTCCTTGGAAATTGTGTCTTTCTTGCCCATGAGTTCTTTCCATTCTTTATTATTTTGCATCTCTTCAAGGTGTTAAACTAATATTTCACAGAATCACAGAATATTCTGAGTTGGAACAGACCCAAAAGGATCATCAATTCCTGCTCTTAAATGAATGGCCCATACAGAGATTGAACCCCCAACCTTGCTGTTTTTAGCACCAGGCTATAACCATCAGAGCTAATCTCAGGGTATTTGGCAGAAGAATTTGTAAACCTTTCTGAAGTATTAAAGTACACTAAAACCTGACAATGTTTCCATCACAACTTGCAAGACTTGATTGATTATGAAGAAAATTATAAAATTGTAACATTTTATTCAAACTTTGTATTTATTATACAAAAATAGTCTCATAAACACATAGTTAACAGAAAAACAAAATAGATTACATTAATTACCTTTGACAAAAGCATTCATGTAAATTGAATGCATTGAAATTGTTAATGCTAAAAAGAATTTTTAAAGTGATAATTTCTTTAACGCTTCACATGAAGCCACTTGCAGAATATAGTGACTGCATACATGCATATAAATGCATGGTTGATTTCATCCAAGTCACTGTCATTCCTGAAGTGCTGGCTATTTTCTAAATAAGTTCTATATTTTCTGTGCATCACAGGTTCTTCTGGAGGCTTGAAGCCAGAAAGAAGCAATAAGATCTGCATTATACAAGTCCTACAAAGTCACAAATGAACTTTTGCATCTGTGTGACACACCAATACTGCTTATCCACTGTCCCAAGCTGCTCCATTACTGTTTTTCACTAAAGGCACCTCAAGTGAAAACTGGGAATAAGGCCAGGATACATTGCTAATTTTGTAGGCTTGTTTCCCAACAGTCTCCTCCCAGGAGCACACTGCCTGTTTTCCCGTGCCACGGGGGGAAGTGTGTCAGCTGGTGGGTGCAGGCTGGCACCTGACTGGCGTGTGCCAGGGCACGGGGGCACATGGCTGGGCTGGCGTCCAGCCCACTTCTCTACAGCAGGGCTGACTTGAGAACCAGGTTAAAAAAACAAGTTTGTGAATCCTGCTATTGGTAAATCACCCAAATCTGGCCATTCATCTTTTAACAGATATGCGTTTTATTGTTCTGTAGGAAAACTCCATCAGGCAACTGAAAGATTTTCCCCAATGAAATGCAGCCTGCTGTATATTTTCTTTTCTTTTACCCTTGGAATTCAGGTGGCATTAAATAACAGCATATTTATATTTCTCTGCTTTTATTTCTTTGTTTCTATATCTGGAAAGTCTCCTTACCTAGCAAATTATTCTTACAGCTCTTTGTTAGGACAAAGCTGCTGGTATAGCTGTACAATTGCAGTGAAATTTGGATGCATGTGTACATGTAATTTGTACAATTAGCAAAGCCACACCTTGTAAAAGAAATTAGTTCTATAAGTAGAAAGGATGTATGTCAATACTGGGAGCTAGCTGCCAGCCTAGCTCCTTCAGTCAAATGCCTCAGCTCTTCCAGTACACTTTTCTCACTGCAGCAGACTCCTCACTGACCGCCGTCAATCACAGAAGGCATGTGATGAAGAGCTTTCCCTCTTCTCCAGTAAAAAAGGTGCTTAAGAATATGTGTGGTGCTTTTCTGAATTATAGTCTCTGCTTTTAAATATATATAAATGAGCAGTTTAACAAGTGAATTTACATTCTGCAGCCCTCAGCTGCAGCCCTGTCTTTAAATTCAAGGTGCTATCCCTAAAACAGCAACATTTTTCTTCCTTGATTGCACCTACCTGATGTTCCTGCAGGCACATTTAGGAATACTATCATTGCAATTTGCATATCTATTTTAACTCTTTTAAACTGTGTGTTTACAACAATACAATGACAAAATTTGTCATCCCACATGACATTCTGTTTCTGGAGGGTCAGTGCTTTGCATTTTTTGTTTGAAATAACACAAGAGGTACAGCCAAGGGCAGGGGATGAAAAATCACTAGACTCTACAATCAGCATCAAGAGCATCCAAAAATGAACAATAGTAATAATAGCAAATATGTTCTTCTGCGGACTCCATAGGATATCATTTAAAGCCGCTTTCCTTTCTCTTTAAAGAAATACTTAATATTCTGTTTTCAGGTTAGCAAAAGCAACATTTAGGAATCACCACATTACTCTGGATCGGTATCAATTTGCCTAATAGATTATTCTATCCCTGACAGCAGCCAATACTGGCTGTTCAGAAGAAGGTACAAGAAACACATTAATGATCAGTTATGGAAGAATCTGCCTTTTGGGCAGCAATTCACAATTTTTATATGCTAGTCACCTTTTGCAAAAAGGATACTGGGTGTACCAAACCACTACATGCAGATACGAATAATGGGTTTTCTGCCTTCTTTTATAAATGTCCTTTGAGCAGTCTAATAGTTTAAAAGTCCATGTTGTCCGCTGTTAAATAAATTATGATCCATGGTGTTTTTCTTGAACTTTACAGGGAGTGGTAAGGTGAAGGGCGCCTCGTGGCTATTGTATAAATGATACATCAGGGTTCCCTTCCTTTAGCAAGAGAGAACCTGAAGCAGTCATTCTGGCATTGCACTGTTTAGAACCCGAAGAATAACTCAGAGATGTGTTGCTTTTTCCCATCTTTCCAGCCTCAATTCTTTTCTATTACCTTTGCAGAAGGTTTTGCTCACTTTTGAAAATCACTTTTTTCTAAAAGTGAGCTCACTTTGAGAAATCATGTGCAATGAGGTGGTGCTCCCAGACACTGAATTCTGTTTTGTGGATTTACCTCTATGTATTGTACATGATTAAACAGAAATCTTGTAACTGAAGAACTGTGAGTTAATATTCCTTGATAATTTCTATTTGAAACAATGGCCATGTGCCTGAACCTAACAAAAGCTTTTATCCTCTTGACTTTTGATCATGCTAAGATTTGGACATTTTTTAACCTACTGAATAAAGGCTATGTCTCATTCTGTTTTGTAAGGGTTTTTTAAATTCTATTTTTTTCAGATTTTTGAGCTGACTCAGATTGATGCTTTTCGGCATTAGTAGAGAGACCATATAGCAATTTTTTCAGACTTAAACAGATTTTAAAATGGAGAGAATGTAGACAAAATAATATTTTTCAGTGGTTTTTATGTGTCCACTGTTGGAGTATCTTGCTGAGAAATAACTAGGAGCTCAGTTGCTCTGAGGGGTTTTACACATCTGAAAAATCTTGAACTCTGAAAGGGAAGGGAAGGAAGAGAGAAAAGAGGAACAGAGTTAGAATTTCCATCCTCTAGGAATGGTGTCTGACCTGAGTTAGACCTACTCAAGTTTTAGATCACATAACCTTTACTCATTTGCTTCTAGTTTCAGGACATTTTTTATTGTCATATGGTCTTCGTGCTTCACTTTTGTATCGAAAAAGCTGTTCTGAGTCATTGCATCCACTAATGAAAGTAAAACCAAAAAAGAGTCCCATTCAAGCACTAAATTCAGCACAGTTTGCTGTGGAAGCACAGCTGGCTGGGTAGTCCTCTGCAGCTGGGGACAAGACTGTGAGTCAGAGATCTGCAGGATTTAACCTCAGGGGCAATGGAGCAGCTCATCTGCTGCTCAGGAAGGCCCACCTGACACAGGGGGAGACTGAGGAGGGATCTGCTGTGCAGCTAACCCAGTAACAGTGACAGCACTGAAAAAGCAAATCTGATTATTATAATCTTTGTGTCTCTTCTGAATACTACCCAAGTTGCTAGTCTACAAATGCCAAGCAAGTCCCCTGTGTATTGTTCTTTTCCCTATTGTGCTTAATGAATGATCAGTTATATAAAATAGGTACAACTCTCTGATAATGCTTATGTAAGTACCTGTTTAGTAATCCTTCTCTGAACATCAAGTTTTAACTGACAGAATTTATTAACATTTATATTGCCATAGAGCTGAGAGACATCAACTAGGTTATAGACACATTGTGCTAGGTACTGTAAAAAGAGAGACTATCAGCATGCCACATGAATCCTGGCTCCATATATTTATTTTATGAAATATATCTTCTATATTTGCATTAATGAGAGGTAACAGAACATTGTAAAATTGACCAGCAACTTATAGCCTCTTTATTTTTTAATTAAAAACATAAATATGCTTCCATGTAGCAAAAAAGAAGTTTTCTAAAATGAATTCAGAATTACTTAACCAGCTTCATTCCTTCCACCCACAGCTGTAGAGGAATTTTCCATAAAGATATATTTTACTTTTAAAAATAATTTGACTTTTAAAAAATATCAAGGAATAAATGAAGAAACAATAACTAGTTTTTATCAATTTAAGCTAATATAGCAATAGGTGAAAGATTAACTTTCAGTAATGAACAAATAATTATTCAAAACTCACAAACAATGCCTTTATCTGTTATTGAGGAGTAAAACATCATTTTAACAACCAAATGTAGACAGAAACCTTGGAACTATCTGCTGTCACCTGGTCGTGTGCATAGGAGGTTGGGAGGAGATGCAGCCAGGACAAGTGATTCAGACTGACCAGAGGGATATTCCACACGAAACAACATCATGCTCAGTATATAAAATGGATGAGGAAGAAGGAGAAAGTGGGGGTGTTTGTAAGTAATGGTGTTCGTCTTCTCAAGTCACCATTACATGTGATGGGGCTCTGCTCTCCTGGAGATGGCTGTCCTTGGGAAGCACTGATTTAATTCCTTGTTTTGTTTTGGTTGTGTACGTGGCTTTTGGCCAGGATTCAGTAGTTCTGCTGCTAGAGCTAGTTATCAGTAAGGATGAAACTCAACTTACTATACGTGTAATGGGAGGAAAACTCAAAGAGCTGAATTCTCTCAGCCTCCTGAAAGAGCCAATGCACAGTCAGAAGTGGAATTGTTCATGATTCAGCTGTAAGAGATTTTAAAGCAGGATATGATTCTATAAGGGGTTTGAAGAATAGCACTACATTTTACCAAACAGAAAAAGTGAGCTAACAGACATGCACTTCTGTCTGCATTCAAGGAAGGAAAAATTGAAGACATGGAGGTAAGTGGAAGGTAAAAGGCAAAAAGGTTTTCTGAAGAGAAATTTGGCCAGACCATTCTGCTATCTATTCCTGGCAAAGACACCTTTTAGACACAGAAAACACAACTGATCTAATCTACCACACATCACCTGAAGGATCATTTGATACAGGATGCTTGAAGTTTACGTAAATTCATTTAGCAAGCAGAAAAAATCATTGAAGGAAAGTCCCTCAAGGCTATTAAATACATATATATCTATTCCAATTAGGAAATCTATGAGCCATGGAGCTAAGGAGACGTTTTGAGGGAACTAAAGCTGCATACCCAACCTATTTTTATTCTCTTTTATACACGTGGGCTATTGACAGATAGACCTTTAGTCTGATCAGTATGACCATCCTCATCCTCCTGTGTTCTTATCTGAACTGCACGGCATTATGTGACAGGAAGTTATTAATTAAGCTAGAGAAGGTGTAGGAATAATCCCAGAATTTTAAAATGGATAAGCCAGAGCAGTATTAGCTAGCACAACAGTGATTCTTTCCATCAGCACTGACGAGACCATTCTGGGCACCATTCTGGGCTCCTGAGAACAAAAGAGGTATGGAGTCCTTCCAGAGAGTCCAGTGAAGGACAACAAAGATGATTAAGGGACTAGAGCACCTCACATATGAGCAAAGGCTAGGAGAGCTAGAACTGTTTAGTCCAGAGAAGAGAAGACCCAGAGGCATCTTATTAATGTATCTTGCGCCTTCTTTGCATCTCTCTGTATATTGCAGAGAGGATGCAAAGGGTTCAAAGCCAGGGTCCTATCAGTGGTACCCATGACAGAACCATAGGGACAAAAACCAACAGGTACAAACTGAAACAGAGGAAGTGCTGTCTGAACATTGGGAAGACATTTTGTTACTGTGAGGGTGGCCCAGCTCTGGCACAGGTTGCCAAAATAGTCTTGACGTGGTCCTGGACAACGTGTTTTGAAATTGATAGTCCAACCAAATAATTCCTGTGGGAGGTGTGTATTAATTACCTTTCCCCAAACTGAAAATAAACATGAATTGCATTTAAAGTGTGACGGTCAGAAAGAATTCAGCTATTTAGAGTCATTAACTTGTCGAGAACCTTATTCTCAAATCTAATAGAAGCACTGAATGTATTGTGGCTAAATCTAGTTCTTCACCAACCAAAGTTAAACATATTTTTCCATGAATTATGTGGTTGAGTCTTTCTGGGGAAAATATTTAGTGGAAACATTTAGGTGCATTTCTCAACTGATTCACAAAAGCACACACCAATATTTCCATAGGAATTAGGATCTTCTTAGCCGTATTCCATGGGGGGGGGAATATTTGACAGGAAATACTTTTTTTTATCATGTTCAGATAAGCTGTCCTCTGGTTGTTTAAGCTTTAAGTTCTTATCAACATATTAGTCATTCTTGTCAAAGCAGATACACGAGCAGCTGAGGTCTATATTTATAGCGACTTATGTTGAGTCCTAGTATTTTATTTAGGGAAAGGTGATATTGGTAAGTTGTCTCAAGGGTCAAAATTTACCACTGGAGCTAATCCAAATGGATTTTAAAAGACTGTCAACACAGAAGCAGATCCTGATGACTAGTGGTCTCAGTATTGTTTCTTTATGGGGCACTGCTCAACATAAAGCCTGTAGATGTCTCCAGGAGGAGAGGGAAGATATGGGAAGAAGCTGGTTGGGCTCACCTTAGCAAGCTGTAAAGACCAATGTGGAACAGTAAATGTTTTTTAGGAGAAAAAAAAGAAAGCTAGAGGAAAAGACACTGGAGGTGCTGAAGGTGGCTGTAGGAGCAAGGAAGGAGCAGCCTGATGCAGATGGAACAAGGGCAGTGGTGCCTTGCTCCCGACTGTGGATGAGTGTTGAGGCACTGTACTCTGTTTCTGGAAAGAAGGTGATGAGTTTAAAACCTGTGCTGGTGGCGCAAGTGGGACCTGCAAAGTCTGTGAACTACTGTCTGGTGGGTTGAGGTGGGAGTTGGTGGTATGCTCCTTCACACTGTATTTAAAGCATTTATTCCCATGGCAGTTCCACTGTCTGTGTTGAAAGCTCCTTGTGTTATCTGCCAGGATATGGCTTTTTACATGAGCTCATGGAAGGCTCAGGTTGAGGGAGGCTGGTGTTCAGGTACATATATTGGCCCTGCTCTGACTTTGTGTTTTCTCTGCACATGTCTGCACATCAGTGAGCCTCATGTTCACACTGACACAGCCCAAAGAGGGGTCAGTTGCATTATTATCTAAATCCCAGCAGTGTGCTTGGATCCAATGATGACATGAATATACACTATTTCTGTACAAAGAGAGCCGCGCCGAGAAAAACAAGGAGGATGGCAGATGGGAGCTGCAGCTTACAAGGTGTGGAGGTTTACAGGGACTCCTTGTCTGGAGTTTTTACTCATTATCTTTTCATATGGTACTTTCTCAAAAAAAGCCAGTGTAGTTCTGCTCTCTCAATTATGTAATTGTGTGATTGTACACATGTACTTAACTATCTGTAATCTTTCTTTGTATTATTGCCAGTACGATTTTTTAAAAATCAGAACAGTTGCCAGTAGCTCTGTCTCTGCCTGTTTTCTTTTTCAGTGAAGGTACAATTTCACAGAGCAGATCTAACCATTCTTATTTCCCAGAATGTACAAAAGTTTGATCTTTTTAAAAGAAAAGATAGGAAAGGCACCTTGAGTATTATTGCTACTGCTGCTTCTCTTTAATGGTTATATGGTGACACTGCTTCGCAGGATTACTGTCACTGGCATGGAGGGGATGGGAGATTGACTGCCTTGAGGAATGAGATGAGATGATAAAGGAAAGAGGATGTTACCTCTGCAGCATCTGGCTCCATCTCTCAATTTTCATTCCACACGTTCTGTGTGGAACCAAAGTAGGGTTTGTAGCAGCTTCTTGCCTTTGCACCACTGCCATTGTTAGGCAACAGAAAAGAGAGTGAGAGAATTATGAAAAATCTATTTTACTTAAAATAGCTGTATTGTGTAATTGTTCAAGAGGGTTTAGTAAGCAAATGAGTTAAAGCCAAAAGTTAGGCAGATGACCAAAGGCACAGAATACAGTGACAGGGTGATGCATAAAATTCTTTGGAAAGCACTGATGTAATTATATTACTTATGTGCTCATATTGCACTGAACATGATTTTCAGAGTGCTGCCTTTCTGCTTAACTGAAGTGAAAGCCCTAAGTTTATCAACTAAATTTTGCTTTGTGCAGCAAAGGCTGATTTTTTCTGCAAAAAAAATCCAGTACACTGACCCCTTTGGAGTACAGCAGTTAGAGGCAATCTGAGCCACTTTTTCTTTGTGCGTATCAAAAGTGTCACAATTAAGACTGTCATGGTAGGAGAGAAAATTGCAAAAGGAGTGAGAGGCCCATTGAGAAGAGGAAATGTTTTAGATGACCTCCACTTGTCAGAGCACATTTCTCTCTGCAGGCAGGGCCATGTGTGTGTCTTGAGTTTGTGCCTGATGTAAACAAGCAGCTGCCCTGACAGTGGTTTTACCTTTTCACTCTCCAAAGTTGTGTCTGTCCCATATTTTAAGTAAAAATGTTGTCCCATAAAAATCTCAGTAATGAGAGATTTGAGTTTTCTATGGAAACTTTCTTGTAACAGTCTATTACTAGATGCCTCTTCGTTTCAGGGAAGGGTAATTAAAGAGCCAGAAGAGAAAAGAAGGCAAATAAGTATTTTTCACCTTTATGGCATATTTTCAAAGGATTCAATTAGGGACACACAAAACAAAATTTGTTTAAAAACATGATTGATGTTGGAGTTCTAACAAGGCGCTGTCATTGGGTAGAAGGGCTTTTTATTAATGCATGTGGCATGATAGAAATGTGTGGGACAGGATGCCAGGCTGTTGACAGTGTTTGTGTGTTGTATATGTTTTACATGAAGAGATGGGCTGTGTAAAGATGCATTTTGTTTCTTCTTTCACTGGTTCATTTTTTTAATCTGAACTGAAACTGAACTGAAACTGAAAGCTCTTACTGCAAAGCAAGCAGTTTTGAATGAAAAGGACTGTTAAGAAAAATCTACCTTGAAGGAGAATATTTTATATACAGATTGTTATTTTCTCTAGAATTGAAATACTTAAAAACTTAGTGATTGCACTCTATACCATGCATACTGCAGAGAGCTGAAAAAGCACTCATGATCATTTGATGTTCCTGAATTTCTGTGTATATATATATATATGCATATATATGAAGATGATATTTCATATACACATATTCATCTATAAGCATATACACCTGGATGATATGTAAGTATGTATATAAGATATATATGTCAGCACCATCAATAAGAGAAGTAAAATGCTGTTAGCATTATCACAGCTTTTAGAGGAAGCTGTTTCTGATGGAGGGAAGGCTCTTTGTCACATATAGAGAAGAAAAACAAACTGTGAAATCATTATTATCTTTGAAAATGCATCTCAAAACTGCATAATCCAGCATTTTTCTTATGGTCATTTCATCAATCTATAAATAGACATACTCTCTTTTTATTTATTTATTAATTCAGTAGTGATTAGTTGCCTTGTGCACAAAGTAACCCTGATGAAATTAAAATTTTGATTGCTTTTGTTAAGAGATTATAGCTACGTCTTGCATACAGATACCAGTAGCTCTGGGGAAACCTAAGGTGGTTTTGCACAGTGTTGGAGGAAGTTAAAGTGAAGATACTAATCAACAGTTTAAAACACATTCTGGAAATACATACAATGACATTTTTCACCAGGCTTCTAAGGGAGATTCAGGCAGTAGTTAAAGGTTACAGAAAACCAGAATTTTTGTTCAGGAAACACTAAATAAAATAGTTTCATAAATTGGTTAATGGTGATTTGTTTTAACCCAGAGAGAAGTTTGGATTTTTTTTGCTTTTCTTCCTAAAGATCTCTGAGATTTTTATTTAGAAGTGTGGATGAGCATGGTAAATACTTTCACCAGAAATGGGATTTGAAACTGGAAACACTTATGTACTTGAATGACATTACTGAGATTTGTGCTTGACCAAGTAGCTATACATGATTTGCCTTTCAGCATGACTTGATCTTTTGATTGTATCCAAGAGCTAAGAGCTGGCCCTGGAAGGAACCCAGCATTACTCAAAGTGGTTTCATGGAAGTCTTATTTCAGAGACTGCTTTTTTTTTGTGATGCTTTTACAAACATCATTGAACACAGCCTGAGCAGAAAGTCCATTCACAAAAAATTGCAGCCAGACAAATCTTTCAAAACTGCTTGTGTGATTGCTTTTGCTACAGCACCAGCTACTTAGAGCACTGAAGAATTGTCCAGTAAATAAAAGGTACTGTTAGAAACTGCTAATAAAGTTTAGAGAACCATGCAGTGACAAATTCCAAAAGAGCAGTCTTTTGATAGAAATGGCACAACTTTAACACAAGTCAGAAAATTATCCAAGGGGTAGAAGATGAAAGGTTCAGAAAATCTAGCTTTATTAAGTTACACACTCAGATACATTTCCTATAGGTCTAAAATGAAAATTGCCATTTAAGAATAAAGATTTTGAACAAATGGCAGAGCTGGCAGAAAGAACCTTGGAATTTGGAGAAAATACGTTAACACAAACATGCTGTATACATATTACCAGGAATAAGGGGGGGAAAAGCAATAAAATAAAACATTTGTCTGAATATATGTCTCAAGACCTGCACTCAGACAATAGAATTTTTTCATCTATTACATCAGAACCATTAGATGAGTTCAGTAAATTTACTATTTGAAAACAACTGTGTAAAATATAGCCATTTTTTCACTGAAAGAGCTGTTCATATTATAGCTATTTTAGGTATGAAAAAAATGTTTGGGACAAAATATCTGAAAAGGAAGAGACTAGGCAACACTGTTAGGAAACAATTCTTCTATTGGAAAATCTCCTAAAATTGGCCAAAAGCCTTTGCAACAGATAATGAGCTATATTTCCTGACTACTGAGTCTGAGAAATTCTTAATTGCCCATAAATCCATGTACTAGAAGGTTTGGAAAATTTAATGAGTTGGCAACAGACTTCAAAGAAAAGGATATCATACAGACTGAATTACTAGAAACTAAAGGACAATGGGTAAATAAGAAGGACTGCAGCTGAAGTCTTGGGGATTTGGACAAACTAACCCACATACTTTGTAGATTAAATCTTTTCTTCATGGCCAAGGATATCTGTCTTCTACAATGATGATGACTTCTACATATAGTTTGAGACATGGATTTCAAACAATAATACATATCTTGCCTTTTTAAAAATTATCTTGAACTGTTCATTTTCCTCACTTTTGTCTTTAGTTGCTTGAAACAGAAGAGTCATATAAAGGACAGTTCTATAAACTTGTAAGAGTGATGAAAGGTAGTCAGGTCTTTGCATGGTCTCATTCTCCCATGCACTCTCACACCCCCACATAATCAGTGTCATGTTTCTTGTACCCAACTGAGAAACATCTACTGCTCTCACTGCTGTAATATGATACCTCACAGCTGTAAGCTGTTTTTATTTCTCTGTTCTTTGAGAGAGAGTTTGATATGGCCTGTCTTCTCATGATGATACTCATATAGAGAAAAATCTGGTTTTTGGAGGCTTGAGCCTTGCATTTTGAACTTGAAATTAATATGTTGATTGGGATTCTGATTATGTCTGATCACTTCTTTAAAATCTATATATGGTCCATTAGAACACTGTTCAAAAGCTCCTCTTTTTTCACATCTCAGTAAATATTTGTGATGGTTCTGTCTCCAACCTACCACAGAAGACATTGCTGATAAAAAGCTTACAAACATCAGTTAGTGAGAGCAGCATTAGCAGATCATAGAATCATAAAATCTAACCTAAGTGTTGGAAAAGACTTTTGAAGTCATCAACCCAGCACCCCCACCACGTTCATCATTAAAACATGTCCTCAGCCATGAGCCACATCCATATAGGTATTGAACACTCCAGAAATGGTGACTACACCACTACCTTGGACAGCACAACACTTTTCAATGAAAAAATTTCCTAATATCTAACCTAATCCTCCATTTCCTCTTGTCATATCTATTGTTGCCCAGAAGAAGAGATTGACACTCACCTCCCTGCAGCTTCCTTTCAGATAACTGTAGACAATGATAAAATCATCTCCCCTCCCCCCCGAGCCTTCTTTTCTCTGGATTAAACAAACCCAGCTCCCTCAGCTGCTCCTTACAGGACTTGTGCTACAGCCCCCTTCACCAGCTCCATGGCTCTTCTCTGGGCTCACCCAAGGACCTTAAAGTTTTTGTAAGGGGCACAAAACTGAACACAGCACTCAAGGTGTGGCCTCACCAGTGCTGAGTACAAGGGGATGACAACTACTTTAATCCTGCCAGCTACATTATTTGTAATACAGGCCAGGATGTCATCTGCCTTCTTGGCCACCTGGGCATGCTCTGGCTCGTGTTCAGCCAGCTGTTCATGCTCATGTTTGGCACCCCCAGGTCCTTTTCCTCTGCCCCCAGCCTGTAGTACTGCAGGCAGTTGTTGTGATCCAGATGCAGGACCCAGCCCATCAATCCAATCTGTTCAGATTCCTGTGCAGAGCCTTCCTGCCCTCCAGCAGATCAACACTCCCACACAACCTGTGTTGTCAGCAAACTGACTGAAGATGCACTTGATCCTCTCATCCAGATCATGGATAGATATTAAACAGACCTGGCCAATACTGAGCCTTGGGGATCCCCACTAGTGCCTGGGCCCCAGCTGGGTGTGGCACCATTCACCAGCACTCTCTGGGCCTGGCCATCCAGCCAGGTTTAATCCAGCAAAGGGTGCACCTGTGCAAGCCATGGGCTGCCAGCTTCTCCAGGAGGGCTGTGGGAGACGGTAACAAAGGCTTTACTGAAGTCCAGATAGACATCCACAGCCTTTTCCTTATCCACTAGGCAAGTCACCTGGTACTGAATGGAGATCGTGCTGGTCAAGCAGGGCTTGCCTTTCACAAGCCCCTGCTGGTTGAGCCTGATCCCCTGGCTGTCCTGTACATGTTGCTTGATGGTGCTCAAAATGATCTGCTCCATGACCTTCCCTGGAAATAATATGAGATCACATTTGCCATCTCCTGATCACTTAGGACCTGCTGGGTGGACCAAGACTGCTGGTAAATTATTGAAAGCAATTTGGTGCATGATACATGGATAAAACTACAGAATGTGTCATCCTACATTCACTTTGATAAAAATCTTGTAAAAAATGTTTCTATGAACGTTACAGTATATGAAATACTTCTACTTAGACATGCAAATAAAGTTGTCCCATTCAAGTTTTGCCATCTCAGAAGCTATTGGATAACATTCCCACTAATGGGCCGTGAGAAGGCCTGAATAAAGCCCAGTCATTCCTAAACTCAAATAAAATCAGTCATTTGTGAATGACTACATAAATTCAGTAAGATGACATATATCTTGTGTAATTTTTGTTTTCTGTAGACATTTAGGAAACAGGCATTCTGTAAAACTCAAAACTATCATAATGACTATCTTAGAATGTGTTGTACATACTAAAAATGAAAATACCTGAAAACCCATTTTCTGAGGCTTTGAAAATAAATATTAAAAGCAGTTCTATTTTGTCTTTGCTAAAATGTAACAATTCTGTCCCAAGGATTAGAGAATATTTTTGATGCTGTAACAGCAGGAGAGGCATATGATTGTGGCTTTTAATTTTTTTCTGATTTCTCATTGCTTATTGACTACCCTACACCAGACCATCTTTTAGTTGAGAGTACTCCCCTTTTCTGTAGGAACAGGTCTGCCTAAAGAGAGAAAAAACTAGAACCACAGCTTAGCCATCTCTTCATGTTTATTCTCTCCCTTCCTTCACAGAATAACATGCAGTGACGTTCAGTCAGGTTTCTACTTGACTCATGGTGCCATGGAGAAAGAGTACAGTGTTTCAGGCTTTCCTCCCCACCATAAAAGGTCTGGCTAGTTAGACAGAATCTCGGCATAAACTTTATTCTTTTCTATGTGAGAACCACAATTGAAAAAGTCTGAGAAAAATAAAGCCTTTTCCAAACCATCTGACACAACCCTATTCAGTACTTTTCATCAGTCTAGAAGTTTTTTCTTCCTTCTTGGAGAACACTGACATGGTGTATGTCCAAAGTAAAAGGTGACACCTTGTGTGAAAGCAATGAAGATTATTAGTGTGTCTAACTTCAAACAGTTTTCAGTCTTTCAGTGATTATGGATGCTTCCTATCAAAACTGTCCAAGATGCTGTAACTTTTATATGGGTCCCTGCAAAAAGATAAACCTTGGAAGTTGCTGGACTGTAAAATAGCAGTACACTATAACCCTGGCAAACCTTTAAAAGATAAATCTTGGCAGCCACTGGACTGTACAACATTAACACACTGACACCTTTGGATGTCTGAAACTCCAGAGAAGAATCCTAGAGATTGTTTTTCTCATGTAACAGAATGAAGAAGACTGGGTTACCTCAAAAATCCACCTGGTTTAAGTTCATTCACAACTATCCTGTGTAAGTGCATATATATTTAGTGAGCTCTTTCTAGAATGGCAATTATTTTGTTGGTTTATGTTGGCTTATACACTGTGGTGATAGCTGTGAAACAAAGTCTGGCAATTCCAGTTCTCAGAAAAATAGCTTATCTCTAAAACATTAGCCACCAAAATAGTAATTAATTTTAATGACAATGTAAAAGTGATAGTAATTCTGCAGGTTTAAAAAGTTTATTCTTTAAAACCTAGAAGTGCAACCTCTAACTCACTTATCTGAGAGGCTCTGTCTACTAGGAACCTCTAGGAGGCTCTACTAGACTCAGTGTTCTCTGTCCCTGCTGCAGGACCAGCTACCTGAATTTTCTTTGTATTGTTTCACATAGGTCTGATGCAGCAGAATTTACTTGACCTCCATACTTCCTTCTCACAAATTCCTACTTGGCATTTTCCTCTGTTCTGTTGCAGCACATTTGCCTGCACTCTGACTCTGTGTCCTCATCTTCACGCTTGTCTGCCACTCCTCTGCATCCCTCCTGGTCCCTATATTAGTCTCACTCAATTTGCTGTCCTGTTTCCAAATGCATTTTCCCTCCCCACTGATCCCACTGTATCTGGCATGTCCATATTCCTCTGTCCCCTGCCTGGCTCTCACGGAGTAGCTTACAGACCATTAGCTTCCCTGATGCCATTGTGTCTTCTGCTGGATTGCAAATAACAAGGAGTGGCATCCATCTTCACTGGTTTACCCTCATTTTCATCCAGAAACCTTAAATGGAACTGGCAACCAATCTTCTGAGATCAGGTTTGGCCTGGTCACTGTCTTGACCATGGGAGATAGAAAGCATTTTACTTACAGATCACATTTCACAGGATTTTAAATGAAAAATTAATAATAATTGTCATATGTTAAAATTTATTAATAATATATTGATAAAACCCTTCTAACTAGTCTTTCTTGTGATTTGAACAACAGGAAGGCTGGTGGTGCTGCTCACAGAGGTCCTGGACAGCAACTGCAGAGGTGTGAGATCAGGGCAGATTTGGGAATGGGGCTTTTCCTCTGATATTGCTCAGACTGTGCTCCAGTGAAAACCTTAAAAAATGTTAGCATCATTTACTGAACCTCAGTCCTAAATAAGTGAGGCTTGCTTGCTTCACTGGCTTTCAGCTTTCCATGTAAAGTTGTTCTGTGTTTTGGAACAATTCTGCCATTTCAGTGACAGCTGTCTGTAAAAAACTGGAAATTATGGCAACTTCATTATGGTATCTCTTGCTGCACAGTGTAGAAAATCATGATCTAAAACTAATCCCTGGACCTAATAAAATGCTTTGCCTTCTATGGCTTCAGAAGCTATATTTTATTTCTAAAGCTAATCTACCCTTAATGTGTGGGGAGGGAGGACAACAGACCATGTCATCTCAGTGCAGGCTGGGAATCTCAGGTGCAGTGGGTTTTGCTGGTTTTGAATAACAATCCATCACTTAACAGACAAATAGAGGCTAGTCTCTTTGCAGCAGCTCTTTTTCAACACCAAGATGACATCCATGCCCTCTGCAAAGGACTGTATGATGTCATCCTCAGAGAGGAATATGTTTCAGACACTGCTGGGCTTGAGTGGGCTGTTTGTAAGGTGGTTTGAGTGTAATTTTTTTTTTCAAGAACCTGGTTGGATAATGGTGAGGTGATATTTTTGTCACCCAAACTTTTCAGCAAGTGCATACCAAAGTACTATAGCTAAATAGTGGATAACAGCAAACAGAGGATCACAGACATGTAGCTATATATCACAGGGAAAACAAGAAGTTATACTGGCAAAACTCCATCTCAAAGCAGAATTGATGCAATGTGTACATCAGAGAATTAGGTAATGATAGCTTCTAGTATTGTTCTTTTTGATGAAAGTTTTGACAACAGAGGAAAATATTTGTAAAGATTTGTCTAAGGCGAACTGCATTAAATATATATACGTACATACATATATATATATAATAAAGTGAACTTACTGGTGAGTTCTGAAGAGGTTAGGATACAATACAGCAGGAATAATTTCAAGCTGATTGTACAGTTAAACACTTTGACTCAGTATAGTTCATCAAAGTAGTTGAGTTGTGTTAGGACTTTATTGTAAAATATACTGTATATTTAACAATAAATGCCATGTCCTCATAAGGAAAGATCAAAAGTAAAATCAAAATCTAAATGTTAGGTTTTCTTAACTACTTCATTATTTTACTATACAGTACTTTTCTTCATCATGGTGACCTTGTTAGAAGTTTGACAGGTCATTAAGGACCATGCTTTCCCATCATATTATGTAAGATACTTTACTCCCAGAGAGGTCTACAGAGCTTTCTTTTCACTTAAATTTGCAAATAGAACTGTGGGATTATGCATCCAGGTATTTCCTTCATTATTTATTATCATGAGCATGTGTTCTTTGACTAAATTTGAGAAGTCATTTGGATTGATGGATTTGAAAATTTAATCCATCAGGGAACAGATTTAGCAAAATTTTAATATTAAAAATTAACCAGTAGACTTGCTTGTTAAGAACAATTCCCCTGGAAACAGTATATCATAATCAAAAAGTGGTATAACAAGCCAAGAACTTTATCCTAGTAAACCATTTCCTGCTGTATTTTTTGATATTTATTCTGATAGAGAGGAAGATAGTAATTGTTTAATTGTTTCCTACTGATATGTCCAATATAGTAGCTCTCAGTCATCAGTCACCCTGTGGCCCTGCAGCAGTAATTTGGCAGTTCCATAGATTTTTAAGCCATCAGGGACCATTATATCATCTTGTCTGATCTTCTGCATAAAACAGGTCAGAGAATTTCATCTCGTTATCTCTTGCATGGAGTGGAGCACCAGGTATGTAACCAAAGCTCATACTTAGGTCACAAAGTTTACCTTTTTGTTGTTTTTAAATGGGGAATATTAGCTCTTATTTCATACCTAAGCTGTGAAGATCCATTAACGTTTCCGAAGACTCTGAGATATGGGGATTTAATGTGCTATAAACGTGAACAGTAGAAATATTTCCAGTGATGACCTAAACAGGATTTTTTAATCAATATGATGAATTGGATAGTGGGACAAATTAATCTGTGGTGTCTCCAGCAGGAAGGAGCTTTGCCAATTTAAGATTTTTTTATTATAATATTTGCTGATCATTTGGAGAAGGAAAGATATACAGTACAAAAATGGCATTTTAAAAAATGCTAAAAATAAAAAAGTCAAACAAAAAGTAACTTTAAATATTCAACATCATTAAATTTAATTGATTAATTTTTCCTTAGATTTCAGATTAAAAATTCCCAGCAGTTCTCATTCCTTTTATCTTCATTAGCCCATATACCATATATATGTTATTAATTATTTGTTAGGTATTTCCATAAACTTGTGATGATATTAGTGGTGAGAGGGTACAACTAAAATTCTTTGACTCTTAAGATCAGTGGGACAATATAGTGAAGCTTGCCCTGCTCAATGTGTGAGCCAAAGAATCTCCCTTTGAATGCAAGAGGGGTTGCCCAACCTGAGATTGCAAAGTGCCTCCCAGTTCCATGCCTGCTCCTCTGCCTTTCCATCAGGCAAAAGTAATTTATACACAAAGGGCTGGAACCCTCTCTGAACATCTTCAGTGACAGAACAGGAGTAGGTGGTCCAATACATGTTTTCTGACTTCAGTGAGGGTATTTTAATACGCCTTAACCAGGCTTTCTATCAATTGCTTTTGGGAAATCTATCTGAAAAAAAAGCAAAGCTTTAGAAGAATACTTATGTTCACTGGTTTATATTTGCTTTTTTACCATCATTGTCCTTCAATTTTCCACACTGAGCAGTATTGCTCCTGTTGCTGTGAGTTTTCTCTGTATATTTCTTGAAGTAGTTCCTCTTCAAGCAGCTTTTGTGAACTTTCTTGATGGTCAGAATTTCAATTAACATCAAATCTCCTTCGGAAGAGAATGTAGTCAAGGCCATTTCAGTTTATTATGTGTACTGTCTATTTATATTTACCTACAGTCTATGTATATTTAGTCTACTTAAAACACACACGCAGATATATTTGCTGAACAAACAGCAGCTTCTCTCCCAAAGTTACATTTACAGTGAGCAGAGTAAAACTTTTAAGGTTGGTAATACCAACATGGAGTGAACTACTACATAAATGACACTAAAACTGGTGATAATGGTTTAAAACTCTGCCCCATACAATTATTATTAAAAAAAAAAAAACAAATTAAAGTACTAAATTAAAGATACTAAGACTTCAGGCTTGTTGTTTTACCTCTGAACAGCTAATATTGCAACGTGTCACTGTTTAAGCCCAGCTGGCAACTAAGCACCCACGGACACCCACTCACCCCTACCCCACACTCCCACCACAGTGGAATGGGGAAGAGAATCAAAGGTAAATCTTCCAGGCTGAGAAAAGAACAGTTTAGTAATTGAAACAAAGTAAAACATAATAATAATAATAATAAAACAAAATCCACTTGTTTTGGCACAGTTACAAAATGAACACGAAGGAGTAAAGAGTATTTACAGGCTTTTAATAACACAATGTTGCAATTTAGGTTTCCTTTACAGAATAGNAACAATAATACTATAAAACCCAAGAAAAAACAGTGATGCACAATAGTGATGCTCAGCATCTGCTGGCTGATGCCAGACCCCTGTCCCTGAAACCCAATCAGCTCCCCTCCCAGGTAATTCCCCTGGCTTATATAGTGAGCATGCTGTTCTATGTTGGGGAATATCCCTTTGGCCAGCTCAGCTCACCTGTCCAAGCTATGCTCTCTTCCATTTTTTTTGTGTTCCTCCTCACTGTCTGAGCATGAGGCACAGAAACATCCTTGGCTTAGGAGAGACACTTCTTAGGAACAAACAAAACATCAGTGCGTTATTAACATTATTCTCATACTGGATCCAAAACACAGCACTGTATCAGAAACTGAAAAGAAATTATCTTAGGCAAACCAGGACACAATACAAGTAAATACTATAAAACTTTTAAGAAATAAAAGGAACTTAATTCAATCCATTGGAGATTTACAGATTCTGTAATTTAAACTTTTGGGAAGCAGCAAAATAACTGGCACTTCTTCAGAAGATCCTGTAGGATCTGCTTTACTGAGCAGTTTGTCTCTGATACCCACTGCAGGCACCGATAAGTAGCTTATGATCCTCTAGTTACTGCTCCATTTCCTGATATTTGAAAAGCTGTGTCCTTTCTTTGCTGTTCACCATAAAGGTGTGGAAAGAGGAGGAGGTGACCAGCAGGGTTATGGGGGCCCAGAAACGCAATCTGGTGGGAAGGGAGTTCCATGAAGGAGGCTGTCTTAACAGGGAAGGAATCTCAACCTGAGAGCCAGAGAGCATCAAGCAGACGTTGGAGATATCCTCTTTTACACAAAAACAATTGAAGCTGAAGGGAGTCATTCTAGTTGACTTACAATAGAAGAATAATACTTTTTAAAAATTATTTTAATGACTGTTTTGGAAGGGAATGTGGATAGCACCATCATTACCGTGCCTTCAAAAATGCAACTGGATTTAGGATATGTGGCAGGTAATCCAAAAGGTGCAGAACTCAACATCCAGCATAAACAGAACAGACGACTGGCAATACAAGCATCATAAAGTCACCCCAGGACATGCTGTGATTCTTAGTTTAGGATTAATAACTGCACCTATATACATAAAAAACATGTAACCCTTTTTAGAAAAAAATACATTAAAAGACTTCAGTGAAAAACAGCATAGATACTTAGAAATAGCAGAATAGAAAGAAAAGAAATTATTAGTTTAGGGTCCTTGCAAATCTTGAAGTTTCCTGGCATGCAAAATTCCTACATTTTTCTTGCCAGGAGCAAGAAAATACATATTTCATCACAATGGCCTTAACTTTGACCTGTGCATTGTGGCTTTTATGTATTATTTGTATTATATTGATTTAGAGTAGAATTCATCTTCACTACATTTAGTCATTTAAAGTTAAGGGTTTCATCTAAGCTATTTGTCCAGGTTCCCCTTATAGTAAATGGAGAAAGATAAGTTCCTCCAAATGGCAATTCATCCCATTTTAAGATAGGTGTCTTAGATAGACTGGATGAATTGCTCTCTACTGCAGTCTCCCTCCATTGCTCTAGAGGAGTGCAAGTGACTAGCTTAGGCTAAGCACACAACTTTCAGATGGCTAAAAATTATGCAAAATCAATCCCTCCCACATATCTTCTTTTAAGGGGTGCATTTAACTAAGAAATATCTCATGGTCAATTTGCTGTGTGTTATTTTGTTAAAATTTGATAACTGATATTTCTTTGGAATCATATACCTTAAAAAGCAACCATAATATCAAATAATAGTAAAATTACACGTGACTAAGTGGTTGACCAATACCTGACATTAATGTGCACATAAACCATTTTCACATTCCCTTTCAAAGAAGGGCATTCATTTAGACTTCTGGTGGAAAACAAAGCTAGGGTTTTTTGGTTTTTATTTTTTAAGCACCAGTTATGATTTCATTTTGAAATATTACAGAGGTGCAATAACTAAGTACTCCTGAAAAATCAGGCTGATAATATTTTAGGGTGTTTAAGTAGGGGAGGAGTTGCAGTGTATTTTTTTTCTGTTTGATAGGAATTGTATGTTCAGATTTTATTATGTATAAGTATGAGATGTGTAGTACCCACAGCTATTAATTTCTTTGAGTGCCTGGGTTTGGAAATGATGCAATAAATATCAACACTATTGTCTCTTAGCAACTTCAATTAATGTTTGAAACAAAGGAGGGTTTGCAAGCTTTGACTTTCTCCCATGTGTTCACAAAATCTTGTTTGTGTGTGAACACATTAGTGAATGAATGCACTACTAACAGTTTTTTAAATGGGGGAGACAGGCCGTCAGCTTCATAAATTATGAGAACAAGTGTTGCAGGGCAGGCAAGAATGGCCCTTGTGGAGCCCTGCCTCTTTCCCTGTGCACCTGACAAGACATGCACATCCCCTAGGTGGCTGAGTTAGCCATGCATGCCTGCACATCACAGCATGCTTTCCTTCCAAATGCTGGTAGGAAGGGCTAAAAGTCACAGCAAATTAAGTGTCACACCTGGCAGCAGTGTAGGCAGCAAGTTGCTACCAGACCTCCTATTTCTTTCCTGTCAACAAATTGCCCTGTGACCTGGAAGGATATGTCTGGATGGCTACAAGCTCTTCAGAAGAGATAGGAAAGGGAGAAGAGGTGGAGGGGTGGCTCTTTATGTTAGAGAGGCTTTTGATGCCATGGGTATTGAAACTAATGATGATGGAGTTGAATGCCTATGGGTAAAAATTAAGGGGAAGGCCAACAAGGCTGGCATCCTACTGGAGTCTGCCACTGTCAACCCGGAAAAACCTGGAAGAAGAGGTGGACAAGTTATTGTATAAGCAGCTGGAGAATGTTTCAGGATCACCAGCCCTTGTTCTTGTAGTGACTTCAACCACCAGACGTCTCCTGGGGACTTAATAGAGCAGAAAAGAGGCAGTCCAGGAAGTTCTTAGAGTGTGTGGAGGACAACTTTTGTTGCAGCTGGTGAGTGAGCCCCCCAGGGGAGGGACTATCTTAGACGTGTTGGTTGCAAACAGAGATGGGCTGGTGGGAGATGTGGTGGTTGCAGGCCCCTTGCGGCACAGTGATAATGAAATTGTAGAGTTTTTGATATTTGGTGAAATGAGGGGGAACATCAATAATACTTTTGCAGTGGATTTCCAGAGGGCCGACTTCAGCCTATTTAGGAGACTTATTCAGAGAGTTCCTTGGGAAACAGCCCTTATAAACAAAGGAGTCCAGGAAAAGTGGGTGTGTTTCAAAACTGAGATATTGCGGGCATTGGAACAGACTGTCCCCGTGTGCCGAAAGATGAGTCAGCAAGGCAAACCTCCAGCCAGGATGGGCAACAAGGTTTCAAAGGAACTTAACAAAAAGAAACATCAATCTTTGGATGGGGGCTCAGGTTTCTCAGGAAGTATTTATGGGGGTTGCTAAAGCATATAGGAAAAAATTTAGAGAGGCCAAAAATGAGGGCCAACTTAATTTGGAAAGTTTTGTAAAGGATAACAAAAAATTTTTTTACAAATATATTAATGGTAAAAGGAAGTACAACCTTTGTTCTCTATGGCATGTGGGAGGGAACTTAGTAACTGCACATGAGGAGAAGGCAGAGGTGCTTAACACCTTGTTTGTCTCAGTCTAGTCCTGACGGCTTGTCCTCAGGACAACTGTCCTCCTGGTTTGGTAGATGGTGTCAGGGAGAAGAATGGTCCCCTTGTTATCCAGGAGGAGGCAGTCAGAGAACTATTGGGAAGTTTGGATGTTCATAAATCTATGGGCCCAGATGAGATCCATCCTAGGGTGATGAAGGAGCAGCAGATGAGCTTGCGAAGCTGCTCTCCATCATTTACAATCAGTCCTGGCTCACTCGGGAGGTTCCGGATGACCGGAAGCTGGCCAATGTAACTCCCATTCACAAAAAAGTGTGGAAAGGAGGATCCTGGTAAT
>VYXD01010894.1:0-17599 GCA_013397195.1 Hylia prasina
TACATACTTTTGGTTACGTCTTGTGTTGTAACCTCAGACATAGATGAATGGACAGAAGACAATTTAAACGTTAAAATGCAGAGAAGTGAGACCTAAAGCTATGAGAAATGATGACAACAAAAACCTGTTCAAATTGAAGATATTTAGCAAAATAGCACTGGTTTCAGAGTGGCTTTGGGTCAGTACATGAAACTAATATTTTCAGCTTTCCTTTTACACAGACATGTCTCAATTCTTCAGGTGTTTGAATTAAAGATTTATGGACCATCCTTCTCATGTGGTGATTTTTATTTTTCCTGGACAAACAGCTTCTGATTTCTCACTCAGTGAGTTTCTTCTGTGACAGGAATGACCAACAGAGTGNACAGGAATGACCAACAGAGTGATATACAGGTTTATGTTTCCCCTTTTTCTTACTGTTTTTTGGAACTGTGTCTTCTGAACTGAGCTGAAGCGAAGAGCTAGTGTGTGTGGTGAGTGTACGAGCTTGTGATATGCTCTTGTAACTCAGAGACTATTATGGGGAAGGTGAGAGGAATCAAAGAATGGTGTAAGAGATGCTATAGCTTGGTATTTTCTCTATATCTCTTTCATACTGCATGCTTTCTTTTCTTGGCCTGAGAAAGATTGACTACCTCCGTAATATGAAATTTAATTATGGAATATGTTGGTTATCTATTAAACTTTGCTTTCTGGAGTGCAGTTCTATCCTTATTTTGTCATTTATCTTCTTCTCAGTTCAAAAATGTTAATACTCTTTATTGCTCTGAATGTGACTGCTAGGGAAATGAATGTAAAGATGTAGAAGTAGTGAAGACCTATGACTTTATGTGTTTCTACTGTTCCTTTATGAGGCCAAAGGAGTCAATTCAGTGTTTAATTTATCTGCAATATGATCAAAATGATCATTCATTTCACATAGTGCAAAAGTGATATGGAAATTCTTCTTTCACTTGAAATGTCAGTAATAGTACATGGTCTGTACTATATGACACTAATGTGACATATAATATAACAAACATGTAATAACAAACTTGAAATGTTCTACTCATCAGCATTATGGAAACCTTGGCCAGGTTTTAAAAATTTTGATAATTCCCCATGTCATAACTCTTTAAAAGAATTAATTTGGTTTATTTGGCTTGTTTTAAAAGTGCCCTTGATAAGAAGGTATGTTATAGAATCATTTAATGATTTAGGCTGGAAATTTCAACCCTACTGGCATAGGCAGGGGCACCTTTCACTATACCATATTGTCCAGGGCAACCTGGTCTTGAACACTTTCTGGGCATTCACAACTTCTCTGGACAACTTGTTGTACGTCATTATCCTCTGAGTTGAGAATGTCTTCCTTGCACCAAAAAACCTCATTTTTTAGTTTAAAACTATACCCCCACTTCCTATCACTACATGCCCATATAAAAGGTCACTCTTTCTCTTTCTTTATAAGCCCCCCTTCAGGTATTGGAAGCCAGTCATGTGGTACCCCGGAGCTTTCACTTCTCCAGGTCAAATAACACCAGGTGTCTCACACCCTGATCAGCTTCATGGATCCAATCCAAGAGGTTCACGTCTTTCCTCTGCTGAGGTCCCAAGAGATAGACACAACACTCTGAGTGAGATCTCATGAAGGCAGAATATTGGGGGCCAGTCGCCTCTCTTAACCTGCTGGTCACTCCTGTTTTGATGAAGCCGAGGATGTGATTGGCTTTATAGATGGTGGTCTCACATTGTTGTTTCCTGTCTAGCTTTTCATCCATCACAATTTTTAAGTCCTTCTCCACAAGAACTCTAAATGAGTTCTCCCAATTGTACTCATGTCTAGGGTTAGCCCAACCCAGGTGTGGAACCTCGCACTGGGACTTTTTGGTCATTAGATTCTTGTGGGTCCACTCCTTGAGCTTGACAGGTCCCTCTGGATAGCACTTAATCCCACTGGATGTGTCATTGATGAAGATATTCAAGAGAACCGGTCCTGTACCTGAGCCATGAGGACAACTTGCCACCAGCCTCCATCTGGACATAAAGTCACTGACCATGAGTTGCTGCCTGAGCGCACTTAACAAGCTGCTTCATCCACCAAAATTTTGCCCTTCGAATCCATCTCTGTTTTAGACACAAAAGTGACATATGGAAACATGTCCAAGACCTTACAGAAGATGAGGTAGATGAGGTCAGTCTTCCCTGGACAACAGTTAGAGTCTCTTCATCACAGGAGGCCACCAGGGTGGTCAGACACAATTTGTCTCTGTCACCAAAGCTGGTTGCCTCACCACTTGTATTGAATGTGTCTTGACCTTACCTCCATGAGGATCTGCTTCATGATCTTCCCAAGCACAGACATGAAGCTCACCAGTCTGTAAATCCCTGTGTCTTTTCTCCCTTTTTTAAAACTAGGGAAAACTTTTCCCTTTTTCCAGTCAGCAGGGACTTCATCTGACCACCATGATTTTTCAAATAGGAAGGAGAGTGTCTTCGCAATAACTTCAGCCAGTTCCCTCAGGACACTGGGGTAAATTTCATCAGGACGCACAGACTTGTGGCTACAAATGACCTCAAGAATTCAAAGGAATTTTTAAGTTAGGCTTCTGGTGTAAAAGACACTAATTTTGTAGCATTTCTCTACGTTAACATCAGATTCAGGAAGTTCTGACATGATGTTTTTCATATACACGTGTGTGTGTATATATATGTATACATGTATATATGTATATATGTATATATGTATATATGTATATATGTATATATGTATATATGCCACTACATAAAAGCGCATTGCTTAATAGTTCTATCAATTTAATTTCCAGAGTAAATCTCAGAAGGACATTTGAGCAACAACTGAAGCTAGATCAGTGCAAATGAGTATACTGTTTTTCATGTTCTTTAATGATTGAGAAATATCATTCTAATTGCTGTGGATTTGCCTGCACTGACCAGAAAATCATTGTCTTCTCCCCAGCAAGTGGAAAAAGCCTATATAACACACATCAGACAAAGGTTAAAGCTTCATTTTTTACTTTCATAACTTTTATTGTCAGAAAAGGAATGAGTTAGAAAAAAATAAAGATCTTTAAAGAAAGAAATCAACATCTCTCTGTAGTTCTCTCCATTTGCACTGAAAAAATCAGCACATGGTACTGAGGAAGACAGTTAGTATATGTATATATGCACATATACATATGAAATACACATATAATATACAATAAATTATATATTATCTATTATATGCAATGTTACATATAATATACAATGTATATTTTGTGTATTATATGTATATCAAATCTACATTAACTCATAGGGAAGATTGTAGGTCATACAACAAAAAGTAAGTAAATTTCCTTATTTTTAAAGCTCTATAACCCATACAATATGCCTAGGTTAGCTGATGTCCTTTTTGAGCTTTCCTATCAGTAATAGACAGTTAGAACTTGCGCAACTGAAGTGACCAGTCCTTCCATTTAACAGATTGAACCCAACACTTTTCTCCCAGCTTAGTAAGACAGCAACATATACAATAAAATGACTTATACTACTGTAAAAATCATAAACAATGAGAGATTCTTCCCTATAATGGAAGCGATTCTGTTACAGAGAATTGTTGAAGAAAATAATTTGCACTGAGAGGAATCGCCTTATTTCGAGCTAGTATGACTTGGCTTATAAATCACAGGTATAAAAAGGGTTAGGGACTGCTTAGGATTATGTTCCAGGTCATTCTCCCTCTGAAATGACAGTCACCACCATTTTTCTTACCTTTAAATTAGCTGAACTCTAAGTAGATTTGAATCGTGACCAAGTAACACGTTTTCAATCCTTTCATATCTTTACTGTTAACTTTGTGGAACCTTCTTTTTAAGCTACTGTGTGATACAAGTCTCTCTTTACCTCTCTTCACTTGCACTTATGAGATAGTTGTGTGTTTAAAATCATTATTGTCATAACACTAAAACAGTCCTAAGATTAATGTTTTTCAATATTTCCAACATAGTCAAATCTGAAGCATTTGTGAGGTTTTTTGATTATTTTTTTTGGGGGGGGGGCATTTATATTGTTTTAAAAACTTTGCTCATTTAAATCTTTTGTCATTTAAAGCTTAGAGACCCACTTCATCAAAGAAACACATATAACTGGTAGGGGGAAGCAGGCTTTTCAGTCTGAAAGCGCAGAAGGTTTTGCCTAACACAAAGTTCCTGCTTGACCTGCTGTCCAGTGCTGCTGGGAAGTATAAAATCAACTGCATTCTTTTTTTCAGTCCCTGGAAAATGTCTCCATGTATTCAGCCGTTCTCTTTGAATCTCCTCTAGAAATTTTAGGTGATAACTATTTTGGAGATATCATCATTGACTAATCATCTCTACAGAATCCAGTCTTATTTTCTTGCAGAAACTACTGTGCTTTACCCAGGTTCCATCTCTCCACACAGAAAGTTGAGAAACAACAAGTTACAAGTATACAGAATCATATCTCCAAAAGTGATAAACTGGGGATAGGGGCAAATGTTCATGACAATTTCCTATACCTTCCTGCACTGATTAGCCATTTTGCAAAGAGGGATTCACAACACTATCTAGAATGGAAGGCAGCAATGAGGTGGAAGTCTGCTAACTTTATTACAGGACACACTTAAACAAATGAGAACAGCTTATTTTCTCTTTTGATAGCCTTTAACTAATGTATAACTTTCTCTTTGTGAATGAAGCATTTTGTTCCTGTTAGATACAGGAAGCACTGCTGCAAAACCTAGTGTTACTCACACATGATTTTTAAGAGTAAGCTCCCCAAAATCATCCTCTGGAGATGAAAAATCTGATAATAAGACTGGTTAAGGATGTTTACTAATCTAGGTGGAAAAGTATTTTAGAGTGTTCTTTGACTTCTGTTCTCTCAGATTCTTTTATTTTCAGGTGAAAACCAAAACATTTAATAACCTTTTCCTCCCTTCCCAGGAGTGGAATCATAGGTTTTGCTCCTAAAGGCAGTGGCAGGGGCACATAAGGGGCTTGTAAGACATTCTAGGGTACAGAAGAATTACCACTTTATCATGACACAGGATGATAGCAGATAAAAAACATGTTCAATAAATGGACAATGTATTTAATCTGAAATTTGCTTAATATTTCATACTAATATCCTGGGCCCTTGATTATGTATGCTTAGGCCTGAGCTTTTTCCTTGAGCTGAATTTCCTATCAATTTAGATCTCTCAGAGCCACATTTAAAATGTTTGTTTGCACTCTTGCTGAACTGTGTAGGATTCATGCTGCTATAATTGAATGAACTTGATATGTTAATCACTGACCACTGACCTGTCAGTCAGACAGAAGTAGAATTTACTTAACCCACATTATTTTATACAGTTTTAGAAGAAAGTAATATCCTGGATTTCTTTTTAGGCAAGCAGTCTCTGTTGGATTTGGAATCATGTACACCCATGTTCTGCTGCATTAAAAATGGTGATTTGAAATTGCATACAAAAATGCCACAAAAGAGTCTTCTTAGAGAGGTAAAAACCCAGAATCCAAACTGCTCTTCTCACAAAACAACAACAACAACAACAACAACAACAACAACAACAGCAACAAACCTCACAACCCTCTAAACAATTAATTTTCATCCTAGTAATCAAAATGCTGATTTTAGCACAGAAGTGAGTAAATTCTGCTGAAGAACTGGGCACACTAGTGCTCTAGTGTGCACTAGAAGCACACTAGATGTTCCAGATATGCCAGAACTGTCACTAAGAAGCAGATATTTGCATTTAGAGACTGATGTCACCTAGCTAATTCAAAAATCATTGCCCCCTGCAAAACCTTAAATGAAAATGCAGTGTTTCTCAGAAATTACAAATCTACAAGTACACTTTTGCATCTTGTATTCTTAGACCAGCGTGTTGCTTAGCTTTCTTGACAGATTTCCTACGGAAATTTCTACTTAATGCAAGTTGTACAATAAATCCTCACTAAGTTCTTGCATTTCGTTGACGGTCTTAATTTATTTCTATTCTAAATCTAGGAAAATGTAGTTTTATCTTTGTATGACAGTGTGTTGCAATGGATTCAAAGCACTACCCAGTTTTTAAATTTTTTCTTAAAAGAAGTAAGTTTCTTTCTCTCTAGAGAAATGATGCTGAAATTTAAGTGGAATATAAAGATGTATGCTTTAATAATTATACATGATTTAATATAGCCTATTTAATGAACAAATATGACAGGGTGACTGTTGTCATTGAGAACAATGTGACTGTTTTTTTTTTTTTTTACCATGAGAGCACTTACATTAATATCGTCTTTCTGTGACTTTAAAACTACTCTTTACTGTTTTGATATCTCCAGGGTTTGACATGTGCAAAATACTCTACACACAAAGACAACATTTTCAGAAGAACGTAACTTACAATGAAAAAAAACTCTCATGGGAAAATACATAGAAAGAACAGATAGACTAAAAATATTGCTGCATATTCTATTTGTGTTTATTGCTGTTTTTCACTTGACTTACATAAAAGGTTATTTTTATGACTGAAATAATTAACACATATATAAGCATTATAATACATGCTGGTAAATTTAAGGAATGAAATGGCAATGGAAGCAGACTGGTTACCTACTGCTTTGCCTAGCATTGTGTCACATTATGACTTTTTCCTTTCGCACTCATATTTGTCCTCTTTACTCCCTCTCCATTTGCATGGACATTTGGAGAGTCACTGTGCACTTTTGTACTTCCCATCACCAAAACAGCTGAATGAGTACCCTCATATGGTACACAAATGGAGTAGCAAAGACTACCTCTAAAGAGAGACTTAGATTTTGCAACACCCTAACTCCAGAATTCAGTGGTACCTCAAGAGTTCGCTTGAAAAAATCAACAAGAATGTTACAAATGATCACAAAACGTGAGTCTGTCTGTAGAGGCAGCGTACAGGAAAGCATACAACTGTACTGCTGCAGCCAGTTAAGTGAACAGCAGTACATGCCTTACAGTATGAGCCCTTTTTTTTCTGTTCTGAAGTTCTAAAGCCCAAGTCAAGGACTGGCTGCTCAGTCTTTGTGTTCCATTAAGTCTTCTGTTTTCTGTAAAGTACAGCAATTATTCCTTCAGTGAGGACTGAATACTGGAGGTTTTCTGTCTGTCATTTTTTTTACATGACAGAAACGTTATCTCTTTTAACAACCAAATGAATCTTGGCTTATGTTCTGCAGAGAAAAACCTATTTCCAGAGTAGAAGTATAGATTCAGGCCTTGTCAAAGGCATGATGGAACTTGTTATTCTGTAGAGTGTATTTTTCTGCAGACATGTTCTGGAAAATTTTTGGCTGCATAAAGCTTATAATAAACTATGGTACAGAGATATTTTGTGGAAAGTAAATGGCTGAACTCTTTATCTTAGAGTTGAAAAGCCTTTTAATTATTGTTGTTCTGATCTTCATCTTTTGAGAAGAAACATTATAACTACATTTAAGTTTAATTATACTATTTTGAGAGACACCTCTTTCATTAAAGAAGTTGTCATACAGCAAAACACACAAAAAAAGGAGACTGAAGATTATTTCCTTCAGCTAAGAGTAAACATCCAAACCAGCATTTCCCCCCTAGATTACCAGATCCCACTAGCAATATTTAAGAGTAAATTTTCTATAGATAAAATACAAGTGTTTTGTAGTAGTGGCCTCTATAATAAACTTCCATATGCCGTTGAACTAATTTCTTTGATACTAGAGTGATCAATATATAAGAACATTCCATCATACACTTAATGTACAGAAATAACACTATGAAATTTGTATTATTAATTTCCACATACTAGAGTATATTACATGGTATATTATATTTATATTATATATACTCAAAGTCATTATTTTTTAAAGTATTTGCAACCAGATGGTGGGAATCTTTAAAATCAGTAAATATTTGGTGATAAACTTCTTGAGTTACATTATCAGCAGAGTTAAAGAGTATTTCTTCACAAAATAATTTCAATATGTGAGCATGATATTTCTAACTCACTACATTTATTAAAAAGCATCCGAATGATCTATGTGTGTACACCATTTTGAATCTCTGCTTACTGACATTCCAAGCCAGCTCAGAGAACCAAGGAACAGAATAATTGTGACATTTCACTTTGGCTGGAGGTCTGTCCTTGTAAATTAGCTCACACTCCCACACAATGGAGAATCTATCAAAGTCCACAACTGTAAGTGTTGATCCCCAGTCAGTGGCTTCAACAATCAGTGCCTCTACACCTCTACACATAAATACTCTTCACTTGTCCTTGACATATATGACCATTATCACATACAATTCTAAGCATAAGTTGTTTACTCAACACATTGATGCCTCTGTAAATCTCTTACTCATACCAAACACACACAATAGCAAAATATCTTGTAACGGTTTGTTTTATGCATTCCTTCTGAAATGCTTCTCAAATGCATAGTTTTTTCTATTTCCAGACTGAATGTTTCTCAGAATTCTAAAACAGATGGTGCCTAGCTGATGCTGCTTCTGTGGAGTATTTCAGGATGCAAATAAGTTACTAATTTTTTTCTCTCTGAAGTAGCTGTGATGATTTTTGTAGCCTGAGATCCTTGCCCTCTTGAATATTTGAACAAGCCATCCAAATACTCCATTGGAAAATAGCTGACTTGCCGTTCTTATCTACATCTATGCTATAGAAAATAAACTGAAGCAGGGAGAAAGGAAGAATAATAAGTAAAGCACAAGCAAAAAAGAAAATTGGCGCACTGAATAAATAATAATTTTTTCCTTGTATTTAAAAAATAATGTTGTCATGCATCTGCTTATCATGCTAATGTCCATTACCCTTCATATTAATGTGTTCAAAAGCACTGAGAACCTTTGTAGAAGAAACAAGAACTTATAGTGACCTAGAAGCTGCTTGTGTTTCAGTTGAATACAGGTGATAGGAATATCTGTCATTTACCTGAAATTACACATAAAAATGCATTGGCATCTAAGAAGCCAACTGTATATTTCCTATTTTTCAGCAATTAACACAAACCTCTACAAGCATTAGCAATAAATCATCCACCTTGTGTGTGTATTTCATCAAGCAAAGCAATCACCATATCTTAAATGAAACCAACTGCTGACGGATGTAAGAATTCTTACAAGCACAAAAGTAGAAAGGGAGAAATTGTCTGCAATTTAAATAAGGTTTGGAATGGCACTCTCCTAGATTGTATCTTCTTTGCTTTATATATGAAAGCCTGATCTTATTATTCAAGGACATGTTTGATAACCCAAATTTGCAGTGTTGCTAATAAAGATCAGAATATATATAACCACAGCAGGAGGATGATTTAAAATGCTGTCACAGTGATATATGAAGAATACAAGCTTTGAAAAGAGTTTTTTTTCTCATCACTTATTTTCCTGCAGATAAAACCTCTGATTTCAATCAGTATTTATACAGAAGTCTATTTTTTAATCAGGTAATAGTAATTTAAACACTAAATTTTTTCTGTTATCTGTACTTTTATCTTCATTTTGTAAAGCAAAAGTCTTATAGGAGCAGTTCTAACAAGAAAGGACCAAGAAAGACTTCAATGTGCAGCCCTCATTATTAGACATTTTAACAGGATTATCAAGGCAAAGAGTAGATGAATATGTAAAAGACACTGGGAGAGGGTGACAAATTTAGGGACAAATAAGACATCGCCAAAGAAAGTGTATGGTTCTTTAAGCAGCACATTCTGCCCTCTTTGTTTTTTATAGTGATTCAGCATGTTTTTTCTGTAACTCCATCTGTTTTATGGGTATTGGAAGTCCATTAAGATTTATGCTTTCCAGTTCAGGAGAATGGCATGAACTCATGCAGAAGCTTGATTTAGTCTTTTAGGGGAATTCATGAAGGTTATGGCATGCTGGTTGCAACACACTGGATCTAAATGGATAAAAAATTCATGCTTGACTGTCTCTTAGGTTTGCTCCTGCTGATCAGCAGAGTGAGGTTCAGTGTTACCTCTGCTGGGTAACACAGATTGCTCTGGAGAAGCAAGAAATATAATGCTGTCAGAATGGAAGTGGACCTTTCTGAGTGTCAGGTCTTGCAAGCTCTGTAAAATGGTGCTTCCTAGACCTGAGTGAATATCTTATGCCTTGTAAGCTTATCAGGCTTATAAGGTCTCTATGATGCTAAATGTTTGCAGCATGTTCCACCATAATCTTTGAGACCACTAGTAGTGTTTTAATATTTTTTTGTATCCACAGATCATCAAAATATACTAACTCAAAATTTGAACCCAAAACTTCATTGTCTGCAAACTACAGCTTTAATTGACACCACTCCTGCAAAAGTATGCATACTACCATGACTAAAGGTCATTGTAAACAATAAAATTTATTAAGGATAGCAAAAGATTCATTGTTATGGTTTATTCTGTTCAAATAAAAGATACTATTTTCCTGTGTGAATATGAAGTAGGAATATATGGTAAGAATCATTCCAAGTATTATTCTAATCTAATCCCTCATTGCCTAGAGTAGCTCATCCATCTCCTTTTTCTGATACTATGGTCTTCCTTCCATTTGAAGAAAAATGAATCAGTTTAGCTAAAAATTATATTCTTTTTGTCCTCCACTGCTTCCTCCAGCCAGAAATGATTAAAGAGATTACTCTCTCCTCAAGGCTCCCTCTTTCATTCCTGTGTTGAGTGGTTCTCAGTGGTTACATCACAATTTTAATTGTTCTGGGGAAAAAGTGATATGAACCCTATCGACACAGCCAGGCTTATGATATGGCTATTTAATTTCAACTTGCAAAACTGTCTATTCTATCCATTAAGTGAGACTGACTTACTGACAGTGTAGAGTGTATAATGTGCCATTATTATGAAAATGGAGGCTTCTAAGGCTCCTGCCTTCAAGTCTGAAAAAACACGCAAATATTTCCATCGAAAAACATACCAGCATCTTTGAAGAACTATATTCAAGATGAGAAAATTTCAGCTGAGTATGTATTTGCAATTTTATTATCATTAATTTTGAAAAAAGGTCATAAAGTAATAGTAATTTAAAAAAATCTGAAATCTGTAATATATCCAGTGTGTGTATGTTCTAATGAAAATTATAAAATCCCTTTGCTACAGGTAAGTGTGTAATATAATGTCTAAAAGTGAAGCCCCAACAGATGTCCTGTCACTAACATCCCTAAGAGTGATTGCATTGTCATTTACAAACACATAAAAAGCAGTTAGAATAACTTCAGAAAAATTAGACCAATTCAGCTGTTCTGTAAATACAGCCAGGAGTATCTTTTAAAAATTCAACTTTTCTTTCCCCAGGTATATAGTTAAGTTAAAAGACTTAGCTTAGAAACCTGAGTTCATTTCCTAATCTACTTTGGAATATCTTGGTTTCTTGACATGGGAAGCAATGTAGTGTGCTTCATTGTTTTAATTTAGATAAGTAAAATTTCTTCCGTCATAGCTAGGGCTGTATTGACAGCAAAATGGGGTTGGCATTCTGGAGAATATACATATTTTTTTTAGTGATGCGCTCTTCTTCCATCAAAGAGCAGCAGTCTCAGTGTCCAAGAGTGTAATAGCCTCATTAAATTTAAAAGGATAACCTTAGGTATTTTTGTAATTGCCTTTAACTGGGTTGAAGTTTAAACCTTGATCTACAATAAATTTTGAATTGAGATACATTTTCAGTTACCATTTACCTTCTGAAAAGCCGTTGCTATTCACAGATATTGCCAGCATCAATTTTTTCAGTATGTTTTTGTTTGAGATCTTTCAATACATTTGTTATTGTGTTCCTTCTCTAAACTGCTTGAAGCTAATAACCTTCTTGAGCGTTAAAATTATTAGATAATAATTTACTAATTATTAATAGTTAGAAGATTTTTGTACATTGTATGCAATTCCATATCCTACGTTTATTTATTGTGATATTTTACTGTAGCTGGTTATGAAACAGGTCATCATAGTTGAGCTGTGACTATTAAAACTATTTCTTCCAATGGTACAGGTAATTTAGGACCATAAAAGAGGTATTTTCCTCTTCAGTGATTATTGTTTGTAGGTGTTTTAATCAACTTGGCTATTTATTTGATGACGTATTACCAATGTGTCTAACTGAATATAATTCAATGAAGTTCCTTGCATTCCTCTCTAATCTTGGCCAACAAAATAACTATGAGCCATCTGCAATTTTTTACCTCATTGCTAATTCCTTTTCCAGAACATTAATAAAAATAATGAACAGTGGATATAACACTGAATCCCCAGATACTCTGCCATTGATCTTTTGTATTTTGCAGCAAATTATTTTTTTGATAAAAATAGTTAATTTCATATTTGTTTCCTGACTCCAAGTCAATTCCAGTTGTCTCCAAGAGGGTGCTGCCACTGGCTGCATCTGAGACTATCAGTGACGCTGACAGCACCTCTGGGGCGACATATTTAAGAAAGAGTAAAAAATGCTTCACAAGAGCAGCTGGGAGAGAGGAACGAGAATGCGGGAGAGAAGCAGCCTTGCAGAGGCCAAAGTCAGGGAAGAAGGAGGGGGAGGCAGTGCTCCAGGAGCAGCCCAAGGGGAAAATTGTGGCAAAGCAGTTTGTTTCTCTATGGCCCATGAAGACAGCATGACAGCAAACATCAAGCAAAAAACCTGTGCCTCCCATGGAGCACACAGCAGGTGGACATACCCTGAAGAAAGCTGAAGCCCATGGAGAGGTCATTCAGAAGCTGTGTCTTGGTATGAGCTGTGGCCCAGATCATGCCAGAAGACTGTACCCATGGAAAGGACCTATTATGGAGCAGTTCTTGAGGAGCAGCAGCTAAGGGAAGGACTCATACTGGAGAGGTTTGTGAAGAACTGTATCCCATGGTAGAACTCACATCCTGGAGCCATGGAAGAGTATGCAGAAATAGGAATGGCAGAGATGAAGGTTTATGATGTCAGTGAAATCCTTATTCTCTGTATTCTCTGGGCTCTTGTCCTGCTTTTGACACTCAAAAAGCAGAAATTACATCTGAGAAAAAGGAGGGGAGGGAAGGTGGTTTTGGTTCTGTTTTCATTACTCGCTTTCTGTAAGTTATTGACACTATTCTGTGATTAATTGACACAAAATTGAATTAATTTTCCCTACACTGAGTCTGCTTTGCCCAACAAGATATTTGGTATGTTTCTCCCTATTCTTATCTTGACTGACAAAATTTTTCATCTTATTTTTTCCCCTTTTTCTGTAGATACAGAAGAAATTATGTAACTGCTTGGTGGACACCTAACTGCCAGCCAAGGTCAACCTGCCACACAAGGGTAAATAAATTGTATTTATTAATAAATTAATAAATTATTTAAATAAATTGTATCTTTATTCCTTTAGGAAGTGTTTATAAAAATCAAAAAATTTTGTAAAATGAAATTTTCCTTTGCATAAACATGGCATACACAAATGTGTCTAACTGGAAGACTCACAAACTCATTCAGTTTCCATACCATGGTTAATGCCTACCATGTATTGACTTCTTATCAACTTCCATGAATTGAAAGCAAACAACTTTAGTGGAAAGATATATTTGGTTGGCATAGATAAAGATAGAGAGAAATTTCCAGTTTGAGCTCTGAGATTTTAAATGTGGATCTTGAAACACTTCTGCAAGTGATCCATTAAAGATTTTCCAAAGACTACAATGAAATAACTTGTATTTCTTTAAGCCTTTATAGTTCTTTATGTGAAAACATAACTCGAAAATTGGATATAACAACAATCATGCTGTTGAAAAGATGATAAGATACATTGGAACAAGGTCCAAACATACTTGAATGGAGAGAAAAAAATTAAAAGAAGTGGGTTTTTTTATCTCATAAAGCTAAATAAGGTGGAAGATCATTGAAGAATATTCTAGTGCAAAATCTCACTGACATGTTTATTATTAAGTAGTAGGAAGGAAAGGAAAAGACAAGTTCCACAACGTGCCAATTTAGCCAGTTCCTAAAATGATTGAATTTATGTAGGTGTAGCAGATACATATTTAGATCACTGTGAAAGGGATTAAACAGCATTCCTCGTAGCCCACCTTCTCAGCACTGGAGATGAGCACAGTTTATATTTTGGGTTCACTGTATGACAGATTTCAAGATTTCAAAGTGTTGTACCGTGGCAAGCAGGTATGGTGGAGTAAAAGGTTAAAAACCTAAGAACTACGAGGCTGAATTTATCCTTGTAAATAGGAGTTCAGCAAGAATATTCTGACTTTTAAAATATGTTTTTTATTTTACATTTTTGCATAGCAGCATACCTACAAAATTTATTCAAAATTAACTTTAGGATAACAGTTGTGTTTGATCATGAAGTTCTTTGATTTAATGTAGACATACTAATGTGTGTGTTTGCTTAAACTATTATCCTCTTCACTGTAGGTGGAAAATGTGAGTATCTTTATAGTGAAAGATAGTTTACTTTTTGCAATAGACAACAGCAAATGGCGTAAGTCAACATGAAATGTACTTAATAGTCCAGCAAATATCAGCAGAAAAATAAAATATAGTGAAGATGAGTTTGTAACACGTGAGCTAATAAAGCTTATACAACTAAGAAGTTTCTTTTCCCTTACAGTGATGTAATTTTAACATAACTTGAGTGTTTCAGCAGAATTATAGAGGTTCATCAAAGTTTGTTATTTTGTACAGATTTCATTGAAATAATTTTATGGATAGAAGGGACATCAAAGAGGATACTCCTTGTGAATGTGATCTGCCTAATTCAAGTTATTTTTAGCAAGAAGAGTAAACTGACATTGTCAAGACCTTTGAGTTTAATATCTGATTTTTAATGCTTCCCAGACTTTTACAATAAAGAAGAAAGATTGCACAGCTGGGTACTGACTTTTTATCTGATGGAACATTACATTTCTGCCTTTGGGTTGAAAGTAATAGGCTCTTTATTTGCACAAGGGACTGGATTTCCTTCACTTTTTCTTAGTTATGAAGCACAAAGATGACCAAGGAAAAAGAATCCTTTTAAAAAGCAACCTAGAATGGGTTATGTTTAGCTAGCTGGTTTAACTGCAAGAAGCAAAGTTTTCTGCAGTGCAAAATTGAAAATATGTATATTAAGATCAATCTGTATTAGATACTTGAAAAACTGATCCTAAGACTATCTCAAAAAATACTCATTTTCTGCAAAATTAGCCAGACCAACCAGATGTAGTTCTCCTGAAGATTCACTCAGGGAGTTTTAGAGTAACAAGTTCAACAGGAAAAAATATTTTAAGACAAGACAGTGTAAGGGCTTTGATAGAGTCTCATCTTTTTCTTACATTTACTGTAAAGTTTATTAATTTACAAAATATTTTTATAATTTTGGATATTGTGACAGACAGGTATAATTTTAAGTATGACACACTTTCCTTCAGGCCATATTTCCTCCTGTATACTTCTTTAACAGCAGAAGCGTCACCCTAAAAGCAGGGATTTTAGGCCTCTATAATGTAAAAAAATGTGTAGATATTTGCACAACAGGATTTGGTTTTCTGATAGCTAAAACAATTTGTCAGATTACAGCTGCCTGAGTTAAGGTACACAATATAATATTTCTTGCTCTTGTGTACTTGAACTGTCTCAGAAAGATGTCTCTTTATGGACATAAAACAACCTGGATGTGAAATATGTGGTTTTCTGTGTGAGCTACAGACTTTGCCCATGATGAGCTCCATGAGGGCTGCCAGTCACACACCCCTGTGCAGGTGTTATTCAAACTGGTCATTTTTTTTCCCCTGAACAGAAGGATTATCAACAAGATTTCGAGTGACATTTAAATCCAAGCTAGGAGGAAAGTACCTGCAAAGTACAGACAGTAACATGGTCCATCCCTTTTTGTACTTTCAAAATGAAAGCAATTCTGTATGTATGCACTATATGTTTGAGACTTTTATCAAAGTAGATGCCCTCTGGATTTCAAGTTATATCAACTACACTTGTGTGTATGTTCTTTAATGAAAGAAGTGATAGGGCTTTCTAGGAAGTTCATTTTACTGCAGACAGTTTTTTTAGCCATAAAGCTGTTTTTTCTCATTTCTGAAATATTATTTTTTTCTAGAAAATTCAATCAAATACTTTTAAAAATATTTAGATTATTGCAACTTGCCAAAGAGCAAAATTTTAACCAGGAATAAAAATCATAACAAATGAAATTCAGCTTGAATTTAGATCTATCTTTAGGTCCTTAATCAGTTTGCATTCTATTCTGAGAGCACTTTTTTATGGTGTAGTTTATCGAGTTTCATGTTAATGATATGGTAATCAAATGCTAATGTTGAACAGTTCTGCACCAATTCTACAATATGAAATTGATGATTATTGCCACAAAAGCCTTTTTGCTTGTGTAAGTATTCACTTTAAATACATAATAAGATTTTTATTTAAGTAAGGAGGCAAGATATTTAAAATTAAATGGAAGATAGTTCTAATTGCCTTGAAGTAAATGCAAAACTATGATTTCTGTGTTTTAACTATGTTATTATATAGTCAAAACACAAAATATATTATTGCCAAGTTCCTTTATTGTTCTCAAACTCAGTCATCGTTATCAGACACACATACAATGCACACATTACAAGTATTACAAAGTGAATATAAAGTGATATAATTGCTTCTACTTTTTCTGGTGGAAAGGCATAGATATTCTTGCAGGTTTTAATGATGAAAAGTCGTCTTGGAAGCAGATATCTTTCTTGTACCTTGAAATTACCCAAATGCATTAGAATATTGACAATTATGACCAGCATTGAAGTAAATGAAGGGCTAATGACTTCTTTAAAGCTGCTGTGTAGCGCTATGATAAAAGGATCTGCTAGTATAATGAGAGCAAACTGGAAAAATTGGTTGTATAGCTTTATTTTAATGACTGCTAACTGACTCATGACAACTTAATATCAAATATTCTTACACTTATAAATTGGTCAGGAACACCAATTTTACAGTAATAATTATATAGTACACTTCCCTAATTATGCCATTCTATCCAGCATTAATACTTTCTGCTGTCATCTTGCAGTTATATTTTTAGATTTTTTAATGTTTCCAGATATTGCAAATATCTTGGTGGTTTCACCCCAGCTGGCTGCTGAGCCTCACAGAGCTGCTAGCTCACACCTCCCAGCCAGGCATGGAAGGGACTTGGAAGGGCAAATTGGAGAAAACCTGTGGGTTGAGACAGTAACAGTTTAACAGGCTACACCCTCAAGCTACACCCTCGAGGTAGACAAAACACAGAATTCGTTGTGTGGAAGAACATTCTCCATGGTCAGGCAGGTGTTCAGCCATCTCCAGGACAGCCAGGCTCCATCATGCATAAGGGTAACTTGAAAAATCTAATGACATCACTTTGAAGGTCCTCCCCACCCTCCTTCTGCACGCCTGCTTTTCTTGATGAGCATGGGGTTGTATGGTATGGAATATCCCTCTTGTCAGTTTAAAAATATAGGTAGTTCCTTTGGAGTTTGTCTTATTAAGGGACCAGAAGCCTATTGCATAGTAGATTGAAAATTAAAAAAAACCCCAAGCCTGAGGAGAAGGTATGCCACCAGAAATTGCAATATTCTGTGGAAACTTACTGTTTCAT
>VYXD01010894.1:17619-70125 GCA_013397195.1 Hylia prasina
GAACGTGATGACACAGTGTTGTGGGTGTCCATGAAAGCCACTCTATTATTTCACCGTCCTCAGCAGGACAGGGGACAGAAAATATAATAAAGGCCTCCTGGGATGAGATAAGGACAAGGAGAGACTGTTCAGCAATCACGATCACAGACACAATAGACTAAACTCAGGGAAAATTAGTTTAATTTATGCCCAATCAAATCAGAATGGCATAATGATGAATAAAACAAAATATTAAAACATGGGAACACACGCCCCCACCCATCCCTTCTTTCTGGGATCCCATCCTTCTTAACATCCTCTTCAGGTTTCCTTCACTCCCACCTTCTCTGCCCTGCAGGGTCACAGGTACTGCCAGGAGCCTGGTCCATTGTGGGCTTTCCAGGGGGTCCACAGCCTCCTTTGGGCATCCACCTACTGCAGTATGGGTTGTTTCATGGGCTCCAGGTGGATGTCTGCATTCCTGTGACCTCTGTGGTTGCAGGGGCACAGTTGCCTCACCATGAGCTGCACCATGAGCTGCACCATGAGCTGTACGGGAGGTCCAGTACCTGAGCACCTCATGCCTTCCTTCTCCACTGAGTTGGATGTCAGGGCTGTGTCTCCCACATTTTCTCATTCCTCTTTTCTCTGGCTGTTGCTGCTCAGCAGATTTTCTTCCCCTGATTAACGCTGTTGGCCTGCCACCATTGCTGAAGGGCTCAGCCTTGGCAAGTGGTGGCCTTGTCTTGGAGCCCGCTGGCATTGGCTCCGTTGGCTCCATTGGACATGGGGGAAACTTCCAGCAGCTTCCCACAAATGCCACCCCTGCAGTCCCTCCCATTACCAAAACCTGGCCATGAAAGCCCAATTCACATAGTTATCTCTCTTAACCATGGAAATTTTTTTGAGCTGTGATCATATCAGTAATAGTTTTATTTTGATTTATGACGCGTCATGATATATTTCAACACATATCCATAATCTAATATTTTAGAGATTTCTTCTTAACTGGCTAGCCTAAAATCTAGAGTAATTTTTACTGATATTTCTGTTATGTTGCCTTGAGAAACTTTAAAAAAATTATGTCCCAAAGTAAATTTATGCCAAAGAGAAAAGTTAAATTTCATTTATATTTGCATTTCCTTGAAGGCCATATGCTGATTTAATCTACTGTGCCACAATCAAACTGAAGATCAAAGATGAAATATGGTGTTCATTGACAGGAAAAAGGGATCAATTTATTCCAAACTGCCATTTGGAAATCTGTAAATTGAAAAGTTACTGCATGTTGTTTTAATTTCAGTTTTCTTTAATCCTTAAGACCCCCTCTAGTCTTTATATACTAGACATGCATGTATACTGCATGCCAGATATTTAAGAGACATATGGGAAGCACATTTTGCAGGAAAAGTCTGAGCAAAGAAAGGAAAGGTTTTCCTGAAAGGAAAGATGAAGGAAAAGGATAAAAGCAACTCATGTTAGCACCTTGTTTTGATTCTGCTCTTTTCACTGCTTTCTAATGTTTCCTTTATCAAATAACATGTAGACTGATAGAGAATGTTAGGGTTTTTGATTTTTATACCACTGTGTTTAAAATCTTGACAATTAGAAAGCCTCTCCTAAACCTGAAGAATAGCATAAAGAAATAATAACTTTACCTGATTCTTGATAGTCTCTCTCTTTTTTCCAAAGCATAGGACATTTCTTGATAACATACGTCCTTCATTTTGTGTTCTTTATTTATTATGCCTTTGCTTTAGATAATCAAGGAATTCTTTTGGTCTTCTCCAGACAAGATACAATGAGTTGCAGATTATGTTCCTTTTTGCATACAGAATGTTAAATTTCCTTAAACTCACACATTTTGCAAGTCTTGTTTGTTTGTTTTCTAATATATTAAGTACCCTGCAGGCACTAAAAATATTAAAATGCAATCATCTAGACAAATGTAAACTTCTTTTTCTACAATATCTCCTTCCTAAGTTCCAGCCCACCACAATGCACACTAAGTAGCTTTCTACAATTCAGTCATACAATTATGTAATAATTTAGACTGGAAGAACCTCCTGGTCTCTAGTGCAACCTAATGCTAAAAGCAGAGCTAACTTAAAGCTAGATCTTGCTCCAGAAAACAGATTTGTGAGAAACTCAAAGAATTTTATGGAGCTCAAAAATTCTTATAAATTTTAGATTTCTGGATAATGTATCAATTAATGTCTTTTAACCTGAAACTTCCACTACCTTCAGTTTAAAAAGATCTGCGCTTTAGCTTACAAGTTCTGCTATCTGTATAGGGCTGGATTGTGCCTGACACCAGTGCTAAATAACACAAGCTCTTATGGCACATCTGAGGGAGTTCCCAGCTGTATAAGAAACAGGATTTGAATGAAGATAATTAATACCCAAATTTTCAGAAAGCCACATGTTAACTCATTAAATGCCATTTTTGGTGTACTAATTAACTGTATATAATTGAAGTGCTTTAGAAAGTTTTGAGAAGATTGTGAGAAAGAGTTGCTAGATAAATAAATATAGTATTGAAAATAAAACCTTGCTCTTATGTCCAAATTCTGCTTTTCAGTTCTATTTGCCCTTGCTACCAAGATTTCTAGCAGAAAAAATATTACATTTTTTATGTTTTTTCTTATATAAAGAATAATAATATTATACTAAAATGTAAGTTCTACCTGTTGCTGCAATTGACATTATTTCAAACTCTCCTGTTTTGTATTCTGTTCCAAATTTAATCTACCTAATCCATAAACATATACTGTAAAAGTTCTCGTTTCTATATATATGTTTCCAAATAAAACAAGTAAAGAATCAAACTTTCACATATACCGCTCACAAGTAAAGTCAGGTTTTGGGTTTTTTCCATTATTCTGAGCAAATATCCATGCCAAATGAAAGGTTCAAGATATTTCTTCAACAGTACTACTGATCTCTGCACAGCAATGTAGAATCATAAAGAATAAAGATTAGATACTCCATTTTTTTATTTCTACATCATCTGGATGCAAACAGTCCTTTTGAATATAATGGGATATTTCATGTGATTTTGAAAAGCTGATAGATTTTCAGTCTTTATTTGTTTTGTCATGCATGCTTTATCCATGTTAAATTGGGTCAATTTTGTTTATAATTTTTTGAATAAATATATCCGTATCAAAAGAGAGAGATACAGTGATCAATTTAGTAGATACAGTCTGATGCTACAGCTACCTTTAGCTGCACTTTTTTCACTATGCAGCCCAATGTTACTGGGCATAGTGTGAAAAAAGTTCAATTGTAGGGGCAGACAGAGAGGTGAGGTGGGCTGGCAGCATTCACCATTTAGAAGGCAAGGCAAAAATCAAGACGATCTGTACAAAGCAGAATCTGTCTTTTATGAGAACAATCACCTAAAATGATGTTTGCAACAAATATCTTAGTATTAGTATAACAAATTTTAGATCTGAAGAGAAGATTTGATGCTGACAGTGGTATAATGAATGGGGCCTGAAAACAATGGGACCCCTGAGCTAGCTGCAGGCTACATTTGTTTCTTGAATCTCCACTGATGTTTTAAAATGCAGTGGGATTGTGATGCATGCAAAGTTACAAATGTCAGCAGAGTTACTGTGAAGGAGCCGTAGGATCTTCAGCCGGCTATTTCTTCTTAGTGCACAACAACCTGCACACCATTTTTGTTGTTTCTTATCATGGAAGTCTGCACTAGTCTGATGGAGAACAGTTTTACATTTCTCATCTTCTAAAATGACAACACCACACTGAAAATCATTACTTAGGAACACAATATTTTTCTCTAAATATGATTATGGGTCTAATGATGATTTCAGGCAAATAGAACAATTGGACAGATGTACTCAGTTAAATATCTTGAGCTTGTAACAGTTGAATGGGACCTGTGGACTGACAGTGTCATTAAGGTTTTAAGCCCTTCAGGCTCCAGTGCTGAAGATGTTTCTCCCCAGTAGTTTCTGAAATACAGTGATACAGTAATACTGAGCAGGTGTGAGAAGTACTTAATGAAATAGTTCATGTTGGAAAAATGGTAGCCAAGGTGAAAGAAAATTAATCTGATTTCCTGAGGCAGTAAAACATAGAAATACTTGCACTACTTGCCCACTTGTTTATTCCTTGGATCCTGCAACTAACTTGCAAGCATATTCCTTAATTTACATCAACTAAAACAGAATTAAAATGAAACTGTTGAATCAGTAGAGAAAATGTATCCAAATGACTGCCATGGAGAGAGCACAAGCTGCAGCCTGAGCTCAGCAGCTATTGTGTCCATTTGGCCTGCTGACTAGCACATGAGCAAAAACTCGCCATCACGCACTTAAATTCAAAGCCAGCCACAGCGTGATGCCACTTGTCCAGCTGGTGATGAAGGACACTGGATGGAGCTTTAAATTCTCCAAAGCCTAGTGTGACAGGGCAGAGGAGCAGGGCAGTTGAAGGATGGCAAGATCCAGGATGCTGGCAGGAAAATCATCTGCAGAAACCAGCCGCTGATAACCCTGTTTTTCAGAGGACACCTACTGAAAGTTCTTTGTAGTGTGGATGCTTAATAAGGGAGGAGTGTTAGAAAACAACAAATAATGAGGTTTTTGCAATAATATTTTGTGTTACAACATTACGGAGTAGTTTGTTTCTAAATTTCATCACTTATGCCCCAAATTCCCGCAGTTTTCTGTTCTGGAAATTGGACTTGTTTGGGATGAAATTGATAACACTGCTTCACCTGCAGTTACTGGTGAGAAAAATACACACCACTTGAGAGGAAAACAAAAACTGAGAAGTCTGCTCTTGTGATGCATGTACCTTGTAAAAGAAGCTGAGGTGGATGGAAGAAAAATACTGTACATGTTTTGGCTGTCTGACAAAATATTGTTCAATAATAGTAGTACTAGCTTAGAGGAAATGTGGACCAACAGATGGTCTGTCATCTTCTCTTTATGTCTTCCTCTGAGGTAATACCTATGGAAATGCTGGGAGGTTTAAAATATGCTGTCTGAGTAAAATCTCTTGTAATAAGTAAAAACTGTAGCAAACAAGAAAAGGAATGACTCTCCTAAGTACACTCAAGTAAGAAAAGCTTGGGCTCCTTTAGCGCCTGAGTACAGGTGAACCATCTTTCCAGTTTTGGTTCAATACAGTTCTCCTTTTTGAAAGCTGCTCTTCTAAAAGAAAATGCAGCAGAAAAATAGGGTTTTTTTAACTGACTGGGTATTTTAGCTAGCAGTGCTGAGGTTATTTTAGGTACTATTCCTATAAGAGCAAAGAGACAAAATTTGTGTAAGACAAGACGTCTGACCGCTTCAGAAAATTTGGATAAATAACTAAATATAAGACCTCCAGATTTATGCTAAAACTTTTGCATTTGAATCATTGACTCCTGCTTCAATAGTAGTTATTTAATGTTATATTCATTATCAAGGTGCTTATAAAAGACTTTTTAAGCCAGCATTTTCTGCCTTATACAGTAGTAACCTCATGAATGATGCTGTATCAATCATTGCTAGATACATTCCATCATGAAAATTAATTTAGCTTGTTTGGAGAATTGATAGCAGCATTTTCCCTTGCTTTGTATTCTTACTAAAATAGTAAGTTGCAAAGTGAAAAATCATGAACTATTTTGAGGGATATGAACTGTTTTGAAGGACTTGAACCTTTAATACTCTGGAGTCTCTAGCCATTATAGTATTATTATGGGTGCTATGAAAGAGCAAATTTTTACCTACGTTTCAATATATTTCAATATAGTCACATGAAAATGAGTAATTTTTCTTCACGTGATGGTTTGCGGAATATATTTTCCTCTGTTAAAAGGATGTCAACTTCCCAGACTTGGTATTTAGAAAATCCCAATAGATGCACAAAAATATGATTCACTGTGTTTTCTTAAGAAGAAAATCCAGGTGTGAAATTAGAATCCAAGCCTTTATTGGGAACATAAATCTTCTCCCCTAAATTTGTAAACATTCAGTTTTGTGGACTTGATTTGGAGTTCGGTTCTAGATAAAGAAATGTGTCCCACTTATCAGAGGCTTCTGGATTTGAGGCATATACCTATCTGCTTTGCAAGCCTTAGAAGAAGACACTCTCTTTACCCGTGTGTTTTTCACTACAATGAACTAGATCAGCCAGGAACACACCATGTCCTAAGATGCCACACCCTTCTCTTCAAAGAACATACAATATTGCTTGATGTTTTGTGATACTAGGCTGTTTTCCCATCAGAGACCTGTTTCTTTTCCATGATGCCAGGATACTTTTTGTTCACATAAGGAGCTAATGTTAACAGTTTCAGTCTCTCTTTTAATATCAATAATAGTCTGTATAAACTTAAATATAACTGATTCATAAATGTGTAGTGATCTGGCTTTTAGTAGGACAGTATAAGGAAAAAACTGTGGAGCTCACAATTTGATAAAAGGAAAACATGATCAAAGACTTCAGCTGCTATGACAACCTGCTTTCTAATGAGCTCAAGCAAAACATAAAGTTCATAAAGGGCTGTGCTTAATTTTGAGACAGTATACTTCTGTAATTTGTAAATACTTTATTAAAACATCATAGGTCTTTTAAGAACAAAATGAAAAATTCCTTGTGTTTGATAATTGCTCTTGCTCTCTAATAGTCTGCAAGGCTTGTTCAATCATTTCTTTTTAAAAGGCTTGTGGCTAACTTTGGAGTACTTGCACCATGTGGAAAATAAGACCATAGCTCTCTAAGGACTCAAAACAAAACGTGTTTTAATTCGCATAGAACTTGATAAGAATAAGAATAGTTAGTTACATTTCAGATGTATGTTTTTGACACCACATGAAATAAGATATTGAAACCCTGTAAAATAGCATTTACTTAGTTTTGTCTTGTTGTCTTGCCATAGAAAAAGAAGAAGAGTATAGTGGTTTTGATATAAAGCTTGATGGGAGAATTTAAGAGAAGTCTCTTCTACCTAGACTGGAGCATCTTCCCAACTAACCTCATTGCTGTTCTGGAAACTGTGTTTTTCTTGCATTGAGTCAATTGATCTTCTTAAGCCAAGACTCACACTCAGACTGTTGTGTATCAGTGATACCTCTGTGTTGACAATAAACATTAATCACTGTTTAGAAATTCATATTGCTAAGCTTGTGTTCCTGTGTATCCTTGCCTATCTACCTCATACATTCCTAAGCAGCTCACCACTTAGCATCTGTGGTGGCATTTTGGTGTCTTCCATTCTAGTTGTGTGGTTGGCCTAGCACAACTGCTCCGTGATGATTTTTTTCTTTACTTCCTGAAAGAGCAGTATGTTCCAAAATTTCATTGTTATAAACAGTATTTGCTATATCATGCACAATATGGCACACAGATGGCACAGATGAAACCCATTTAAAGGCTTTATATATATCAATAGTATGGCAATGTTTCACACCCTTATAGCAAGCTAGATACTACTGCCATGATGTAGATGTTTTATTTAGTATGAAGTTTTCTGCTTTGGTCTTTCCAAACTCTGCCTGTTAATCACCCAAAAGACATCCTGCATCTGATAGTTCATTTTGTCAGGCCCTTGTACAAACAACTGTCATCTGATATATCACGAAGGCGACAAAATATTTTGATAGCTTTCCACCATACATTTCTGTTTAAACTTTACCTGGTGGGGGCATATCTATCACTTCAGTGTTTTTCCACTGCTCATAATGACTCCCTACTTCTTTAAAAGCAAGGTTACTAAAGCCAATAATCAGTGACTGTTTCAGCCTCAAGGTAAAGTGTTTAACATACAACACCTCAAAATTCTCTAGAAAGATACTAGAGGGTTTCAAGCTCATTAAGTAAAAGCAATTTCCACAGTATAGAAAATGTATCCAGATCAAGCTCCTTCCTTTATCTGAGAGTAGCATAACTGGAGGACAGAATGATATTAAGTTCCAAAGTTGTTTGTTTGTTTGCTCATTTCTTTGCTAAAGGCAACAGGATAAGAACTGGTGAGGACACTGACCGAACTAGCTTTATCAAACATATATATCCTATAGATTGTTGTTCTGTTAAGAAAATAGTATGAGAACTCAGAAGTGATTTTCTTTAGAAATGTTATTGAGCTAATTTCCTTTTGGTTTTAATTGCTGTAGGAGCGGGCTTGTTTGCTTGTTTTCTTTCATTTGTAAAAGAGTAACTTTACAGATTTTACAGGGTTCACTATAGATGGCAAAATTCCAAATGATTTTTTATAATATTAGTCATAGGATTCTTAGAAAAATTGACCTCTTTATCTTCTGCTGCTGAAGGCCTTAGTTTAAGTTATTTGGCTAGATTTGGTTGCTCTTCAGAAAAGGTTTTGTCTCTGTATTAATAGTTCATAATAGATCAGACAGTACTGCAACTCTGTGTTGTATTCATGTTCCTGAGTGATTTAGCTCAGACTACTGAGGTATCACATGTTCAACAAGATGCCATCAAGTGAATATAAGATACAGTTGATGGCATTTTTCTTCGTTAGAGAGAATTATTAATTTAATACTTTGGCATTTATTAAAAAATGGGTTATTTCAATTCTTTCTTCAGCTGAAGGATATACAGAAATACTTGACCTGTTGCTGATCTTCCTTTTAGTCAAATATTAATTTTCCCATTAAGTTGATGTATTTGGTATTTTTTATATGCTTGATATCAAATAAGTTCTGATAAGGGTTGTGATTTTTTGGTTTTGTTTGTTTGTTTGTTTGTTTGTTTGTTTCATTAACCATGTTGGTGTCTGTCTCATATTCAGCCAGTGTTAATCTCTGTATTGGGTTTTTGTGGTAGCAGGGGAGTTACAGGGGTGGCTTCTGTGAGAAGCTGCCAGAGGCTTCCCTGGTGTCTGAGAGAGCCAACTCCAGCCCGTTCTGGGGCAGGCCCACTGCTGGCCAAGGCTGGGCCAATCAGGAATGATAATAAATCCTCTGTGGTCATTTAAGAAGAAAACAGAGGTTATTGTGAAGATGTAATTGCAGGCAGAGAAGATCAGGGTGAGAATATGTGAGAACAACTCTGCAGACACCAAGGTCAGTGGAGAAGGAAGGGCAGGAGATGATCCTGGCACTGGAGCTGAAATTCCCCTCTAGCCCATGGTGCAGCCTTTGGAGAGGCAGCCATGGAGGTAGCAAGGATGCTGAGATCTACCTGCAGCACAGGGAGGAGCCCCACACCAGAGCAGGTGGGTGCCTGAAAGGAACTGTGGACCTGTGAGAATCCCATGCTGGAGCAGAGTCCAGGTAGGACCTGCATACCTGTGCAGAGAAACCTGTACTGGACTAGGCTTCCAGGTAGGACTCATGGCCCTGTGGGAACCCACAGGAGCTGTCTGTTTCCTGAAGGAGAGCACCCTGTGGAAAAGGGACACAAACTGAAGCATTTCTGGGAGAACTGTTGTCTGTGGGATAGACTCACATTTTGAAGCTCATGGAGAACTTCCTCCCACAGCAGGGACAACACAGTGGAAAAGGGGAAGGACTCTTCTCCCTGAACAGCAGTAGGAGCAACAAACTGACCGTAATCCCCATGTCTCCCTGCACAACTGGAGGGGAAGAAGTAGAGCTGGAACGGTGACATGGTGTGGAAAAAGTGTTTTTAAGTTTGATTTTACTTCTTATTATTCTGCTCTGGTTTTTTTGGTAATAAGATCAATTAATACCTCTAATTCAAGTCTGTTTTGCCCAGGAGGATATTTGGATCTCCCCAGGTGCTTATCTCAACTATTGAACCTTTTGCTGTTTTGTCTCCCCTGTCCAGTTGTGGAGGATAGTGACAGAGCAGCTTGAGTGGTTGCCTGGCATCCAGCCAGCATCAACCCACCACAGGCAGGTCCCTGACATAAGATCACATTCTACTGTTAAAAATAATGTATATTCTTACCACAGAAATCTGACCCAGTCCCCGTAGTCTCAGCAGGTTCCACAGGCTGTGCAGGGTTTAGAACACAGTGTTAATAGCTCTCTGGAGCCAACAGGTATATAAAAAAGAGTATAAAAACTACTCAGAATGGTCGTATCTCCTCTGACATCCTCCATTGCATCAACTGCAGCATTTCCTTCACCCAGACTTGGGTTTCAACTTTCATTTGCAGTACTGGGAATTGCACATGCTGTAACAGCTAGCTTCTATATAACTATAAATCAGAGATGATTCTACTCTTTGGAATAACAGCAGAGAAAGTGAATGAAGACTAACACCATACATTCCATCCAAATTGCTTTCTAGAAGACTCTAAGCCAATTAAAAAAAAAGTCGCTTTCTACAACAATTTTGCAAAATAAAATACTTTATGCTTTTTATATTCCTTACTATTTTCAAATAATACTTACAGTGGTAGAAGTAAGCCTCCTACTACCACAGATATCATTAGAAATAGCATTTAATAATAACGAAACTAATAGTATATATTTTTTTATTTCCCCTAAAAGCTGATTTGCTTGAGGCTATTACTAAAGCTGATTAGCATTTTCAGTTTCTGGAAATTATGTGAATGTTTCTTCTTCTGCATAACATTAATATGCTACTTTAGTTGTATATTCTGCTTCCATGAACAGTTTTCATCCTCCTGTTTATTTTGGGACAATGAAAAATTACAGTAATTATTTTTAGGAGAAACAGGAACAGGAAAGCTCTCAGCTAATGGTTGAAATAGCTATGAAAGATCCTTCGTTACCCTTGGAGGTCTCAGCAATGGAAAGAAAGTCTGCAGAACTGCAGCTCTACACATAATGGTATGCATTGTGTCTTCATAGATGATTATAGTTTTACAATGCTCCTCTGTAGCAGAGTGTGTATCTCCTTGAAAACATAAATTCTGGGCTGGGTGTCTTTAACAGCCTCGGTAGGATGAGGGGAAATGAAAAAGATAGAAAGGAACAAAGAAGCAGAGAGTAAATTCAGAAGTAATTGAAATCCTTAAATCAGGATTGTCCTTTTCCAAAGAAGATGGTCAACTTTAATTACGTAATTTGGACTTAATACTTTTGTTTTGCTTTGCTTTATTTCGTTTCGGTTTCTTTCTTTTGTGTGAGGAGTATTCAGTTTCATGAGGGGAAAAAAAGCCAACAGCTGGATACAATAATGTGCATGCTCTCCTACTGGCCTAGAGTAAACATAAATTCCAGATGTTAAGGATTGTAAAATGCAGATCATTCTGTTTTGCACCACTATTAATATTGATTTTTAAATTTCTTTTCCCTGTGAGTCTCTTGTTTTGGGGATTGAAAATTTATAATAAATCCTTTGATCCAAACTTACTTTGGCCAGTGACAAGTTGAACATGAGCCAGCAGTGCCCTGGCAGCCAGGAGGGCCAACCCTGTCCTGGGGTGCCCCAGGCACAGCATCACAGCTGGGCAAGGGAGGGGATTGTCCTGTTCTGCTCTGAGCTGGGGCAGCCTCACCTCCAGTGCTGGGGGCAGTTTTGGGTGCCACAATACAAAGAAGACATTGAGCTGTCAGAGAGTGTCCAAAGGAGGGCCATGAGGAAGGTGAAGGTCCCTGAGGTGAAGCCGTGTGAGGAGTGGCTGAGGTCACTTGGTCTGTTCAGCCTGGAGGAGACTGAGGGGAGACCTCACTGCAGTTACACCTTCCTTGTGAGGGGAAGAGGAGGGGCAGACACTGATCTCTGCTCTGTGGTGACAGTGACAGGATTCAGAAGAATGGCATGAAATTCTGCCAGGGTTTAGGTTGGATATCAAGGGAAGGTTCTTTACCCAAAGGGTTGTTGGGCACTGGAACAGGCTCCCCAGGGGAGTGGTCACAGCACCAGCCTGACAGAATTCCAGAGGTGTTTGGACAATGTTCTCTGGCACATGGAGGATTTTGGGGGCTGTCCTGCGCAGTCCAGGTGTTGGACTTGATGATCCTTGTGGGTCCCTTCCAACTCAGCTCGTTCTGTGATTCTGTGACTCCCTGACTCTGTCTAGACATTTCAAGTTAAGAATAAGTTACCTTGTTCCCCACAAATTCTGAAAATTTCTCCCACAGATTAGGAAAACCAATACTGAAATGTTCAAAAAACCCCTTCTCCTAGCAGAAGAGTTTATTTTTTCTTTTTCTCCCCTGAAATACACAGGTGAGGTTATATGAAGCACCATGTCGATTTTATTCCATACTTGCATGAATCCAACTCAGTTATAATTTTTAAAACTACAAATCACTTTTGTTGAAATCAATGAAAATACTTGCTGGAAAACAGCTGCATGGGAGAATGAGGAAAAAGGGTGCCCTGTAAAACATATGCCTGTGCCTCTTTTTCAGTTAGATTTTGACAGTCTCCTCAAGCACACATGAATAAATAAGATATCACAAATACATGCTTGGCTTTATTTGTCTTCATCTTTTTCTGTGTCAATATCACAGCTGTGATCACTGAGAAAATTCATGTGAAATTTCAACATTGGTGTTTCCCATTTATGTACATAGTACTATTAGAAGGTCACAGGATCACAGGCACCTGCTTATCGTAAGGTAGAAAAAAAACCCCACAAATTTTGAGGTTTTTTTCCTATCTTGTAATCTAGTCTGTTGATTTTCTACATTTCTTAGAAAAATGTGGAAAGTTATTAAGAGGAGCAGACAAGACATTTTCAGAAATTGCCCAAAATACATCGTCAGCATAGAATGTTGTGGGTTTTTGGTTTTTTTTGATGGCTTGCTTGGGTAATTAATGTCTTCCACCAAGTTTTCCTTCCCTCTGATTCTAAAAGTACAATATCAAGGCGAGGCCAAATAGAAATAAATACTAGGTTCAAATTTCATAGCAGTTTATAATCCAGATTATAATTGTATCTTTATGTTATGTCTGCAATAATAATAACTCAAGAAAACAGCTGAGAACATGCAAAGGGAATCTTTAGGTGTAGGGGTTTGATTCTGTTTATAAATTGAGATATGTTTTAGGACCATCTCCATTAGATTATTTGGTGAGGTTGTTTTTAGTTTACAGCTGCCTACAGCTTCTAAAGGCCTAGAAAAATGATGTGGCAGAATAATGAAGAGCAGTCTTAATGAAGAGGATAATTCTTCCTCATATAATTATCCCTTAGTGTACTTTTCTTCTAAGAAAATTTTTGTACTGAAATATTACTTAACCTTATGTCATATCATTCTATATTATACAAGAAAATCTTATACAATTATATCCTCCATATTTAAAATTCTTAGTGTTTACCACAACAGAAAATAATTCACTTTATTTATAATATCTGCTAGTGATAACTTCTAGTGGTATTGATGAGGGTGGGTGATACTTAATATATCTGACATTTACTGTCTTATAATTCAGTTCAATATTTGTAATTAGACTGGGTTAGAGCAATGAACAGTTGTACAAAATAGTTGTACCAAAATAAAACATGTAAATTATGTAGAACTCATTGCTGTTTCTTGATTATGTTTCTTTAATATTTGCTCTATTCTTTCCTGATAGAAGTCAAACCCCTCCTACATTCTAGCCTTAGATCTTAGCAATTTCCAGTAATAAACATATGAGTTCCAGATGCTCAGTAAAACTACAGAAAATGACTGCCAATTCTGTTTGTGCCATTGTTGTGTGAGAATTCTTTTTCTCCCTTGAGATCTTTCCACTTCTAATGATTTACAGTATAGCCATAAATGTTGTTTCAAGCTACATTTTACCATAAAAATGTAATCTCAAGAACACAATGTGTTTTTCACAAATATAGGACTGTTTATATTTTGTTGCTATCCATTTAAAGTTTATCTGTAGACTTGGTCTTTACTACATTTTCTTTCCTGAAACAGAAGATGATTCTATGAGACATCCAGGAGATTCTATGAGACATTCAAGCATCAGCCTCTTTTCACTTATACAGTTAGATACTCTCAAAGTGGCTATTTCAAAATGTGATAAATATTTGTACTTGAAATCAACACAGAGTTTGTAGACTGCTGTTCTTACACAAATAACAGCTAGTTCAATTTTCCAGCAAGCAGACAACTTTAGCTAAATTCTAAAGGAGTTTTTGCATTTTACTTCATCCATGGAAAGATCAAAATCATTCAGACTAGTTGCCTGTATCATTATGAAGTTAACAGAGCCAATGGGAGGGTTGAGAGAGTAAAAGGAGAGAAAAAGAGGGAGGGAGGGGTAGAAGTCTTCTCATCCAAACAGAAACAGAATGGACAGTATGAATCTACATGTGAGTAGATTTATCTACTTGTGAATGTCTTTATCTTTACACTATCTATGGAAGCAATCTATTTGAATTGCTCAGAAGAGATGTGTCTTCAATGTTTCCAGTGTCAGTAAAACAGAGCTTTCTCAACAAAATAAGAAATCATGGGTTAAGAATTAAAATGTGCTAATGAAAAATATCTCAGCTACTTTTGTAAGGGATGGAAATGAGCATTATTAAAAATAGGAGGGAGCTGACTGAATTGATTTTCAGAAATTGCTGTTTTCTGATTATGAAATGTGAACTTCGTATCACTTATTGATAGGTTTTTCTCCCCTTGTTTCTTTTTTAATCACATTATAGGAAATACTTTTTTCCACATCTAGTTTCTAGTTGGAAACAGATTCCATTTAAGAAATGTAGGCATCCACAACCCATTTAATTCCCGTTTTCACAGCATTAGCAGTCAAATGGAAGAATTTTCCTTCAAGCCCCAGTGGCTCAGATTGAGAATCCTTTAATCTGAAAATAACTATCTCATGTCATATAGGCATTCAGCGGCTACAGGCACAATGAATTGGCTACTGTGGAAATTCTTCACTATAAAAAGTAGAAATGGAGACACTAAATTGGTCACATGAGTTTTGTTGATCATGTAGCATTAGAAATACATCATATGCATCTGGCAAGCAGCTCTTCACCCTCCAGACATTTTTAAAATATATCTGATTCTTTCCTGTTAGGTAATAAAGTCAAAACTCTGCCTGTTTCCACATCCCTAGGTTTTAGCAGTTAAAGGCTTCTCTTGTAATGTTAAGCCATTTAAAGCTTTAAAGAAAATTCTATTTCTTCTCTGTAATTTTAGGGGAAACAAATTTTTGTGTCCAAACACCAACATCACTTCTAAAATGTGCAGCAAAAAGAGGAATTTCTCTTTTATTATTAACACTTTCTAAAATAGGTACCTAGTGATAACACCTGTTTATAACTTAAGGTGTACAAAGCATGAATTGACATGCAGAAACCTTGTGCATGAACATCCACCTATTGTGCAATTTTCCCTTTTAGGCTACACAGCTGTGTGGTCTGTCTTTGAATTGAAATGCCTTTTTCTAGTATTTCCATTGGTAAAACTATTGAAATTCATGAGTTAAAAAAACAACAACAAACATTTTTATGTGTTTTTTTAAGATGACATTTTTGCCTCTTCTTAGAAAATGTTGGGGTTTAGCTATTTTAGCAGATGCAATAATTTCAGAGAGCTGTTTTTGCATCAGCTTGTTATCACTGTAATACCAGTGGCCCTATTTTTATCCTTATTACACAGAAGCTGATCCAGATGAGTCATCTCATTTATAATTAGTCCCATGGTGGTCAAGCCTGTGAATGACAATCTAGTTCTACATGACACCGGAGAGTCACAGCTGGAGTACCTACTGACTGTAGTGAGTGAGTGACCTCCTTCCTGGTCTTGTGCACAAGGTAGTTCTTGGTAATGCTGAGTGGCTCTGGGTTACTGTGCATTACACAGCTATGGTATATGAATGAACATATATAACCCACCCTGTTCAAAGGAAAAATCACTAGGGGTAGAAACCATTTATAGCAGGCACATTCAACCGCCTGCAGCCACTAATAAGGGGAAATAAAGGCACTTTGCTTCTAGTTTATGGCAATGAGGGCAGTGGCATTCTCTTGGTCGATCTGTGTGAATGGTTGAGTGTGCTACCTCCCCTCCTCAGGCACCTGCCAGAGCCACGATGAGCCAAACAAGTCATGGAAGAAGACTAGAAGAAGAGGTATGGCAAAAAAGTTCTTCAGATATTCAATTTAACAGCAAAACTGTAATTTTGTGTTACTTGTAGTACTCTTGTTTAGTGTTTTAAAATATATTCATTGGTTTTGAAACATTAAACTTTGGAGGTTTATCCACAGACATCCTGCATATTTCCATGACTTTAATACAGTCTGAATTTTTCATTTTACATTTCTACTTTTTTTTAATGACCTTTGTTGTTATTTGGTGGGGTTTTGCTGGTGGGTTTTTTTTGTGTTTTGTTCTTCTTTGTTTTTTAATAATTCCCTGTTGTTTTGAATGTCACTATAAGCTATGTTGGGACAGAATATAATTCAGGATACACTTATATTTCAATTATACATCCAACATACAACCATTTGAAAAAAAGTCTTCTAATTCAGGTGCATCTCTGGTTTCATTTATTGCTTATTTGGTACAGGGTCCTCTTCCTTCTTGAGATTTGTATTCAGAATAAATGAGGTGTCAGTTTAATGGAATATGCTAAACGTAGATAGTGCTCTACTATTCTATGTTTTTTCACCTAAATTTTTAACAGCTTCCCATACATGCGGGGCTGACGCTCCAGGTGACTTACCTAGACTCTAATTATGATATAGTATTCCAAGAGAGAATTTAATTTTCAGTTGTAGCTCCTCCGTTAATTAAGGTTTCTAGGTTTTTATAGCTTCAAGGAATAATACAAAGTAATCAATGTGAATAGTGAAATATTAGTCAGATCAAAGAAAGAGATGGCATAAGTATAACAAAAAAGCTTACAATCACACAAGAGTGACAGAAAATGCCACCACATTCCTGTAGCACAGGTGTTTTGTACAAAATGGAACATTTCTGGAAGGAAGGGTTAAGAAACACAGTCTCTTTGAATGGGAGGAAGTGGATTTTATGTTCCTCAGCAGAAATAAGGCCTTGCTGTATTTAGTTTTCTCTTCCATCTTAGACAGATATATTAACTATAACGCTGTGAGGAAAATAAAATTCACTTACAACACTCTATTTTTTAAGTGAACGATATGATCTCAAGAGTAGACTGCATTATTTACCTGAAGAAAAATATATAGAACACTGAATACTTTATCAAGACTCTTTGGTCTTGGGTAATTAAATGTTATATAATCAACCATTCTCCAAGATAAAATGGAGGTGCTTAGATAACTTTACTAGAAGAAAATAGATCTTTAGAACCTTTAAGTATCTGAAAAGAGTAAATATTAAATATTTCAATGTTGTGGCTTTTAGTACACTTTTTTTAAAACCTGTTGCTTATACTCCTTGATGGAAAAGAAACAGAAAAACCAAAACAAGAAACACGCAAAAAATCCACAGCAAGCCCCAGATTTCTTTCCTGAGAAAAATTAATCTAGAAAATAATCAATATCTTCTGGTATTAATTAGGTTATTCTTGTAGTCTTTTACACTAGTACACTACTGTGAAACGATCTGTTGCCAAGAAGCATAAAAAACTGTTTGTTACCCAGACAACCATTGTAAGGGAAGATTAGATCAGCCTTCAATTTGCCATTAAATTGTCTAAAAAGATTAAAAGTGATTTGTCAAATACATATCACAGCGATGTTTATTAAAAGAGTTTTTGAAATATGATAACTGCCTGTAATAATTCACATTCTGCATAGAAATGTCTCTCTTTTTATTTAGTTTTCATATCAACAGCAATAACGAAACATCTTACTGCTGCTGAAACACACTTTATTTTCTGGATATCTTGCTCCCCCATGGAGGAGGCTAAAAACAGAGAACATGCTTGGAAAACATATGGATTTCATATGAAGCTATGATTATTTTTAGCTAATTCATAGGCAAACAGAACTCTAAATATGATGTTTCAGTTCATTTGGCAAATCCTCTGGGCTGGGTCATGGTAGACAGGACTTTTCCTTATCAGAGTGGTCTGGCTGAGAACCTTTCTCAATGGGCTTGTTTTCCTCATTTTGTTTTGAGCCTTCAACTGAGAATTCCATTTGTCCAGCTTAAAAAAATAAACAAAACCTCCCCAAAAATCAACAACCCCCCAAAGCCACAATCATTCTAGTGACATTTCATGAAAAGTTTATTCTTTTTTGTTATTTTCTAATATTTCTTCAGAGCCGTTTCAGAAAATTGACTGCACAAGGATGCAACTACAGAATAAAAGACTAGATAGAGGAGGTCTAGAAGTTAAATTGGCCCAATGGAATTCTTTTCTTCATAATTTGTGAATTCTTGATTAGAAACCTAGTAGTTTATGAAAATTGCTTGAAGGTAGTAGAGAATTTCTTTGGCAGTCCTGGTTCCATTGCTCTTGTTTTTGCCATATTTACTGCTTTTAGTTGTTAGTAGGAGGTTGTATAAGGATGACAAGAGGACTTTCAAAATTTTCCTAGGTTCTGATCCTTCAACCTTGAGGTATTTTTTTTCTTTTTGCAAGATGGAATACAGGGGAAAAAAAATTATGTTTCGTAGATTCTGTCCCACACATATTCCAACTGCTTTTGTTTTAGATTCCTATGATTAAATATTCAGTGACCATGGATATCAATAAAAACTGACAGCTAAGTCAATATTCTCCAATTTTTTTTAACTTGGTTTAAATTCTCACATAGCAAAGCTGTGTCTGTGTAACTTTTTGAGATTGTCATTGCTGACTTATTATTCTGTTTAAAATGGAAGTGTTATCCTCTACTTTTTTATTTGAAAAACAAGAGAGATAAACTTGGAAGAACTAGTTTTTTTAGCTTAATTGATTTCAATGGAGCTCTGATTTTCTAGAATTGTGTGAATATTTCTGAATAGCTGAACTACATCATANAATATATATATATATATATATCTTTAGATTACAGAATCTATGAGGCTGGAAAAGACCTCTGGGATCATTAAGTCCAGCCCGTGACCAGACACAACCACATCTGCCAAACCATGGCACTGAGTGCCGCAACCAGTCTTTCTTGAAACGTCTAGGCACAGTGACTCCATCACCTCCCAGAGCAGTCCATTGCAATATCTAATCACCCTTTCCGCAAAGAAACTCTTCCTAATCTGCAATTTAAACCTTCCCTGGGAAAGATTAAGACTATGTGTTCTTGTCTGCCACTCATTGCCCAGCAGGAGAGACCAACCCCCACCTGGCGCCAACCTCCTTTCAGGCAGCTGTAGAGAGAGGTCAGTCCTGTGGATCTCATAGACTATTGGCTGTGCTTTGTCCAGAGATATACTTTTTCCTACAGTCAACATGATAAACAATCAAATCTGTTGTCTGGAAAAAAACCTTCTAGAAAAAAGCTTTCTTTTTATCTATAAGTTAGATACTTGAATTAAAATACATTTTGAAAATAACAGTGCAGGCTAATTTAACGTGTCCTCACAAGTTTTTGAAAATTGTGACTTGCCATTACTACGTATGTATTTGTGAAAAGGACTGTTTGTGTCACAAAATCTAGAAAGAAATCTGAAGCACTGAAGTAATAGCCATTTTCAATTTTATATCAACCCAGAAAGTACAGGGTTTATATACCTTTCTTGAAGAATGAATGACTGTGTCAGTTGCTATTACACTAATATAAAGGTCTGCGTACATTGCCCAATTGGCTTTTCTTTTCTGTACTTTTATTTGTATATAATGAATAGCACAACACCACCTTTGGACAGAACTGCAGTAGCTAAATAGCCCTGTTCTAAGTTCTTCTGATTTATTTATTCTACTCTGAGTGTTTAATTCTATTCTTGAATGCATAAAGCTAAACTAGTGCCATTGAACCTATATAGGTGATGTAGGCTACAAGACTAGAGAGTCACTTGCCTGAATATTCCCAACTTTAGTAAGAGATAGTTTTCTTTTTATGTGTCAAATATTTATGTTGACTTGCCCTGAAATTTCTTGATGTCAATGTTTATGCTACTGTGAGTAAAGGATTCAAACTTTTTTTACCCTACAAGGGTAAAAATTATTAGCTTGCACATGTAGCCAACAATTTTTTGCATCTCCATAGTAACATCCTTACAGGTGTTTTAGGACCCAGATTTATAGGTGTACTGACAGAATTCCTAAAGAGTGGTGGAAAATATTAAAATATATTAAGGATGTTAAAAAAATAAAGGATAAAAGCTTTCCTTTTCTCTCTCTTTCTCTCTTTTTTTTAATGGATGTGACAGATGATGGAGAGAAATTCTGGTAGTTCAGGTAAAGGTGGAAGGGATTAAACAACTTCACCTCTTCTTACATCATGGGGCAACAGTTATAGAAATAAACCAAAGAAACAAACTAAGGAAATGCAAGTCTGCTGGACTGGAGAAAAAACGTTAAACTGCTAAGCTCAGTTGCCACAATCATTTCAGAAAAGCAAGCCCTGAAAGAAATATCTTCAACAGGTTCCTTTTGCAAAGCCTAAAAACCAAACACAATTGCACTATAATAACACTATCTTTATAAACTTTCAAATCACTTTGCCACAGTCTGGATTCATTTTTCAGAATCTCACAAAATATGTAAATGCTCTATTTCCCTGTTTAGTTTACTTCCACTGGAGTGCACCTTTCACAACAAAGTTTCAAAGTTGTAGATGAGTCAGGTTCTGGCCCATCCTTTGCAGATGCAGGAAATAAACATAACTTCAGGCAGGAGTAAGAGCCAACACCTAACACAATTCAGCACCAGGGGACAAAGAAATGTGCATGTCTTTAGGATTGGTCAAAATATGTAAAATTTCCTCTTCGCCTTCATTCTTTTCTTTTTAACAGGGGTACAGAATTGCCCATTAAGGCAGATTACAGGAGACCTACCAAAACTTTATTCAGCCATTCAGGAGTGAAAGGTATGTAAGACTTCTTGCCAATGTTAGCAAACGTGCAAGTAAAGAAAAATACTCATTTTAATTAGCAATGTCAGATTTGTAACCCTGCAGAACTTTCAACATGATTATTTCTGGGTCAGCTTTAAGTATTCTAGAATCATCAGTTCACCATAAAATAAACCACTTACAAGTCAGATTCTCAATGTATTATTGGTTTAACAGACCAACAAATTATAAGAATTACTTCCTCTCCAAATTTATTACTTCGTAAGTTTTAAGATAACATTGAATACAGCTGAAAATTAATTTTACCACCATTAAGTGAATATTCCCATAGAGTCTTCTTTAATTAATCTAAAATTCTTTCTGCTGATCCTTGACTCTGCATTGTCAATTAGCACACACATAATAAAGGCAAAAACCAGTAAGGATTAAATTTTGGCAACAAAAAATGAACAAAAAATTACCATTTTACACACAGAGCATGACCAAAAATGCTAATAAAAATAATGCTCTTGTGCAGCATTTCTATTCCTACATATTCATCAAAAGAAATCCGCAAAACTACAAGAAGGATCTGAATTAGCTGGTCCTTTTGTAAAGACTGAACAAGATTTTTCTGTGGATATGTTTTTGTAAGCCTGTTTCTGTCAAGAAAGTAATTAATAAGTGGGAAGCATTTTCTGGTTTTGTGTTTTCTGTGTTTTGGTAGTTCCCAAAGCATTCTATTACAGCAACAATATTGGTCCTGAAGCTTAGGATCCCAATGGAAATTTTCCTCCCCGTTAAAACATGGGGAAGACTCTGAATCATGAGATGCTTATTTGCTAACATACAAGACAGAAGAAGCTCATAATGGAAACTCTCTTCCAAAATACTGAGTGAAATGATGTAGCATGCTACAATATCTCATTCTGAACAACTACTTAGGATTATCTTTCATTTTATGCCACATGGATCATCATGATTTTGACCAAAAAAAGTCAAATCCTACCATTTCTCAATTTTAAAGTTATATGGGAGTAAATAGTCAAATGGCATGCTTTGGAATGTGGGTTAGTAAGTGCATAAGTGTTAGCAACCAGAGATCATGGATTTTGATGTGTCAATATTTCATCATGGATTTTGCGGTGTCAATATTACACTAGTGTTAGTACTACATTGTAGTAGGTTCACTATTCATTTATTTATTACAAAATTGAGACCATCTTTAATGGAACAGGCTAAAAATTATTAGGCTAAATACAGTTGCTGTTCCTTTCAATTTTATTTTTTTTTATATTTTCAAAGACAATAATTTTTTTTCATCTGCTCAGCTTCTGGAAATAGTATTGGTTCCAAGAATTACTAATGGATCCTGTCAAAACTTGGAGTCTTTGTCACAATAAAGAAAAGGATATAAAATTCTGTTCCTCAATCTGCTTTTACATTCCTTTACAACAATTTCCTCTTCTGCTTTCAGTGCTTTTCAGGCCAGTCACTTCCAATGTGGAATCAAACATTTCTGAAAATTTGCACACATATTCTTCCATATACCTCTTCTGATATAGCAAGGAACGTCTGATTTTCATCAGGTATAGTGCATTTATATTTCTGCCTTTTTCAATGTTAACAAGGTTGTTTGTTAGAAAACAATCTTCAAAGTAAACAAAGTACAACCAATTTATCCCAGCCTGAAGACTAATAGCTCATACTGAAAAATGTGGGAACATTTACTGTTTAATTATTAGCAGTAAGGAGCAGCAGGCTAATAAAATAGATTTCATTAGATTGGTATTGCAAATTCTGCAACTCAATGTTTTCTGAAGATAATCCGTACATACTCCCACATATATTATTAATTACATATATTTAAAATTTTCATTTATTTGCAAGCAGTACATTCAACTTCTCCTTTTATTGATATAGAGTCACAAAGGAGGACTTAATCACTGTAATAATCTCTAATTGAGTCCATTGAAAAAAATGTAGTCACATAAAAAGCAGAGAATTTGTTCCCTTACTCTAATATTATGTTCAATCATTTACCAGCAGTTCTGGTTAGTTGGAGAAGTCCTAGTTGACTGGAAATTACCAGTGTAATGCCTACAAGATGGGCTGGAAGGACAATCCAGGGAATTACAGGCCTTCTGTCAGATTTATGTCAGTGCTGGAGGAGGTTACTGAGAAGTTTATCCCCAGTGCTGTCATGTGGTGCACACAGGACAACCAGGGGTTCAGGCACAGCCAAAATGGGTTTATGGAAGGCAGATCCTGCCTGACTAACCTAATCTCCATCTAAGACAAAGTAAAACAATTAGAAAATGATGGAAAAGTTGTGGGTGTGTGTATCTAGACATAATCCTAGTATGCCTACCTAGAGATAGCCAACTCTACCTAGATTTTACGTAGCAAAGTTCCTGATACTATTTTCAACAGCATCCTCCTGGAGAAACTAGGTGTTCATGATGGAAACAGATACACTTTTCTAAGGGTTAAAAAGCTGACTGGATGGCTGGGCCCAGAGAGTGGTGGTGAATGCAGCTAAAATCAGTTGGAGGTCAGTCACTTGTAAGGTTCCCCAGGGTATTGTATTGCTCCAGTCCTGTTTAAAATCCCCATAACCCAGACAAGGGGGTTGAACAACCCCTCAGCAGGATCTCAAACAACACTAAGTTGTGTAGTTTTGATGTGGTGAGGGCAGGAAGGCTCTACAGAGAGATCTGGGCAGGCTGGATCAATGGGCCAAGACCATGAGCTCCATGAAGTTCAGCAAGTGCCAGGTCCTACACTTGGATCACAACAGTGCTACATGCTGGGAGAAAAGTGGTTTGGGAGCAGCTTGGCAGAAAGAGACCTGGGGTGTGCTGGTTGACAGCCAGCTGCACATGAGCCAGACAGGTGGCCAAGGAGGCCAGTGACATCCTGACCTGTATCAAGAACAGAGTGGCCAGCAGGACCAGGGCACAGATTCACCCTCTGGACTTGGCACTGGCAAGGCCATGCCTTGAATCCTGTCTTCATTTCTGGGCCCCTCACTTGAAAAGGACATTGGAGTGTGGCCATGAGCCCAGAGAAGGGCAGAAGAGCTGCTGAGGGAGCTAGGGTTGTTCATCCTGGAGAAAAAGAGGACTGGGGGTAATCTCATTGCTCTCTACAACTGCTGGAAAAGAGGTTCTAGCAAGCTGGGGGTTGGTCTCTTCTCACATGTCTCAAGTAAAAGGATTTTGGATGGTAAAGGCCTTGCTTTCTATTCAGGATATAGAAAGCAAGGCCTGCTGCTCTCTGTGCTGTGTTTACATACAGTTTGTTGGAATAAACCAACTCATTTAACTGACAGGTGCACTATTTAACACAACAGTGTAGAGAATTAGTGTAAGTTCAAACTTGTCCTTGCTTTTGGAAAGAAAAGAATCTAGCATTTTTTACTATCTAGTATTAGTTTCAAGTCATTTAAAAAGGGCTGGCCACTAGACAACTATCATACAGGTGGAGAAATATTTTGCCGCATTCTTCAGCATGTTTCTGCTTGCACAGTCATGATATTATCATCAAGAAGGGTGTACAAATTATGTGAACAGAAGTGCACTAGCTGTGCATAATTCCATGTAGATACAGCTCTTTATTCCATCATGTTCTGAATGCATGCTTCTAATATTACAAACCCTGATCTCTCTGCCTTTTTGAAATCTTTGAGGACTGTCAGATGTTACAGATTCTAAAAATGCCTGAACAGATCAACTTTTTGAAAAGTGCCACCTGATCTTTCTATGCTTGCTATTTACTCTGATTTCTAGTAACTAAAGTCACCTCATGTTGAATTTTCAAGAAATGAAATTACCTCATATAGAGCTGCTTCCCCCCCAGTACTGTATTACAATAAATATGGGGATAAATTCTGTGGTTTACATGTATGCAGAATTCTATGGGTAAATACACACAGTAAGAATACTAAACCTGACTTTTTTCTCAGACTTGCTTGTATTATTGTAGCTGACTATAGAATTTGTCTCAGAGAAGCAGAGAAAAAGTTGAGACCACTATTTGTATGTGCCTGTTTACCTTTGGCTTTGAATAACTATTATTTTTTTATGTGCTTTACACCCAGAAGAGGCTTTTAGAAAAGGATACTCCACACATTAAATACATATTTTGACAGCAGGCATATTCTGTAAATATTTAGGCAAATGCAGAATAAAGCTGGTCATTTCTCTCTTCAGTTGCCCCCAAGGTTTTTTGTTTGTTTGTTTTTGTTTGGTTGGTTTGTTTTTTGTTTGAGGTTTCTGTTTGTTTGGGTTTTTTTTTTTCACCAGAACCCTGAACACTTGCAAACAATTCATACTAGTTGCATTACAAATAAAGCAAAACTATGGCTGACTGTGGTTTGTAAAGGGTGCACACAGGAAAGCATTCAGCCTTACAATTTAATTCAGCATAGGATTTGATTCCACATCAGTGACCACAAGCTGGGTACACTGCTTCATTCAAATTGAGCAATGAAAAGTAAATTATTACAGTGCTTCATATCTGTTCTGGTACCGAGATATGATAGCCTGAACTGCGAGCAAAAGGAGGACTGTAAAATGTATTCTTCCATTTAGATTCACACCAAAAATCTATCTAACTACATTCATTGGACAGGTGCACTGTTCACTGGGTTAAAAGCTGGCTGGATGTCCGGGCCCAGAGAGTGGAGGTGAATGGAATTACATCCAGCTGGCAGCTGAGTGCTAGTGGTGTTCCTGGGGGCTGGCTCAGTGCTGGGGCCTTCAATGTCTTTGTCAGTGGTCTGGATGAGGGGTTCAAGCTCTTCCTCGGGCAGTTTGGGGATGACACCAGTTTCGTTAGGAGTGTTGATATGCTGGAGGGCAGGAAGGCTCAAAGGAGGGATCTGGACAGGCTGGATCGATGGGCCCGGGTTAGCAGGGCAAAGTGCAGTGTTCTGAACTTTGCTTACAACAACCCCAGGCAGTGCTACAGGCCAGGGACAGAGTGGCTGGGCTGCAAGAAAGCTGCCCAGCAGAAAATGATGTAGAGGTGCTGGTTGACAGTGGCTGAACACGAAGCAGCTGTGCCCGTGGCCAAGAAGGCAAATGTCATCCTTGCTGCTACTAGAAATAGTGTGACTGGAAGACCAGGGCAGCGTTTGTCCCCCTTTGCTTGGCACTGCTGAGGCCACACCTCGAGTGTTGTGTCCAGTTCTGGGCCCCTTACAACCAGAAAGACTTTGAGGGGCTGGAGCAAGTCCAGAGAAGGCAATGGAGTTGGGGAGGAGCCTGGAGCACAAGTCCTGTGAGGAGCAGCTGAGGGAGCTGGGGGTGTTTAGCCTGGAGAAAGGGGGGCTCAGGGAAAACCTTACTGCTCTGTACAACTGCCTGAAAGGAGGCTGTAGCCAGGTGGGGGTTGGCCTCTTGCCCCAGGTAGAAGTGACAGAACTTGAGCAGGCTCAAGCTGTACCATGGGAGGTTCAGGTTGGGTAACAGGAGGAATTTCTTCACTGAATGGACTGCCCAGGGAGATGGTGAAGTCACCATCCCTGGAAGTGGTCAAGAAACGACGGAATGTGGCATTTAGGTCTATGGTGGTGTTTGGTCAAAAGTTGAACTTGATGATCTTGGAAGTCTTTTTCCAACCTTAATGATTCTGTAATTCTCTTATTTTGGTTGCATCACTTTTGCCTTAGGACAAGTGTATGTAGTGGGATATTTCTTGTTAGTAACCAACAATCTCAGGACTATTTGTATATTCATGTCCTCATGCTGAGACATGTCTGAAATTCCTCCCTGGAAATCTATACATTTCTACTTCCCCCTTCAATTCAAACCAAATTGTTCCATTTCTCTTCCATCTCTCATTTTTATTACAATTTTACAATTTATCCTTGTGGTTTTCCCTTTGATGATTGTGATTATACAGCTACTGGCAGCACTGGTTCTGCTGACATTATCTTGTCTCTGTTTATTTCTGAGTCAGAGTGGATAGTAGCATGCAGTCAGGAAAATGCATCCTTGGAGGTTATCACTGTGGATGACAGATCTGATTTGGTTTTTTCTATATTGTAAAGGTAAATCACAACCAATGATCTAATATGCAACATAAAGTCATAGCTTTTACTTGCAGGAACAGCATATATGGATCCAAACAAGGATGTCAAGGGTTTCTTAGGTGTCAGATTCAACTAAGGACCCAAGAATGTTATAGTAATTAATTCCAAAACTCTTAAACAGTGTTTTGCACTTTTTTCCATGTTGTAAAATCAGACAGCATAGCCTTTTGCAAATAAATTTTGAAGTGAGTGGGAGATTAGGTCAAAATTAAGTAAGGGCATCCTGTAGCCTTCTCCAATTAATTTATTTTTCATTGACAAGTTATTAAATCAGTGATTCTTTGTGAGGTAGTAAATTCCACCTCTTAGGGAGAGTGAATTGGTCCAATGCATGCGCAAGGAAAAAAACAATGATTCCTAGAAAAAGACCACAGTGGGAAGCTAATTTATTCTGAATTTGTGTAGATGGAATTAAGAGAATCCTGTTCAGGTACACTTCTGCACATGTAGCAGCAGTTCATGAAGATTAAATTTTTCAGCTTTGTGGAAAAGAATATATCCTTAACACTGGTTTTTCTGTTCTTCACATAATAAAATCGTACTCTGCAGGATACTCTAAATACACTGACATAACAAATGAATTCTTTATGATCCCTAGCAGATTCTCTGTATGGGATCAGTATAGTCCAGTCATGATTTAAGCAGTGGAGCCCATTCTATGGAACTTAGGTTTTAAGCCTTCATGGCCATTTGAAAACAATAATCAGCCAAAGAATTTGTTTCCTTTGCATTTTATTTAAGTTATTTTTTTCTCTATTCTTGCAGTATTTTCAAACTGTTTCTTTTCAATGATGTTCCAGTTTGGGGGGTTTTTTTGGTTTTTTTGGGTTTTTTTCTGTCAAATATTTGACATTCCTAATTGGTACATCAGAATGTAGATGAAATAAACATAATTTACTAAAAAGTGAAGCTTATGGAAATTACATCTTTTTACTTAAGTAAATACACGAAATCATGAATATTTGTGCTTAAAACACCAGAGTGACCGACCCATAAGGTATTATAACTATTTTCAGTAATAGAGTTAAATTTTAAAAAGACAAATTGACAGTTCTTTATCACTTGGGAAGAGACTATCACACAACTTCATAATGAGAACAGGTGAAGTTAAGTAGTGAGATTGTCCCTGGTATAAGGGTGTGCTAGGGCTGTGAGAATTGGGACAGAGTTCCTTGTGTGATACAATTTAATAGTATTGTTTTCATTGTTTAGAAATTTATAACATCTATGTAAGATAATCCTTCTTATTACATAGAATGCATTAAAAAAATTTAAAGCAGTTCAAGTGTGGCTTTCCTAAACCAATACAGAAAGAGAATACAAGTAAATGGGGAAATTACTATTGCACAGGACTATGCAACTATCTAGAGTTTCAAACCTCATTTCCTTGAAAGTAAAGTAGTAGAAGAATTTCCATACATTTAATTGAATAGGAAACCAAAGTGTTTACTACTTACATTACACACTATGTATGCACCAAATTTTGGTTAAGAATTATAGCATTTATTTTCTTTTTTTCTCTTTGTTGACTTGATTCTTCATTAATCTGAAATTCAGACAATCCATTTGAATATACTTCTCTTTTTGAGAAAAGGGGTTTAATTTGATGACTAAAATTTATTCTATTTTGATAGCTGGTTCCCCATAGTGCAAGACTGTGGTGAAAGTGACACACTAAACATAGCATAAGAAGTTAAGGAATCTGTAGAGGTAGAGGATTATGTTGGGGTTTTTTGACAAATCTACCAAGTCTTGGGAAATGATTGACACTGCTGACTTTTGACTCTTTTGTTCTATTTGTGCTGCAAATCTGCTGTAGTTGCAGACCGTTGCATTATTATATTGCATTGACTTTGCTCCTTCTTTTTCAGAACTGTGGTTTGGTTTTTTGTTTTTGTTTTTGGTTTTTTTTTGAGGGAAAGACTGAGTTTGATTTTTTGTAAACTTTATGGAAAAGCATTGCAAACCTATATTCTTGATCCCTCTTGTTCATAAGAATGACAATAAACACACTAAAAATTAAAAATTGAATTGTCCAGCAGATATTGCAACAGGTTGCCCAGGGAAGTAGCAGACTAACCATCTCTGGAACTGTTTAAAAAATGTGTGGATGTGGCACTTGATATGGTTTGGTGGTGAACACGGTGCTAACTTGATGGTTGGCATCCATGGACATGGATGGTTGGACTCAACTATCTTTTCCTATGTTAAGACTCCTGCTTTTTCTTGCTCCTTCATGCAGTGATTTTACCAGTTCCTCTTTGACCAGTGCAATAATCTACTTGTTTTGATGGTGGATCTGCACATGCTCTGAAATCTAGTCCCTTCAATTACTTCACCAGATCTGCAGGCAATATTATACAACAGGGGAACAATATCATACAACAGAACTACAGCATAGATGTAGAAATATACCTACTGATATTAAGGACACAATTGGAGCACAAGTATTATGTATCAAAAAAGGCAACAAATTTTGCAAGATGGTGAAACTTTCTGTCCTTTAAAGCTGTTAAATATCCTAATAAATTCATGAACAAAGGCTGGTTTGCACCACTGTGTAGCAAGACGGGTTTAACATTTCATCTCTGAAAAACATTATGGTTATTGAATTCTGCAACAATGTAATTATCTATTTCTTTATTTCATCATCTTTGTTTGAAATAGTATCAAATGCTACAGCAAAACGAAGCAAAGACATAGGATATGAACAAGATTTATTTTTCAACTACAAACCTCCCTGGTACTACTTGCAAGAAGTGCCCTGTAGCAGAGCCTTGTGAGAATGAAGGATTCTAATGAGCTCACCACCTCATGCAATAGAAATTACATTATTAGAGTCCTTGTGAAATTAAAAGTTTAACTAGCTCTTCGTGACTAAAATCTTCATATTGCCTTCCTGTATTGCAGTTATTACAGCACAGCTTAGGAAAGTGGTTACACCTTTTTAAAAGGGCACTGCCCCTAATTACCAGAAAAAGAGTCTGAGTGAAACACCACAACAAATGCATTTGTACTTGGAGGAATAATTAATGCATCTGTGGGTCAACTCTCAGGCTCCTCCTATTGTTGCTTAGATTAATTATGCAATCATTCAGTTTATAATAAATCTCAGTATACACCTAATTGATGAACATGGTAAATCAAGAGTATCTTCAGACAAATCACTGGTCAAAGGACTTAGTGAAAGAGGCGTAGGTCTTTTTTGCTCTGTAATGTGACAGTTTCCCTTCATTCTTCCTGTAAATCAATGTACTTGGAAAGGAGATGGACTTCATACCATAGAATCATAGACTCATTAATGTTGGAAAAGACCCCTAAGATCATCAAAACCAGTCATCAACCTGACACAAAGGTTTCTTTAAGTGCCATATCCACACATTTTTTTACATTTTATGAGATAGTGACCACTTCCCTGGGAAGTCTGTTCCAATGCTTTATAGCTCTTTCTGTTAAGAAATTTTTCCTAATATCTAATCTAAACCTCATCTGGAACAGCTTGAGAATATTTTCTCTTACCTTGTCACTTGATACTTGAGAAAAATGAGCAACACCCACCTCATTACAACCTCCCTTCAGATAATTGTACAGTGTGATAAGGTGCTTCTTGAGTCTTCTTTTTTGAGGCCAAATATCCCCTCTTCCTTCAGCTATTCCTCATAAAGTTTGTGTTTCAGACCCTTCATCAGCTCCATTGCCTTTCTCTGGACATGATCCAGCACCTCAATGTCCTTTCTGAAGTGAGGGGTCCAAAACTGAACACAGCACTTCAGATCCAGCCTCACCAGTGCCCAGTACAGGAGAATGATCACTGATAATTCCTGCTGGCACACAATTGCTACAGAATGCTGTTTGTCACAATCTGCAGCATGAAGTAAAGAAGCTTGACTCCAGTTCAAGGCAGAAGAAAGATCAGAAGGCTTTATTTACAATTCATCCAGCCTTTTTATAACATACTGTGCTAAAAAGACATATCATTGGTCCATAGAACTGACACCTCTCTCCATTGGTTAAGTAAAGGAAACAACACCTGGGAGAGAGGTTGCTATGGGAACTTAGAAATGTTATGAAGAGAAAATAGTTATTTACAAAAACTGTCCTTGAAAGAAAATTCTCCCAAGAATTCTTCCCTTGGGAAGAAAATTAGCCACTGACAGGCTGAAAACCTCACAGACTCGGAAACATCGGGCCCACAGCTGTTGGCTTTCTAGGTCACTTGGGCACACAGCTGGCTCATATCAGCTGGCTGTCAACCACAACCACCAAGTCCCTTTCTGTTGAGCAACTCTCAAGCCACTCCTCCTCCAGCATGTAGTGCTGTGTGGGGTTGCTCTGACCCAAGGGCAGAGCTCAACACATTATTGAACCTCACACTTTTGTCCTCAGCCCACAGATCGAGTACGTGCAGAGCCTTCCACAGAGCCCTTCTACTCTCCAGCACTCCCACCCAGCTGGGTCTACAAACTTACACTTACAAGGGGATGGATGCACTCCATCTGCTTGTCCAGATTGCTACTGAAGATATTAAACAGGATTGGACCCAGTACTGATCCCTGGGGAACTGCACTTGCCAATGGAGTTTAGCTCCATTCACTAGCACTCTACAGGCCCAGCCATCCAGGCTTTATTGTATCCAAAGTGTACCTGCTCAGGACATCGACATCCAGTTTCCCCAAGAGAATGCTGTTGAAAATGGTGTTAAAATGCTTTTGAAACCGTGACCTACTGGCTTTCCTGTACTTTTTGCCTGATGGCACTCAAGGGGTTCTGTCCCATGACCTTTCCTGCACTCAGGTCAAAGTAGCACTGAAGTGATGAAGGCCTGTAATTCCCTGAATCATCCTTCCAACCATTCTAGCAGATGGATGTCAGATATGACAACTTCCAGTCACCTGGGACCTCCCTTGTTGACCAGGTGTGCAGATAAATGATTGAAGGTGGTTTGGTACTTCTGCCCATACTTTTGGGTGAATCCCGTGAACTTCTGTGGTCTCAGTGGCACAGCAGGTCACTCATCACAGTCTCATGGATTATGGGGTTTTCATTCTGCTCCAAATCTCTGTCATTCGGCTCAGGGACTGAGTAACTTGATGAAAACTGCTCTTATTTTTGAAGACTGAGGCAAAGGAGACATTGAATACATCAGCCCTTTCCTCATCCTTTATCATCATGTTTTCCCTGACATCCAATAAAAGATAAAGATTCTCCTTAGCCCTCCTTTTGTTGCATTTCTAGCCACATAGGTGGACATAGTGAGGTGAACTGAAAAATGACATTTTCACTCACAATCAACATGTTGGTGATTAATGGCAGTGCAAGCAAGCTCTGCTGCTCTCCATAATCCACTGAATTGGTCAACTCAACATAGAAACCTGTAGGGTAGGTTAAGGGGGATTCCTCCTTCACCAGTCCCAGCTGACCATTCTCAGTAACATCCTTGTCCTTTCTGTATTTCAGGAGTGGAAACACTATGAAATGCACTGACCAGTTAACCCAGGACTTGGTGGTGCACCCTATCAAGTCCCACGAACCTAAGTAGATCTTATTTCTCTAAATGTTCTCTAACCTGCTCCTCTTCTTAGAGGAAGTCTCCCTTGTTTCAGACTTTCCTTCTCATATCAGGAACCTTGGATTCCCACTAATTCCTCTTACAAGGAGAGATTGAGGCATAGAGGCATCGGGGACTTCTTTCATGCCTTTTGCCACCAAGAAAATGCAAAATTGCTCTTTTGCCATAACTAATCAGCTAATATTTTTGATAGTAGCCCCTCTGGAAAAGGGCTGAAATGTGAAATGAAAAAAAAAAAAAATACATAAGAAGGAGGAAGAGTATCAGTTAAAGGAATAAGCAAACAACTTTCTTGCAACCAAATGGAGATTTTGCCCTTTTTAAAACAGCAGAGTCATAATTACTCTTTTAAATGAACTTGTCTATGGATTCCCTCTCTAAACCCTTTCTTAAATATTTCCTTCTGTTATTTGCTTTTTGCCTTTCACTGTATTTTAAAAGCTGTGGTATTTTCAGAGTAATTCTGAGTGTAAGTGAGGGAAAACAATAAGATCTACGCAATATAAAAAAAAAATGACCAATTTTTGAACACTCCTGTGAAAGTTGCTGACACTTGCAAGAAGAAATCTGCCATAAGAATGAAAATTTTTCAAGAACACCTGTACTGGAAGCAATTTGTTTTGGTTTGAATGAGTTATGGCCATTTAAATCACCTATTGAATTGTGAATGTCTCCCTCCATAGGCTGAGTGCACCAGCAGAAAGTGCTGCAGCAGTGACCCATATACTAATTATGGAAATAATTACATGGAAAAAGTTTGCCTGTTTGAGCAGTTCTCTGCAGGCTGGAGAAGGCATAGACCGACATCTGATGCAGTTCAGCAATGTCCTCTCTCTGGAGAGGAATATTCCTGAGGACCAGAAACAGATTTTACTGAGCTTTGGCCCTCATGCTGCATGTCACTTGATAAATGAAATTTTAGTAGACAGCTGTATTTTGAATAAACTCCTAAAGTAAACCTCTGAGGACCCCAGAGATCTCTAAACATTGCTCTTGCTCTTGTCTTTACTCACAAGCTGCATGAGGGGAGGTTTACATTGGATGTTAAGAAGAATTTCTTCACAGAAAGGATGGTTAAACATTGGAATGTTCCGACCAGGGAGGTGGTCTTCAAGAAAAGTCCAGATGTGGCACTTAGTGGTCTAGTCAACAAAGTGGTATTAGTTCATATCTTGATATCTCACAATATTTTTCCAACATAATTGATTCTGTGAAATATTAATTTTCAGTCAAAAAAGAAAAAGACTTTTTTTCCCACACAGCAAATCAGCAATGAACTGTGTCATCAGTCAAAGCCTGCCCTGGTGTCTTGTCAAGTTTTATTACTGATCAGAATCACAGTATCAATTCAATCACTTCCACAGAAAAAAAAAAGTATTATGAAATAGAAACTTTTAAAGATGTTTAGGTGCTTGGAGACATAACAATTCCAAATGCCTTCAAGAATATTGTTTTTTTCCTATCAACAATACTTCTCTTTGGATAAACTACTGCTTAGACATAGTGCAATGTGAGTGAAATCCCAGCTGCAATGTCTGACACCTGATCACAATAGTTTGTTTGCTGTAATTAAGAACAGAACTTGTTTACAGTACAAATACTGATAAAATCACAGTGAGAGCCATATGTTTAAGTTTATTAGCCATTCTCTCGGTATTGCTGCAATTTAGATTTTTAATGCAATTACAGTTTTAGAAACTCCTGTGAATGTGGTTTTTTTCTACTTCACATGAGGTACCTTTTACTTGTTTCATATTAGTAAATAGCTGAGATTCATTCTTGGCATAAAAAAACTAAGCAGTCTGTGTTTTCGTCTGAATCATTCAGATTGTTAAAAGAGTATTGTTTTTATTCTTTTGGCTACCACTGCATTTTACAATCAGGGACAATCAAAACTGATGTTGCAATAAGAGACATCTCAATGTTTCCATTTAAAACTTTATTTTAAAATTGCCAGATATTTATATTAAATAAAGCCTGTGAATGTATGTGGCCTACATAAAACTGGATGTTTCATTGGCTAACTTCTAGAACTACAAGAAAAATTTACTATGGCCAGATTTACTGTTGACCCGTTGGAAGCATGACATATTACATTGTATCCAAAACTAACAGATGGTGATAGGAAGCGTACAGCAATTACTTAGGGCCCAAAAAGTTTTGGCTTCATAATTTGTTTGGGAAAGTTAGGCTATGGGCTAACCAGTAAGGACAACCTATATAAAAGTGGTATTTTAAAGAGATGGTAGCAACATCCAAGCAGATCCAAAATATACTCCCAAAACAGCTGATGCAATCCACACAGTACCATACATGCTGAACTCCTGTCTGCCTAAAATCAGAAGACAAATGGACAAGTTATTTGTTTAAAGTTGTGACTTTTATTTCCAGTGAGACAAACGTTTTGCACCACCTTAATCAAACATATTGTAACCTATTGAAGAGAATCTCCTAAGAAATACTAGAGAGCTCCTAAAGCATATGAAATAGTAATAGGTCAGTGACTTTCCTCTTTATAACCATACTTCCTCTCAGATTTCCTTGTGTATTGAGCCGAACTGAAGCAGTGTTCACAAATTAGTCCAGATGGCATTTGTTCTAAAATTCAGAAAGCTGAGAATCTTTCCTCCTTTTACTTATGCATTTCTACAGACCTCTGTAGAGAATTGCCAATCCCTCACAGGCACAACACCAAAAGCAGGGACAGAGTACTGAGTGTGTTTCAATGCTCTGCGCAATTTAAAAGATTTAAACATTCAAAGTTATTTTTAAGCCTTTTAAACCATAGCACTTCATATCACAGCTTTGTAGTTCCTTTAATTTCTTTTTATAGCTAGCATGTTTTTAAATAAAACTGAGCCAAATGAAGTGTGATTGACTATTTATGTTGAGTGCAAACACCATTACCTGCATAAGAATTTTCAAGGTATCAAGTGGGAATGTTTTCTTTTCTACATAATTTAAAAATCAAATTGTATGTATTTATGTGTAGATAACCATAAAAATGTACAGTATCAGTGAAGATTCTGGTTTGATTTATGGCCTTGACCATCATAGTTTCTAAATCACTGGAAATGAAGGTTGTGAAAACTGATCTATTGCATCCTTGACAAAATGATCAGCAATAAGCTATGGATGAATAAATAGATGTTACAAGAAAATTTCTTTTAAAAAGTGTTAAAATTGTGATCAGCTGTTCAGCTGGAAAAGCAAGGAAGCCAAACTAAACCAAAGAGATACCTTGTCAAAGCAAAAGTAAAATAAAACAACAGAAAACAATCCCTATCTGAATATCACTGATGAAGATTCAAATCTTTTCAGGAATGTTTGCTTTCAGGGTGGGTGGTTGTGGGTTTGTTTGTTTGTTTGTTTGCTTTGGGGTTTTTTTTGTTTGTTTGTTTTAATTAGGGGAAATCTATAATAAAGGAATCAGAAATGATGTGGCAATATATTTCTAAGCAGTGCTCATGATCAAATTTTTGTGCGTCAAGAGCTGTAGAATGAGTTTGCAAGAGAGGGTGAGCTTAGCAAAGGCCTTTTCTACTTATGCCATTTGGCATAGTCCCACCATAAACAAAATCAACTATAAATCAAGCCAGAGAGTTCAGAAAACAGGAGTCAGGTTCTTGTAATGCTGGTGTTAATCAGAAACATTAAACAATTAGGTACAGGTCTTTTTGATACTATGTCAAAAAGAACACAGGACATAGGAGTTGTAAAGCACAGCTACTACTACAAAAAAATCAGTCACTTTTTGGATTTCATTTTGATACCCCCTATGTGTATAATTAATTCATTAAAAACCTTCACATTATGGACATGACCTTCTCGGTAAGTAGAGCAATTCAGCTACCTAGTGGCAGGGGGAGTGCTCCCTTGGCAGGACTCTCAACACAGGCCATTTTGGGTGGTCCATGGTACTTTCCTCTGCCAATGTCTACAGATTTTGCATTTTGGATGGTGGAAGTTACACCCCTGCTTATCTCTTATGGACTGATTTTCCATAAGCTCATCTAATGTATGCTTCAAGTATCTGGTGATACTTCATCAAAAACTTCTGAGGTGCCATATATTGTTTTAAATTGATTTTCTTCTATTTTAAATGGCTGAACCTTAGTTATTGCAAAAGTCAGTGGGTATCACTCACCTTATCTGCTTTCATGATTTTGTAAACCTTGATCACTTATGTTATGATCATGTAAAGGTTGTGCTTTGCCTAAATAAAGACTTAAAATATTTTCAGTAACAACTCGCAAAGCATTTTTTTCATCCTGAGGTTATTTTAGTTTTTGTTTCTGTACATTTCTAAATGCATTATGTCCTTCTTGAGATGCAGAAATTGCAGGGTGCTTTAAGTGTTGGTGCAGCAAGGTCTTTAATAGAGCAAAGTGATGTTCTCTGTCTTGTTCTCCATACCCTTCTTGGTGATGTACAATATTTACTGGGATTCTTTTGGCTGATGCTGAATGTGAAGCCACGTTTTTCATATATCTCAATATATAGGGACATGACAATTAATATTCAGCACACATTTAATTCAGGTAGGTTATTAAGAAACAATTGTTAAGGCAATACAGCACATACAACTTACAGGTTTCTAGATTTGGGATCCTTGACAGTGACTTTAAACTGGAGTATTGGAAAGAATGACACTACAATTATCTGCTGATTATAACTATTACATTGTAATCATTTTTCAAATCGGTGACTACAACCCAGTTGGATTTTTTTCCTACTGAACATATCTCTAAAAATGTTCAGAGATTATAATAATTTACAAAGATAAGCATATAGTACAGATATATATTTAAACTAGATATTATGTCTTTACATTTTTTTCACTAATTTCACCTGGGATAGAGTCATATTAAATGTTTTTTGACTGAGTGCTCAACCATGGTGTCATAATTGTAGTGGTGGTTGTTACTTGGTATGCTGTATGATATCTATATGTTTCAACTCTTCTAAAAGAGAGCCTCATTGATAATATTATCAGTGTTGTACAAATAATATAAAAGAATAGCCCAATTACCTCACTTATTTTCATCTGCTATCTAATTCAAAACTCTTGCTGGTATCTATGTCTTCAGTTTAGCTCCCTGTGGGGGTTTTTTTTCAGTTGCCTTGTCTCAATTTTTATTAAGACTGTTTTTCTTTGGTAATTTTCAAAACTAATTTTAATTTTTATTCCAAATTATTTGTGGTCTTGTCCTTTATTGTTTTACAGTACTCTGTCATCTGCTAATTCATCCTCAGTATTTATCACTGTTCTACCTGTGCAGCATGAGAAGGAAATTCAATGGCTCTTCAGGCAAATCCTGTAATTTTTCTCTCTATATTTGATCTAATGTATAAACCTGAATTTAGTGAATATCTCTATGACAACAACTTGCAAATCAGCTTCTCTTCTCCTCTGCTCTCCTTCTCTAATCAAAGCTTTATTTTCTCTCTCTCTTTCTCTATTTCTTGATTGGCATTGATGGTACTGCCATCCAGCCTATCACTCAAATATATAATGCAGTTGTGACATTTTTCTTCAATTTCTAGATTTTCATATCTGGAACTTGCTCAAAAACCTGATGCTTTTGTGAGTATAATAACTTCAGATGTGGGTGTTATGGATATTTCTTTCCCCAGTAGCCATATGGCTAAACCTCTTATCCAGACTTTTATCATACTGTGTTTCAGTTTTTGCAGCACCCTTTTCTGTGGCTTTGCTTATACAAGACAGAATTCTGCTACAAGAAGTGATTTCTTATCTTTTTATTGTCAGCCTGTTATTTTACCACCCTATGGTTATTTCACAAGTATGATTGCCTTCTTTTAATTTTTCAGTAATAAACCTGTAATTCCCATTTTCCCTTTCCATTTTTCCATCAACAAACATTTTCATGAACTCTCACTTTTACTCGACTCATAATATCAGTTCTTACCATTCTCTGTTTCTAGCATACCTCTACTTTCTCCAAGGCTCAAACACGTGCGTTGGAAACGCACTTAGTGAAACAGTCATTCAATTAATCCCTCCATGCACCACTTTGTGATGAACAACATAAAACTGTCAGAAAATAACTGAAACTTCTACAGCACTACCACAGTACAAACAATATTTTCTTCAACAGCATCCTTTGGAAGAATACTTTGAAGAGTGGGTTTGTAAGAATAAGAATTTTCCTCTTCTACTAAATAAATGTATTAATTTTCTTTTCTAATAATTACCTTGAGGAAATCTAATAATTAGTCTTGAGGAAAAAGATGGTTTTTTCCTCTTTAGTTGACTGTTATTCATGTAAATGAACCCCTTCTGTTTCACTAGGCACATTAAGTCCCACTTCAGATTAATAGATTACACTGATACAGCTGAGGAAAAAAAAATCAAAGGGTTCAGGAACACCAGAATATTTATGAATTCAAAATTGCAACCCCTGTAATATGGTGCCCTGTTTGGCTTCCCCTCCATTACTGACTTCCAAAAATGTGATACTACTGATAATTCTGTCTTGATTTTGAAGCATTTGCAAAGGGAAGAGTGTATTCAACTACACCACACAGGCACTATTTTGTAGCACAAATAATCTGTGTTTGTACAACCATGCAGTTAAAAATATGTGTGCAGCAAGTCAAAAGCAAGAGCTCTAAAAAGAGAACCATGCATCCTGGAGGCAAGTGTCTGAAAACGTGATGATACAAAATAAAATAGCCCAGCTATGTGTGCTAGTTTCCAGTCATTTGTACCTCACTCAGCCTACAGCAAGACCACAGAAAAGGTCATGTACTTTATCCCATGTTTCAGGATTTTTTTACCTCATGATTTAGAAATATAAGAAGATTCTAATATTACTGCACCCTAAGATTATAGTCTGTCGTGTATACTTGTGTGTAGTGTAGGGACAAGGGGGTGGTTTCCATTTTCAGTTGAAGCTGAGAATGATTAAGAAAGGGCCTAATTTCTTCTTCCAAGTGTGTGCAAAACTTCCAAATGAAATCTTTGCTTATATCTTTTGTCTTCATTTTTGACAGATCAATTTATCTCTAATTTATTCAGCAAACAAAGAATGTTGTGCTATGTTCAATTCTGACCCTGAAGAGCTAGGCACCTGCAGGCCACCAGAGGTTCATGTCTCCTCTGGAAAGTGGGATAACAACATCTTATCCTGTCTAGCAAGGTGTTTCTAATCTGATAAACAATCATGTCTGAGATTTTCACTTGTAGAGAATACAGAATACTTGTAGTGGAGCGTATCAGAAACCTTCCTTTTCTCTTGGAAATGCACTTTGAGTATCCTTGTACTGTATATTCCCTTGTTACCTTCAATCAACACATAAATTCTGTATATATCATCTTGGAAATGAGCAAATTATTAAAATGTGTATTTGTTTGTTCTGGGGTGGATTTTATCTAGAGGTTCCTTATTATTTGCATTACAACACTCCAAAATGACACAGTTTTGGGGATCTGAAGTTAGGTTTCTGGGTTTGTTTCAAGATGAGCCTTTTGTCTGGCACACAAGCCATTGAAAAGTTTCAGATTTGTGACTATGCCATCTTAAAAAAAGCAATCTTTGAGAGTATTTCCCGTTCCTAGATAAAAGTATTCCAGTTCCTAGATACTCTTTCTGGCTGATAGGGTAAGCTTAAGAGTTTAAACTCTAGAAATTAAAACTCTAGAAATTAAGAGCTTAAGCTCTAGAAATTTAAGGCCAGCAGTACATAAGAAGCTGTAAAATAGCTTTGAATTAAGGCTTAAGAGTATAACAGGAAAAGAGACAACCTACTCGGTCTTATGCTATTATCCTATCAATTGCTAAGTTTTGTTCTAATATTAATATGCTCTGAAATGGAAGTTACGAGGTGCTGAATCTAGCCTTGATTTTTCTGATCAGTGGCATTTGCTCATGTTGGCTATGGTAGTACAACACTGCACATTCAAGCACCAGTTATTTTTACTAAATCTTGGAATGAAACCCACTGGATGAATCCTTAGATGGACCTACTCTAACTTTAATACCTGACTGAGTCTTATAGCTATGACACTTAATCTGGAATTTATTTATTTTGCCCTAATGTGTACAGAGTTTAGAGTCACAGTTAGAGATTATATAAGCATTCTTATCTACCCTTTTTGAGGATAGAGGAGAAAAGAGATATCCTATGTTCATCCTACTATGTTCATCTTTCTTCTGGTGATTTTTTGAATTCTTAAAATGTTTTCAGAGTTTTCTAAGGCCCAAATCTTCTACTTTTCAAGAGCTTTGAAAATACAGATTAATAACTAGAACAGATAATATTCTTGATGATTATTCAGAGTAATGCATGGTTCCCTTGCAGCTACTCAAGCCTGGCCTTTGATATGCACAATACTGGTACTCATGGGTTTTGTTTTATGTCTTACTCTCCCAGATATCTAGCATGGGATAGAGCTAATACCATGGCTATTGTGAGTTGTAAGACAGAATGTGTGGCGCTCCTGAATTGCCTAGTGAGTGCCCTGACTCTTTAAATAGCAGGGTGATCCAGCACATGAAATAGAGAAGCGAGGACAGCAAACCTCAAGAAAAGTTAAATCTTCAAAGGAAAAGGTTTCCAGTTCACTGATTTGATTCCATATTAAGGTTATAATTATTACAAAAATTATAATTTTTCATGAACAGACAAGCATCCCTTTACTAATCTGAATGTCTGATTAACATTTGAATACTATTCTTCTCTGTTGTCATATATATGTAACTCCTGAAAAAATTATGAAAGTTGATTCTTTATCTTGTGATTTCTTGTTTTCATGAGAGAAACAGATGTATATACAGCTTTTATTAACACAAAATTGCTATTTCCTTTTTATTCTCATACAAATATTATTATGTTGCTCATGACAGCATGGTAATTTAACCCAGGGTGAAATCTTAAAAGCTTGCTTGATAGTAACAAATGGAAATAATACTTGAAGAAAAATGGGAAGGTTAAATGATTCTTTTATTATTATTATTGTTATTTGTTTGGTTTAATCTGTTTTATCTAAACCCTGCTGCTGGTTTACACATTGACATATCCCTCCAAGTTTTTTCCCCCAACAACGGGAGGCCTAGATAGCACAGCTTCACTCTCACTGAGCCAAAACCAGAGGACTTTCATCTAGGTTGCAAACAGCAGATGTTCATGCATCAGATGTGGAGAATTTTGTCCCTCTTCATAATGACATTTTTATTGCTGTAATTTTGGAGGGTAGAAATCTGGCCAACTATGTGGATGAGTTGGAGAGGACTAAAGAACATTTTTGCCGATTAGGGATTAGGGTCATTTCTGACAGCTCCCTTAATGAAAAAGCAGAGGTTATTTAGAACCAAAAGGGTTGCTGAGCTGTTCAATCCTGACTAGTTTAATGAGACAGGGAGATGATTTTTGACAAAGAGGAATCTGCTCCTAACTAAAAACTTTTCTTCAGTCTCTCAGTCTTTTTTTTTTTTTTTTTTGTCATGTGAATCACTGTCTGAGGAATAGTGTTTTACAACCCTTTTAATCAATGACAAAAAAAGATTTATTTTTCAAGCAGATGACATTTTTTCCTCTGAATATATATATGCGAAAGCTATCTGAAAGAGCATTCTTCAGAGGTGTTACAACCGCTTGTTAATAACTAGGTATAAAAGAGTTTGTTCTTATTCCACAATAATGCATTATTCCACAGGATTACAGTCCATTCACCTTATAGGAGAAGTCCACATGTTGCAAGTACAGCAGCTTGATAGAGATGTTAGTCTGATGCTGTGGAGTGATGAACTTGAAGCTTCTGTACTATTCTCAAAATACCTGCAGATACCATTTTAAAGGATGTATATGAGTATGTGTATTTCTTCCAAGATTCTTTTCTCTCTGCATATTTATGACCCTAGAGTTTGGGGTAGAGTTTGTTATTCTCCAACTCTAGCTCCTTGGCTTGTCTCTTTCCATGTTAGGGTGGTTGTTGACCTGCTTTCTCAGATGGTCTCTGTTTACCTTTCTTCCTTTCCTTTCTAAAATCAGAGACAGAATATATTCTATTTAATTTTCACAGATGGCATTTTTGATTTACTATTTATCAGAAGGGAAAGAGGGATTGATGGCTCTGAATCATTGAGCAATAGAATTATCTGGGTTGGAAGAGACCTTAAAGACCATCTAGTTTCAGTCACTAAGGAAGCACTAAACTATTTCTTGAATTCCAATTCCTCCTCATTTTTAATCTGAATAATTTTATTCAGAAAAAGGGACAATTTTGCTTCTGGAACATTTCCAAATAGCTGTTCAGGACACTCACAATAATCATACGTATTTGATGTGTTTAAATTATTGTCTGAATACATGTAACAAGTACTTCTTGCTTATCATGGGAAATTTAATGCATAATTATTCAGTTTTGTGACACTATTGATCCAAAAAAACCCCAGAAAACCAAAAAACCCCCAAAACATTATTGCACCTTTTATTTCAAACAAAGGAAATCAAATATATACGGTAAAATTTCTGTCATGGTGCAATCACAACAGGAGCATCTACTCATTAAAGTTACATCTTTATTAATATAAAAATTGAGGTTTTATCATGCAAATACATCCATGTCACACGAAACTGTAGTATATCATCATGTAAATTTATATTTCCATCACAGTTGCTTCTTTCAGAATATGATTTCAGAGTTGTCATCTGACAGGGGCTGATTTTTGTGTCCTATTATTAATGATGTTTTCATGTAGGGACAGTGTACTCAGAGTTTTTTTGTCAAGACTCATATTTACACCTCAGGTTTTCTATTTTGGAGCTTTAGAAAGTGGCTGTGGAAAAGTCTCTAAACTTATTTGCTCTTCTTAGCAAATGCTATGAAATGATTCAACCTGTATTCACCTTCCCAAAACACCAATGCAGTAATTCCAGCTTTTTGTACATCTACAATGACGTTTTACAGTGATTGTGCCTGCTCCACAGGATGACTATTTGCTAATTGTAACAATAAACTGAACTGGAAGATTTAAATTTTCCAAATTCTCTGTGTAATATTGGCATAGCAACCTGGGACCAGTTGTCTTTCTTTTGTCCCTGAATTGAAGTAAAATTCACTGAAACAAAGTAGGAAATAGTCAAGATGCTGTGATGATATTTTCTTGATATAATGAAATTGACTGGAATTTTAAAATACCTCAACAATGGTGACTTGGATATTAATTCAAAATAAAACCTTTTACTTCTGTAAAATGAATAACAAAAATGAGTAATGTGTGAAACATAGCACCAAAAAACCCCCCAATAAATTAACTTGTCTAATAAATACTATCACAATACATGTCCATTAAAAAACCCCCAAAAACATAACACAGAGATAAGAATAACATAAAAGTAATATCATTTCTTGTATAATTTATTTTTTTAAATAATAAGATACCTAATGTGTGACAAGCTCCATCAGGCAACCAAACCCATAATTATTTTGGCCGATAAAGTATAGCATGTTGTACTTTGAGGGTTTATGTCTCAGAACCTGACACAGAGCAGGTATCAAAAGGGTACCACTACAGTAGCATTTAAGGCACTGTTCTGAGTTCATACCCATGGAGCTAGTGAACAGACACTGGTAAGAGCTGCTTCAGAGGGTCAGAGACTACTGCTAATTCCACTGCCAGGACTTGCAGCAAGCACATAACACACGTGTGCTTGGTTTCCTGAATATTTTCCTCCTTCCATTTCTTTAAGTAACATTTAGCTGTAGATATATGTAGCCAGACTGTAGCCTGAGAAAAATAGCACAAAAAAGGGACATGTTTCGTGATGATAGTGAATCTATTCAAAATTCTTAGCACAGCAGATGACTGGAAAGTGATTGAATCCTTTAATATCTGTAAGGTCACCATACAGCACTGGAACATACAGAAATAATTTTGTAGATGTTATAGTAGAAATTAATTCCTTTTAAACTTAGACAGGAAATGGGGAAACAGAGGCCAATGTGGTTAAAGGATATAAAAATTAGTATAAATAATAAGCAGAAGGGGTTTAAGTAACAGAAACAATCTGGAAAGGGAAAACATTAGGAGTCATAAAAATGTTAAAAAACCAAAAGGAAGGAGTGAGTGTAGAATTATTGGGTATATTTCAACCAGTTATAAAGATTTCTTTCAAAAAAGTATACTTACAGTCAGCAGCCGGGAAGTAAAATAGACAGAGAAATAAGAAAATTAACCAGTAAAATAGCTATGGAAATTCCAGTAGAAGAGACAAAGAAATGGCATATTTTACAATGCTATTTTGTTTCACAATTGAGAGGATAAAACAAGTAGACCTGCAAAACGTGTATCTGACATTAGGATTGTTTGATTACAGAATAGAATAGAGTTGAAAGGGACCCACAAGGATCATGGAAGTCCAGCTCCTGGTCCTACACAGGGCAGCCACAGCAAGGCACAATGTGTGCCTGAGAGCATTATCCAACAAATTCTTGAATTCTGTCAGGCAGATGCTGTGACCATTTCCCTGGGGAGCCAAGGAAATCCAGCCACTCTCTGGGTGAAGAACTTTTTCCTAATATCCAGTCTAAACTTTCCCTGACACATCTTCAGGCCATTCCTTCAGGTCCTGTCACTGGTCACTACAGAGCAGAGATCAGTGCCTGCCCCTCCTCTGCCCCTCGCAGGGAAGGTGTAACTGCAGTGAGGTCTCTTCTCAATCTCCTCCAGGCTGAAGAGACCAAGTGACCCCAGTCACCCCTTGTATGGCTTACCCTTCAACGTCTTCCTTTGCATACCCCTCTAATAACTATGTCTTTTTTGTGTTGTGGCACCCAAAACTGCCCCCAGCACTTGAGGTGACCCTAAATGAGTTTGGGGTTAGGAAAGAAGGAAGGTGGTTATCATGTCATAGATAATTCTGTGCAGGGCACCAAGAGTTTCAAATAGTTTCATATAGGTTCCCTGTAGTTTCATGGACTGAATCATAGTTCACCAAAGATACTATTTTTTGGAGTAGCTATCACAGAATCACAAAGTATTCTGAGTTGGAAGGGACCCTCAAAGTCCCACTAAGTGAATAGCTTGTACAGGGATCCAACCAGTGACCTTGACATAGGAGCACCACGCTCTTATTTTAATAATGGATTTTCTGATGAAATTAAATTTTAAAAAGCCAACAAAGTTATTAGATTGATAAAGAATCTATACTTTCTTAAACCACTCAAAGATATCACTTCAAGGGCTGATCATTTGATATTCAGAGCAGAAGAATTACATTTAACTGCCAGAAATATCTCTTTTTGCTTTTCACAGTTCTTTAAAAGACTTTTGGACTGGGAAAAGAAGGTGCAGATACTTCTTAAAGTACTTCAAAACACTTTTTTCTTTGTTGTATTTCTGTTTTTGATCCTAAGGCTTAGCCAAATTTGGTTTACATGCATTTTGAAAAGCCTACTAAATGCATGAACAATGAGTGTCCTAGAAACCCAGGCTCCCATGGCATAGATGAAGATTACAGTGCAGGAAACAGCAGTGCGGGTCTGCACCCTGGACCAGAATTCTGCACTGTTCACTCCTTCAGCCACCTGGAAGGGGCGTTAACAACATGTGGTAGGCTGTGGGCACTCATGTGATCTAATGCGGACATGCTGTAAATCTCTTGTTTCTGTGTAGGACTCACAGAACGGGAGGCTTACTCAAAGTCTGACCTGAAATGTTTGAAAGGAGAAATTACCCTTCTGGCCCCACATCCTGCTCCAGTTGCTGGGGCCTGTACTTTAAGGTAGTGCAAAACAGGTGCCTGGAGAATACAGTTGCAGCACGTGGACTTCTGCAAGGTTAAGCATGGTGCATGAAAGGCTGGAACAGAACTTACTAGATTACAACCCTTCAGGTACCTGCTTAATATAATAGTTGACAATAAAGTGAATTCCTCTGACTTCTGCCAGGCATTAAATGAAATACATTAGTTGCTTCTTATATAAACTAAGAAAACCACTGTAATTCTATTGCTGACTGATACAAGTACAGCTGACTTTTTATATCTCTGATGCCCTGTTTTCCTGTGTTCAGATCTCTTGGGTTTGGGATAAACACCTACTGTGCTATTGCAAACACAGCACTTGCATAGAAATACCTAAGGCAGAATATATCCACAATATTTCAGAAAAAGGGATTCAAATTCAAGCAATTTGTAGTGAAAGATTGATCTCATGTCTGGGAGTGCAGGGACTCTGATAGTGCCACTACATGTTTTCACTCACAGGACATGGCACAGTCTGTTCCCACTCCTGTCATATTTGTATGGTTGAACTGGAGCTACTTATCATTAACAGCTGACATACCATCTAGTTGCTTTTCTTTGAATGTCTTCATTGCCATGTGAAGAAAAATTCCACATTTTACATGATGGAAACTAACATATATTGTCCTTCTTTCTTTCTATGCCTTCTCTCATGGGCGATTTGATTGTCACAAAAATCATATATGGGGCAAATTAGGGGAATCCTTTTTCTTAAATGGCCAATGACTAAACATTTGGCAGTGGCTTCCTAGAGTATTAGGGAAATAGTCATAATATGCTTGGTTTTCTTCCCCCAAAAATGGGGTCCAGTGTTGTTTCTGTCAAAAATACTATTTTCAATCAAGGCAATAATTTTCACTATGAAAAAAAATCATTCATGGGAGATCATCTGCAGTTTTGTAGAAGGTAGTACCAGATGTTTTCTTTAATGCAGTACTGGAGTTTACAAAAGCTTCATCAGCCGATTGGTTGGGATTTTTACCCTCTAACAGTTAAGCTTTGTCCAATCCATCAAACAAACATTTGTGTTTTATGTGGTGCTGCTTGCAATATCCCAGTCATATAGATGAAATATGCCACCAAGTGATGCAAACAGGTGCTAAATCTTTTTTTGAACATTTTAGAGTTCTAATATTTCATATTTTCACAGCACTTTCCATTCTGTGGGCTCTAAAGACTTAAATTTTGCACCCAGGAAGGCAGAAAACACAAGTTGAATTAAGAATCAGAGGTGAAATTCTCTTTTATAAACCTTCTTTTTAGTTTGGAGAAGGCTGATGACCCTCTTTGCATATGTATCAAAAATTAAATGACAATGGATGATAGCCTACTTACAATTTTTTATCACTTTTAAATGTAAAGTTTCACTAGTCTTGGTGACAATGGAGTCTGGGTTCATTAAACATGGAAAATACCCTTCCTGCACAATATTGCTCAATTTGAAATGTGTCTAGAATGCATTTTTCATGTAATTCAATGTAATCTTTCATAAGAAATAAAATATGGTTTACTTTTACATCTTTTTTTTTCTGCCTTCTTTCACTATGTGGAAAAATGTCAGCCATTTCTGGAAGCTTAGAAAATTTTTTCTACTTTCTGCCAATTATATAAATGTATCCCTTTTTAGTGTGTCCAGAAGATCTGATACTGGCTAGCTGTGTGGTCGAAGCTTCTTTCTTTCTAAATCCACCCTCTTTATTTTTATCTTGTTCTCTCTGGTAACAAAATAATTAACAAAAAGTAGGCAAGGAGTCATCCACTACCACATATCTACTCTAAGGTCTTCATTTCTCTGCAGAATATTTATTTGAAGTAAGATTAATTTAGTGCCTTGGGTCTTACTTTAGTAGGCTGCTAACTTGTTTTCTAGCTCGGCATGGATGATCATAATGAATTGAGCTTGTTCTGTTCCCACGTTCAGTTAGAAGTGGCTTGCAGCTTATCATCCATTTCAGCAACAGGTGCCCAAGCACCCTCTTAGAGGAGCAGAACTTCCTAGATAAAAGCCAGTCATATGTTCTAATAGTCTTAAAAAAGCAATAAAGAGAAATTTCAGAGAAAATTTTGGAAAGCTACAGAAATCTAGTCCTGTGGCCTATCTCTCTCTGCAATTTCAACACAATAGCTATTTTCCCCAAAATACCCCACCCAAAATGCTATAAGGAAGAGAGTCCCCCACCCATCATTTAAAATTACATACAAGGGACAGTTCCTAGACAACAAGTCTAATAGCATGTAATAATAAAAGAACAGGATGTCTGATTACTTGATCAACATATGATCGCATAATCATCTAAAATACTCTCTTGTACTTGAAGTTTGTAGAATCTATCCACAGCTTTAAGCATTTTCATGAAGCATCTTCATCAAAATTAGAAAAAATTCTGTTTATTGATGTAGTTTAGGATTCAGCCAGACAGACACATGGAGTGCTAGTATAACATAATCTTTCCACCTCTTTTTAACAATCCTGAATCTCAAAGAGCGCATATGACACAAGGAGAAGGGACCAATCTACTGCATACCAGTGAAGTCTCCTCTCTGTTTCATGAAACTAGCATTTATTGCACTGCTGAAGCTTACTGAACTTATGTGCAATGACAGCATGCTAATATATTGTCTCAAGTCAGCATCAAGTAAAAAAAGTATCGGATTTGGAAAGATTAAAATTTTCCCAGCCCAGTCAATATGTGCTTATGATTCTGGGACCATGGGATAGCCAGTTTATTCTTTAGCTGTTCTTTATTACAGCAATTATTCACTAATTCTACCAGACTTCTTGTTGAATAACCTTTAGTGACCTCCCAAAGATTCACGAGCTTGAAATGCTTATTGACCTGAGTATAAACACCTCAGAAAAGTTCATCTGTTTAACTAGCTATGCTTCTTGGAGCACTGATAGCAATATGTGAAGATATTTTAAGAAACATAACAATGGGAGACAGATTATACAACCTGCTGACACATAAACCCCCTTATTTTTTTTCCTCATTTTGTAAATCCCCTACTACTTGGTCTCAAGAATAAATAGCCACTGATTTCCACTTGACATCATCTCTTCCCTAACAGACTGCCGCTGTTTGCCTTTTTCATACTCAGGAACTGAACAGGAGTCATGTGTTTTCTGCTTCAAAACAGTACAGAGAAGCAAATGCTTCATTTGGAGTCAGATAGATTCCTTGAAGACAAAAAAATGGCCAGTTTCTTGAAAGGACAGCTGTTTTTGAGAATACCAGAATTAAACTTTATCCTGAAAATTGCTGTTGGTTTTGAGTGGTTTGAGTTTTTTATTTTATGATGTAAGTGTTTTTCTCCTGTGCCTCTTCCTTTTATATCAGATTTAGTCTTGCCAGTGGTCTCCATCACTTAAATTCTAACATAATCCCTTCTCTCTCCAGAGGTTATAAAAAGAGAAGTAAACTTCAGAATATATTTTTTAATTTAGACTAAAGAGAAGAGGAAAAGGAGGAAGAGTACTCTGTAGCAGACAAGTGTTTAATCTAAAGACTGAGCTGAAGGGAAGAAAAGCCATACTACAGACATGATAACTGTAATTTCTGTTTGAGTAAAGACATATGTAACTAAGACAGAGACAAGAGCTCTCTATTTCACTCCATCTGTGATTCAAACTCACTACTAATTCTGAGTACTATGCAAAAAATTTCCAATATTTTAGTCAGTATCTGGCAGACACCTTCAGTTTCTGACAAAAAAAAGGACATGGGAGAGACTGATAATGATATTGGCTGTGCTATTCCTAACTTTTTCTCTGTATTGTTTCGAGTGTGTGCATTTTACTAATGACACACCTGTAGCTCCAGATTGTTGACTCTTGTAAATTGCTTTTATTCTTACACTTGGGGAAAAAACAAATCATATCAAAGTTAGAGGATAATGTTAAAAATCAAATCAAAGTTAGAGGGTAATGTTAACCTATATATAAAGTTTCAAAACATAAATTCCCACCACTGAGTTGTAAAACAAATTGCATTTGAACAGGAATTTTCTGTCAAATTGGACTCTGTCCCAAGAGAGCTTGCACTTCTTCTTGTATTTTATTCTTTTCTTTTTTTCCATTTACAGGGGAAGGAAGGAAAATGTGTCGGGCAGGAAAGCATGGAGAATTTCATTCTTAGTGATAACCAAGTGTTTGCTTTCTCCCAGCTCTCCATCTGCCTATCTGACTAATTGGTGTGACATTAAAGAGGTCTTAAGACAAACGGATTGTGAACCTACTTCAAAGATACTAAAATTGGAAGGGAAAAAGGGGACAGAATCTGCTTTTGATTTCTGGTACTAAAGAAAGAGTTCATGAAAATGACAAAGAAACTCCTGGCTTTGAATTCTCTTTAGCTGCTAGTTGCTTCTTTATACTAAAACTTCTGGTGGGAAGAAATTTCTATTTTTCATTAATTTCTTGTATGCAGGTATTTACTGAGATTCTAAAAGACACTTATATTTCTAGCTTTTACATTCTGCAATGTCAGTTAGTTTTCTCAATGAATATGAGCTCCTTATCAGTTTGTTTTTTTAAATATCTAAATATCTCCTAGACCTGTCCCATTAATACATGTATTTTTTCTTGATGTATTCTTTGCGTGTTATTCCTTGATGTTTAAAATGCTTTGACGTACATTGATCATTTGGATGAATGTTCAGCGTGTGATTAAGCTTCCAGATTATGCTTACAGTATTAGACTTTTGCAGAACACAAAGCTCTGTAAAAACAAACACTTTTTTTTTTTTATGTGATGCTGTTGTTGTGATAGCATGTTGGAAGGGATCTGTCTTGGCAGAAGACGATATAATGGTCTGAAAATGTGGGAGGTTTGGCTGCTGAAAAATTAGAAAAAGGTATTCCCTTAGTCTGTGTAAGAGCAAGGAAAATATAAATGTATTTTTCTTGTTCATTAGTTTAGTCAAAAGATACTCATATTCTAGCGTTACTTTAAAAGAGGACTGAGAGCTATAACAGAAAATATAAATCACATAATGACAGAATCATTTAGGTTGGAAAAGACTTCTAAGTCCATCGAATTCAACTTTTGATCACCACCTTGTCAACTAGAGCATGACACTAAATGCCACATCCAGTTCTTTCTTGAATAAGTCTATGGATAGGGGCTCAACCACCACCACTTCCCTGGGTGGTTCCAGTTTTTACAATCCTTTGCATGATTGAATTCCTCCTAATACCCAATCTGAACGTCCCCTGGAACAGCTTGAGGCCTGAGTTGCTCTTTTTACTGGAAGAAGAAGCTGACCCCCACCTGGCTACAGCCTCCTTTCAGGCAGATGTACAGTTGTACTGTACAGAGCAGTAAGGTCTCCCCTGAGCCTCCTTTTCTCCAGGATAAACACCGCCAGCTCCCCCAGCTGCTCCTCAAGGACTTGTGCTCCAGGCCCTTCCTCAGCTCTGTTGACCTTCCCTTGGACTTGCTCTAGCGCCTCAATATCTTTCTCGTCATGAGGGACCCAAAACTGAACACAGGATTTAAGGTGAGGTCCAAGCAGTGCTCAGTACAATACACTACAATACAGTACAATACACTACAAAACAGTACAATACACTGCCCTGGCTACACCGTTTTTGGTATCACCCAGGATGTCATTGGCCACCTGGGGACATGGCTGGGTCACGTTCACCCACTGTTGACCATCACCCCCAGCCTTTAACACTGAAGCTGTTGTGACTGAGGTGTCAGCTGGGAACATTGCCTTGCTGAACCTCATCTTGACCTCATCTATTTGGCCTCAGCCCATCGATCTGGCTTGTACATATTCCTCTGCAGAGCCTTCCCACTATCTAGCAGATCAACACTCCCACCCAATGCAGTGTTGCCCATGGACTTACAGAGGATACTTTGGATCATCTCATCCATATTACTTATTGTCAGTAAATCTATTAAACAGGACTGGGCTCAACAGTGACTCCTGTCAGACACCAGCAGTGACCAGATGTAAACTGGATGTAGCTGCATTTGCCACCACCACTCTGTTTTCTTAAGCAACAAAGATTATGCCTGTCCTAGCCCTGGGCTGACAGCTTTGCCAGGAGAATGCAGTGGGAAAATGTGTCCATAGTTTTTCTGAAGTCCAGGTAGACAACATCCACAGCCCGCCCCTCACTCATCAGATTAGTTACCTGGTCATAAAAGAAGACCAGGTTGGTCAGGTAGAACCTGCCTTTCCTAAACCTGTGCTGGCTTTGATGTTGGCCCCTTGGTTGTGCCCTTGGTTGTACATGCTGGGTGATCACAATCAAGATGACAAGAAAGACATTGAGGTTCTAGAGCAAGTCCAAGGGAAAGTCAGCGGAGCTGGAGAAGGGTTGGCGCA